>JAVIAB010000073.1:88106599-88581599 GCA_032433765.1 Megaustenia siamemsis | reverse complement strand
ATATATGCACCATTTTTGAATCGAACTCCACCCTTCTGATAAGGAAGCGATCAAACTAACTCCTCAGCCTCCCTAATGAAAGGAGAGGTAAAGGCATCAAGATGCACCAAGATGCGTAGAGATGCGAAGCTGCTGTAAAGCTTATGATAATGGCGATACTAAAAAAAGGAAGAAAAAAAGAAAGTGGTATGGTGACAGCTTTACGTGGTAATGGACGAAACAAAAGTCGACGTTTCGGTCAAGTAGGCCTTCATCTGGACGAACAACACGTGTTGTTCGTCCACACGTCCAAAGATGTTCGAACATCTTTGTTAAATACACATACTTATGTTTACACATCGGTTCGGGGTGCATACACAGAGTTAGACGTGCATAGTTTACACATATCCTGTACCCACCTCCCCATATTTTTAGAACCCTTCCTTTCCGTCTACTCACCTGACTTCCTGGCTAGAGAGATTTATAGTCGGTCCTGTCGTATCAATTCAGTCCATTTGTAGACTGACCCAGCTCAGGAACACAGGGAAGTGACCATTTTTTATTCTTCCTCTATTTAGTATCTAGCATATTATCGCCATATAGTTAGATTTGTTAATATATCGTTATATATAATTTTTGTGTTTGTTGTTCGTCAAGATTTAGGCCTACTTGGCCGAAACGCCGACTTTTGTTTCGTCCATTACCACGTAAAGCTGTCACCATACCATTTTTTTCTTCCTTTTTTTTTTTTAGTATCGCCGCTAATGAAAGGAGGTTCCCTAATGAAATAATAGACATCCATTATCCGTCAATGGGATAGAGACAGGAGAGGCTGTGAAAATTGATAGTAGACACTATCCATTGTACAGAACTGCATGTGAATATCTCACCAATGCAGTCCTGATCACTTATGTTTTGGGATAATGGCTGCAAACAACTATTGCAGTTTATATATTGTATCTATTCTAGTCTGTCTTGCTTGACATAATTGTATCTATTCTAGTCTGTCTTGCTTGACATATTCCTAAAGAATAAGCTCTGTAAATGAGCTACAAGAAAACAAAGACACCGAAAGTTAAATGCAACTGAATAATTCCAAACCTCTGTTTTTACGATGAAGGATGTAATATAAACAGCATGATAGGCACATATATCAAATATAACAAAAGTGAAATACTATGCAGGATCGCGTGTATAGCTTCTAAAAACACAAACAATTGGTATTATTAGTAGAGGCCGCATTGTTAATTGTAAAATTAGTGGTATTATTAGTAGAGGCGGCATTGTTAATTGTAAAATTAGTGGTATTATTAGTAGAGGCAGCATTGTTAATTGTAAAATTAGTGTTATTATTAGTAGAGGCAGCATTGTTAATTGTAAAATTAGTGGTATTATTAGTAGAGGCAGCATTGTTAATTGTAAAATTAGTGGTATTATTAGTAGAGGCAGCATTGTTAATTGTAAAATTAGTGGTATTATTAGTAGAGGCCGCATTGTTAATTGTAAAAGTAGTGGTGTTATAAGTAGAGGCAGTGGTGCTAATAGTAAAAATAGTAGTGTTATTAGTAGAGGTAGTTGTGCTAATAGTAAAAATAGTAGTGTTATTAGTAGAGGTAGTGGTGCTAATAGTAAAAATAGTAGTGTTATTAGTAGAGGTAGTGGTGCTAATAGTAAAAATAGTAGTGTTATTAGTAGAGGTAGTAGTGCTAATAGTAAAAATAGTAGTGTTAATAGTAGAGGTAGTGGTGCTAATAGTAAAAAAATGGTTTTATTAATAGAGGTAGTGGGGCTAATAGTAAAAGTAGGGGTGTTATTAGTAGAGGTAGTGATGTTAATAGTAAAGGTAATAGTGTTATTAGTAGAGGTAGTGGTGCTAATAGTAAAAGTAATGGTTTTATTAATAGAGGTAGTGGGGCTAATAGTAAAAGTAGGGGTGTTATTAGTAGAGGTAGTGATGTTAATAGTAAAGGTAATAGTGTTATTAGTAGAGGTAGTGGTGCTAATAGTAAAAGTAATGGTGTTTTTAGTAGGGGTAACGGTGCAATTGGTACAGGTAGCGGTGTTATTACTAGAAGTAGTGGTGTTACTAGTAGAGGTAGCGGTGTTAATAGTAAAAGTAGTATTGTTATTAGTAGAGGTAGTTGTATTATCGGCAGATGGATGATAGTATTATTAATAGGCGTATGTGGTGGGAGGAGGGAGGAAAATGTGGGTTGAGGAAGACGTATGTGAATGGAAGAATAAGGTCTACGAAAGCCTATGTGGAGGTGCGAAGTGTGGACAAAGGAAAGGATCTATGTGAAGGGAGGCGTATGTGGATAAAGGAAAGGACCTATGTGGAGGGAGGCGTATGTGGATAAAGGAAGGGACCTATGTGAATGGAGGCATATGTGGATAAAGGAAGGGACCTTTGTGGAGAGAGGCGCATGTGGATAAAGAAAGGGACCAATATGGAAGGAGGCAAATGTGGATAAAGGAAGGAACCTATGTGGAATGAGGCAAATGTGGATATAGGAAGGGATCTATGTGGAGGGAGACGTATGTGCAGGGATGACGAAAGTACATATAGATGGCTAATTTATACGGACTGCATGCTCCACTTGCCATGTGATTTTACATTGCAATATTTTTTGTTAATCACCCGTACCAAACCATCCTGAAAAGATGATCCACCCTGCTACCCACTTCAGCATAAAATCATGTACATAACATTGCACGAGGAACGATAACTCAACAAAACTTGAATATTTTATATTAAACAAATGATCAAACCATTGATTAAAAAGTTTACATTCAACGGTCTTGACTAATTTTGACAGAAGATAATATTTTACGACCCTGTTGAATTGTCTCTCAGCAACGTGGTTTAAAAAAATATTGAAATTACAGATGCTTCTGTTCAAACACTTTGGTCAGAGTTTGCATTATAAAAAAAAAGTGTTAAAAAACAGGTGAAGTATTTCATGAATTATGTTATGTTTTTTTTTTTTTAAATATTTTACCTGAAATTGTGCACTGACTAATGTCAGCTTTTACGCACGTTGTTACTAATGTTTGTATGATTTCATGAGACTGCAGAAGGTATGTGCACATCATAAACATGATGTTAACTCAACTCGGTAAAGTGTTGATTTATTACTTTCATATCTCCCAGAAATGATGGTCCGGAGAACAAGAGTTAACGCAAACGACCCATCCATCTACAGATAACATTGGGCATATTTTATAGGAAGATATCAAAACATCAAATTATTTACTGCTCAACTATTATTAATTTGCATCGCTCAAAACAGACAAAGGTAGGGTGTTTATTTCTTGTATTCGCTTGACATAATTTTGGTTTTCGTCCTTTTTTTGTCAAATAACTTCATTATTACATCACCAATATTATCATTAGGTTTTATGTTGCCTACAAACGCAGGTGATCATGTCCCTTCGTGTACTATTATTCCCTGCATTTCTGATTAACTCTTTGGTTCTGGAAGGCCCCGGTATCACTGCAAACGAATTAAAATACATAATTGCTCAACCGCCTGTGCCAGTGAAATCATCCGACTTACTATCTCATCTCCCAAACAAAGAAAGGTAGCTGTAGTCCCCATCATAGCAGTCTCAGTACACACCAAAAGACATAAGGCGAAACCGCACAGAAAGTGAACACAGCCAACTGTTCCCTGTTATACAATATCATCATTCATCGTAAACAATTGGAATGTCGAAACATGACCAAAATTGATGAAACACACAGCTCATGATTAGCAGTGTTGTTCATCAATGTCCACTTCAGGCAAAATGTCGCTGTCGCTAGTCTTTTTCTCTCTCTTTCTCTCTTCATTTCTCTCTCTCCCTTATAATTTTCGTCTAACAAACTTATTACTTTATAACTGTGTACTTTCTACAATGATAATAATTACAATCATATAGAGACATCTGTCTGCTAGTGATGACGTATATCCATGAATGTATGCTATATTGGGTTCGTGAATGATCAACAACTGTAACTGTCGTCAACAAATAATCCTGGACAGATGTTTTATGACTACCGATATTCTACCATTTTTGTGTTAATTATTAATAGCATATTTCAGTTACCATTATGAAAGACGCAGTAGTCTGCAACGCCGTGTTTCATTTTATTGCAATCAGCGCTCGAGTCAGTTATGATGGTTTCTGGGAAACAAAGCACCGCGAAAGTTATCAACAGATGACGCATATCACCAGCTTGGCAGAAATAGAACAGGTGATAATGGCCCGACTTCATGTTTTCTATAAATTACTGAAATACCGCCTTATCAAGACTGTTATGAATTTAACAAGAACAATGATTGCGGGTCACATGTCACAGAATCGATCAGTAAGTGCTTAACAACTAAATTATTTTTCCGACTCTCATAAATAAAAAATTGAAACAAGTCAAATCTCATTTATAATGATCATTATTGTGTGTGAGAGGTGCGCGTGGCCGTGCGGGTAAAATCACTGTTCCGCTGGCTGAAAAGCTGGCGTACGGTGTTCGAAGCCCGCGGTAGACAGAAAGGATTTTTTCTATCAGGGGTGAAATAAAAATCCTGAGTCTCACACGTCGTGGTGACTGCTTGACCAAGCGACCTTTATCCCTATGGTTCTTTCGTTCCCCCCCCCACCCCCCGACATACACCAGCAATGGTACTATGTGTCGTAAAGACAGTTTTTTGGGTTTTTTTTTATTATTGTGTGTGGAGGGGAATTACCACTTGGTATCCTAACAGCAGTATTACAGCAGGGGTAAGTAACTCGATCTTCAAAAATCGTTTGTCGAGTAAATACCGACCGAGTCCTCTACCTTATTGACACGCTAAAGAGTCAGCGGGTTCATCTGAGACCACCTTCCCCTCCTTTAAAGATTACTTCCTTTTCCTGTTATTACGAGCCTACTGGCTTGCGACACTTTCAATTTGAAGATATAACCAGTCTAGGTTAGGCCTAATGTGGGTTGTATAGTCAGACTGCAAACAATATTCAGGGTTGAACTTTACTCTCTCTGTACGTTACGATGCACCGAACGTCATCCCGATTTCTGTCGCGCACGTTTAGCCGCGGAGTGCGTCACCTACTATTTGATTAGGGTAAACTGTCATCAAACGGCATTTTTTTTTTTTTTACATTTATTGTATCATCTTGGTATTGGTGAAATATATTACCCTTTTCAATTATTTAAAGATTCATATAAAATGATGTGTTAGATAAATATAAAAATGTAGATTGATTTTTAAAACCTTGAAAAATTGTGTCTCTGAAATTGATTCTGTTGCTTTGATAAACACCTTCCGTACTGAAAGAGTAAATAATGTTCCAAGTGTGCCCACAGTTAATTATCGTAAATCCGTGGTAGAACTAAAGAAGAACTATGGATAAAATGTACAGTCTCTGTGCTCTACCGGGATCCGAACCCTAACAAGACCTTGACACAGTACTTTAATAATGTTTATATATATATATATATATTATATATATATATATATATATATATATATATATATATAAATAAAGGGGAGGAGTATTTTTTTAAAACACAATTTAATAAAAATAGTATGGTAACAGATGACGGGTACATTGGTCAATATTACTTCACAACATTATAAGAAACAGTCTTTACGATGTGGTCAGATATTGTCTATATTTTACAGGGCCTATTGTATATATATTACAGAGTAAGATTGATACAACTAACAGTATGTAAGAAATACGGTCTTTCCACGTTCGAATACTGACAAACTAGTGTCCCCAATCTCCTGCCATCTTGCAGGACAATATGGACTTTCCATCTCTCCACATGGTGTGTGGTAACTCTTGGCAGGACAATATGGACTTTCCATCACTCCACATGGTGTGTGGTAACTCTTGGCAGGACAATATGGACTTTCCATCACTCCACATGGTGTGTGGTAACTCTTGGCAGGACAATATGGACTTTCCATCACTCCACATGGTGTGTGGTAACTCTTGGCAGGACAATATGGACTTTCCATCACTCCACATGGTGTGTGGTAACTCTTGGCAGGATATCATGGAACTTCTTTCACTTCGCAAGGTGTGTGTAAAACCTTACAGGGCAACATGGAAGTTCCTTTACTTCGCATGGTGTGTGATAAACCCTCACGAGACAACATGGACATTTATTAAGGTCGCAAAATGTGTGGAAATCTCTACAGTTGGACAACATGGACATTTGTACACTTTACGTGATGTGTTGAAATCTCTAGTTGGGCAACATATACGTTTGTACACTTTACGTGGTGTGTGGAAATCTCTAGTAGGACAACATGGACATGTGTACACATTACGTGGTGTGTGGAAATCGCTAGTAGGACAACATGGACATTTGTACACTTTACGTGATGTGTTGAAATCTCTAGTTGGGCAACATATACGTTTGTACACTTTACGTGGTGTGTGGCAATCTCTAGTAGGACAACATGGACATGTGTACACATTACGTGGTGTGTGGAAATCGCTAGTAGGACAACATGGACATTTGTACACTTTACCTGGTGTGTGGAAATCTCTAGTTGGACAACATGGACAGTTGTACACATTACGTGGTGTGTGGAAATCTCTAATTGGGCAACATGGACATTTGTACACTTTACATGGTGTGTGGAAATCTCTAGTTGGACAACAGGGACAGTTGTACACATTACATGGTGTGTGGAAATCTCTAATTGGGCAACATGGACGTTTGTACACATTACATGGTGTGTGGAAATCTCTAATTTGGCAACATGGACGTTTGTACACTTTACATGGTGTGTGGAAATCTCTAATTGGGCAACATGGACAGTTGTACACTTTACATGGTGTGTGGAAATATCTCGCAGTAAAAAAAACTCCATACCCTGCCTTCTGTCTGTGTCTGCAATTTCTTTTAATTAGTGATTTTTTGGAGCCCAAAATGTTCTGAGAATTTTCTTCAGAAGTTGCATGGGATGATGACAGTTTTGATGTTCAATTTTTGTAATGTTAAAAATATGATGCACTTATCTCAAAGTCTTGCAGGTGCTGTCAACGATGAAGAGAAGTGTCCTAATGGAGAAATCCTTTAGCAACAACCGCAGCTCTGTATAAATTTATGCCAGTCATCATTTAGAGTGAGTATCAGAATGGTTGATTAAACCTTTATTAATTTTTTCATGCAACAAATCACTTCAGATCTGTGAAGACTCGTACCCAACGACAAGCTGAAAGGTAAATGATGGTGATGTAGAAGCTCATAAGAAATAACATGTTATTGATTATGTTCTGGGTACAAGCTGACCGAGATAAATATTTAATAAGATTTTTGAGCTTCAGATGATTATGAATCCGTGGCAAGATTCTCAAGTGGAGATCAATTCTGCTACAACATGCACATGGCTAGTTCAATGAGTACTAATGTTGCAGGTTTTTAAGGAGTGTGTGATTTAGACGTGACGTAGTTTTGCTGATCTATGCATTTATTTTGTAGCATTGAAAAGTGGCAGGAAGTATTCTACTTGTTAAGCTCGTGACATTAAAAAAACTTAAATCAGTTGATTCAAAATTCCTGTATAATCGTAACAAAATAAACAGAACAACAATGAATATATTTAACAGTTTAGAGTTTGATGGCAGAAGAAATTTAATTTAAAATTAAACAGTGGCAGAAAAGGGAGCCGTAGTCAGAAGGGATCCATAAACCATCACAAGAACTACCATGGAATAGGCTCAAGATAGAAGGCAAACAGTGGTGTTGACCAAATTAACACCTGCTGGAGAATTTGCCGAAATGGATAGGCATGTGTTTTAAAAAAAAGTACCCCCGTCACGCCAAATGGCGTATAGGGAAATATGGTGTTAGTGACCCTATATTTTACAGACCTTCAGCACATGATTTTGGGTTAATGTGGTCGGTATTACGCCCATGCTGCTTTACTTTCCCAGAAAAAAATCCGGTACCCATTTGAGGCTGGGTGAACCCGAAAGCCGTCGGTTTGGATCGAACCCTACCCCTTGTCCTTTGTAGTCCAGTTCACTAACCACTGAGCTATCGCGGCTCCCTACAGGCATGTGTTCTTCTTCTACCTTTTAGCTCCTGGTGGAGCATATGTCTTCAACAAACACTTTCCAAGTCGTTCTGTTTTTTGCAATTCTTTTAAGATCATTCCATGTCTTCCCCATCATCTTCATCTCTGCTTCGATCTGTCTTCTCCAAGAATTCCTTGGTCTTCCTCTTTGTCTTTTCCCCTGGGGATTCTGTTGTGTAATACTCTCAGTTGGCTTCCGTAGTGTGTGTCCTATCCATCGCCATCGTCTTCGCTGTATCTCTTTATCCACTGATATTTGACCGGTACATTTCCATAATTCCACGTTAGTGACTTTGTCCTGCCATTTCCATCGCTTTATTCTGCGCAAGCATCCATTAATGAAAGTCTGTACCTTCGTGATTGTCAATTTTGTTATTCTCCATGTTTCACAGCCATATAATAGGACCGACTTAACATTTGAGTTGAAAATTTTTATTTTTGTATTTAGCCTAATTTCTTTGGATTTCCATATGTTTCCCAGTGCAATGAAAGCTCCTCTTGCTTTTGATATCCTTATTTTGGTATCATTTTCTGTTCCTCCCTCTTTATCTATATTACTGCCCAGATATATGTAAGAGTGTACTTCTAGTAGAGGTATTTCTCCTAGTTTTATTTGGTTATTGCCAACTGCATTAATTCTCATAATGTTGGTCTTATATCTATTAATCTTTAGTCCTAGCTGTTGTGATCTCTCATCTAATATACTCATTTTATCCTGCATCGGTTGATGGCTGTGTGATAGGAGAGCTATGTCATCAGCAAAGTCTAAATCATCAAGTTGCTTGGTCAGTGACCACTGGATCCCATTTCTGTTGTTTTTAGTTATTTTCATAATCCAATCTATGGCCAGTAGAAAGAGAAATGGAGACAGAAGGCATCCCTGCCTTACTCCTGTTCTTATTGCAAATGCTTCTGTAAGCTGTCCTTCATGCACCACACTACATTTTGTTCCTTCATACATTGTTTTTATCAGGTTAATAAACGTTATACAGGCATGTGTTACTCTGACAAAAATAGCCAAAGATAAATCTATCTGGAAGAATTGTGTTGGTCTATAGGCCAATCATAGAAGTGACGTATACTGGCTGCTTTACCGGTGTTAGGCAAGAAAAAAGAGGACAGACGAGGATTGGAGAAAAGAAAGAGACTACGCTAAATAGGAGAATGAGTAGAAGAAGTTTGTTACACCTTCTGAAGGCTTTTGTGGAAAAGTCGTACTTTGTCTTGTCATTCTATTAATTTTTTTTTATCTGCTCCTTACAATTTGATTATATTTTACAATGAGCAATTGAAGGGAGACATAGTGGAAAGGAAGGAGGATGATTGGCAATAAGTAGAGAATTATATTAAGAAGAATGAGTATCAGAAGAAGAAGAGAAGACGAGAAAAGGAAGTGGAGAAAGAGAAGAGGTGAAAGTGATGAGGAGAAAAGAAGAGAAAAAAGAAGAATTCTACTACACAAAAGAATGAATAAAAGAAATAGAAAAAACGTTGAAGAAGTGAAAAAATGGAATAAAAAGAAACAGATGAAAAAATAACAATAAGGAGAATTACTAAACAGAATAATGGGTAGAAGCAGCAGCAGAAGAAAAAGAGAAGAAGAAGGTGAGGTTGAGGTTGAACAAAGAGGCAAAAATGCAAGAAGCAAGATTAAGAAGAACGTTTTGTAATATTGAAAAACTTGAACACAACTAAAGGTTGCGATTTAATGAACACGAAATAATTAAACGTGACGGATACATTATTGAAAGAGTATGAACCTCCAGAAACCGAGATGTTACAATTACGTATACGAATTAATGAAAAATGCTTTGATACAATCATTTTTATGAAAGAATAAATAAAATGGAATGCATGTACAATGTGAGAGAAACTATTGAAAAATGAAGGTGTCGTTAATTAGTTTTAAAAAAATAAAACAGAATTAATGAAAGGATGTTATGTTTATGGAAAAGAACAATAGAAGGAGGATCTCATTAGTTTGGGGAACGAGGAAAAAAAAATACTGGTAGATATGTAACTAATTTGGAGATAGAACAGAATTAACGAAACTAAATGCAATTATTTAGGAGAAAGAGCTGAAAAAAAGCATGCAACTGCTGAGGGAAAAGAGCTAATGAAAAAAAAAATCATTTAATTAGTGAAATAATTAATTTAAAAAGTTCTGTTAATTTAATTCTGAAAATTAATTTTTTTCTAGAATCAAACTAGCAGAAAAGGAAAAAAAAAGTATTAATGTGGCTCAAAAAGTAATACAACTAATAAACATGTTATCAATTAAAAATAATGAATTAATACATAAAAAAAAAGAAAAGAATTATCAAGAAATCTATTAACTAGATCATATTAAAAATGCTGTTACATGTTAGGTCACTTTGTATATTTTGTTATTTGTTATATGTTTTTGTCCTCGTTTGAACTGCAGCACGAGAAATATCTTGAGAAGCTGAATCTTCTAACCTTGGTCAAATGTGTTCCGCTGCAGTGCACTCGTCATCAAACTTTGAAGTCAGATCGCTAGACTTTTATTTTTAAAAAGTTATAAGCTTGCTTGCTAGGCCCTGATGTTTTCACACGAATAAATGAGTAAAATATTGAAAAAAAAAAGTATACAATAAATAACTAAATAAGTTATTGTACAGGTAAATGTTCTCCGTGATATACGTAGTATTGGGTTGCATGTCTTTTGGAGAACGTTGCATTCACCACAGTCCGTCTGAAGAAATGTCATGTCTATCCTCTAATATGTAGCTTATCTCTCTCTCTCTCTCTCTCTCTCTCTCTCTCTCTCTCTCTCTCTCGTTTCATCATTTATCCCTCTGTTCACTTCTCCTTGACTTATGTAGTATTGGGTTGCATGTCTTTTGGAGAACGTTGCATTCACCACAGTCCCTCTGAAGAAATGTCATGTCTATCCTCCAATATGTAGCTCATTTCTCTCTCTCGTTTCATCATTTATCCCTCTGTTCACTTCTCCTTGACTTATGTAGCTCATTTCTCTCTCTCGTTTCATCATTTATCCCTCTGTTCACTTCTCCTTGACTTATGTAGCTCATTTCTCTCTCTCGTTTCATCATTTATCTCTCTGTTCACTTCTCCTTGACTTACATATCCCAATCATCCTAGATGAATTAGAATGTATCATCGTTTCTTGTTGTACTCGTTTTCTGAGGAAGGCCGCATGTAGGCCGAAACGTCAGTATTTTCTTGTGTTTCTTTGGTGTAAAGCTATCACCATACCTTGTAGGGGTGTACGTCCCTGGCCCATTGCTACTAACTTTACCGTATCACTACAATTATTTGCCTGTTCCCTACTTATTGAAAGAAAATGTGTCTCTAGCCAGATCTCCCACATCTTCAGTTGTCATGTTCACAGTCTCTTTGAAGTTTTGAAACCACTTTCTTCTTGGTTTGCTCATGTTTTGTCTTCCAGGACCCATGCTTTCCATTATTGTTCTTTTCAGCCTCTTGAATATTTTGATGCTGTCGTTGTATTTTAATTCCCTTGTCAGATGTATGTAATGAAGTATAACATTGAACTATTCTATAGAAAGAATAGTGACACTGTGACCTTCCAGGACATGTAAGAGGCGACTAAGGAGGTTGATCGATGGCTTGACAAGCTGTTATTGTAAAAAGTATTGTTATGGAAACAGCGCCATAGATTTTAGAGCAGTGATCTCTGCAATATGTGCCATTTTGACACGCAAGGTTTCTGTTTTTGAGATTGTGGTTCTGCCCTATGTTCCGTCTTCGGCTCGAAAGGACAATAGATAGATAGATACTATAGGAGGAAGGAGTCAGTGCTTGCCCTTGCTGTTTACCCTCTCCAACTCATTAAACATCAGCTATTGAAACAGTGTTTGCCCATCATCATAATGCAGTTGATTTGCCCAACTGAGTTTTTCTCTGAAGATAAATTACGCATGTCTCAAGATAATTAAAAGAAGCCGTACATTAAAATAAAAGAAAACGTTTGTGGTTACAAATTGTTATCCCTGAAACTCTCAGATTTGTCAATATTTGGTCTTATTTTTACGAGCCCTAACTACTAAAATATAATTCATACATAAATATTGACTTAAAGCTAAAAATTGTATGTGTTGTTTCTGGTATTACAAATTGAAGCGACTTCTATAATACTGGTGTGTTTGTGGTATCAAAAATTGAGACCACTTCATTAAATTGTTTTAACAATGAAAAGAATATTTAAGTCCAAGACATCTTTACCCATGAATGCTACAAAATTACAAAGTAAAGATTCCAGTCACGCCAAGTGGCGTATAGGGAATATGGTGTTAGTGACCATAATTTTTACAGACCTTCATTCAGCACATGATTTTTGGGGTAATGTTGGTCGGTATTATGCTTTACTTTCCAAAAAAAAATCAGGTACCCATTTAAGATTGGGTGAACCTGGAAGCTGTCGATCAGGATGGAACCCGACCTCTTGTCCATAGAAGTCCAGCTCACTAACCACTGAGCTATCGCGGCTCCCAAAAGTTCTAAGAATAGAACTAAAATGCCACTTTAAGATGAAAAAAAAAACAGCCGTGTTGAATAACAAAGAATAGAAATATAATGGTTTGGACATCTCACCTGTAGCTCTAAACATGTTACATGATAACATTAGGCTTAAGAGAAACGCAGAAAGAGTTAGACACATTGAATCAAAGAGACATGAAATAAATCCGGCATGACAACAACTTGAGCTGCACACCTAGAAAAGGGTCAAAAAATAACACATCTCGTCTTTCTGCGACATTACACGAGACACAAGCAGTAGCAAATACAAGAAATGAATACTGTTTGGTTAAGTACCAATTTCTATAGCTGGGGGGGGGGGCCGCAGGAGAGCGTCAAATTGGGTCCGTCAAACGTTCTACTTATCGTTATGCTAGATCACAAGCTATTGATTCTCACAGTATAACAATGTGTAAATCAATGTTTCGCCTCGCTTTGCTTGTTTATTTCATTCTAGGAGCACATTCACTGCCATTTGGACGAGTCCAATGTTCTGGTAACTCGAGGAAATCCGAGGAGAAACCTGACCCATCTGCACGAACTCATGAGTTCGACCTGCGATCCACGGTGTGGTTTTTGACAATGTTGCCCTTGCAGACAAACTTATGGCCTCCCCTTTTCGACTTTAAATGCCAATAGTTCTTTAACGTGCGCGAGTGCACACGGGACCTCGTTTTTATTGTCGCTATCCGAGAGGGCTAGACGTCGGGTCTCACTCCCCAGAGAGGGCTAGACGTCGGGTCTCACTCCCCAGAGAGGGCTAGACGTCGGGTCTCACTCCCCAGAGAGGGCTAGACATCGGGTCTCACTCCCCAGAGAGGGCTAGACGTCGGGTCTCACTCCCCAGAGAGGGCTAGACGTCGGGTCTCACTCCCCAGAGAGGGCTAGACGTCGGGTCTCACTCCCCAGAGAGGGCTAGACATCGGGTCTCACTCCCCAGAGAGGGCTAGACGTCGGGTCTCACTCCCCAGAGAGGGCTAGACATCGGGTCTCACTCCCCAGAGAGGGCTAGACGTCGGGTCTCACTCCCCAGAGAGGGCTAGACGTCGGGTCTCACTCCCCAGAGAGGGCTAGACGTCGGGTCTCACTCCCCAGAGAGGGCTAGACGTCGGGTCTCACTCCCCAGAGAGGTCTAGACATCGGGTCTCACTCCCCAGAGAGGGCTAGACGTCGGGTCTCACTCCCCAGAGAGGGCTAGACATCGGGTCTCACTCCCCAGAGAGGGCTAGACGTCGGGTCTCACTCCCCAGAGAGGGCTAGACGTCGGGTCTCACTCCCCAGAGAGGGCTAGACGTCGGGTCTCACTCCCCAGAGAGGGCTAGACGTCGGGTCTCACTCCCCAGAGAGGGCTAGACATCGGGTCTCACTCCCCAGAGAGGGCTAGACGTCGGGTCTCACTCCCCAGAGAGGGCTAGACATCGGGTCTCACTCCCCAGAGAGGGCTAGACATCGGGTCTCACTCCCCAGAGAGGGCTAGACGTCGGGTCTCACTCCCCAGAGAGGGCTAGACATCGGGTCTCACTCCCCAGAGAGGGCTAGACATCGGGTCTCACTCCCCAGAGAGGGCTAGACGTCGGGTCTCACTCCCCAGAGAGGGCTAGACATCGGGTCTCACTCCCCAGAGAGGGCTAGACGTCGGGTCTCACTCCCCAGAGAGGGCTAGACGTCGGGTCTCACTCCCCAGAGAGGGCTAGACATCGGGTCTCACTCCCCAGAGACCAAAGAAGGATAACGCCATATAGAAACCAATGACTGATTCTTCCTATATTTGACACATCACCCCCTCCTGTAGTGAACTGTAAACCCGGATCCTTCTGTTCAGGGGCCGACGATGCACCCCTAGACAACCCAGCCCCCAAATGTTTAAAACTATACTTGTTTCTATGGCTATATATGTATAAATGACAAAATTATCTTGTCCCATAAATTTTAGCGAAGCACTTACATCTTTGTGAACTTGACATTTCTCGTAAAAACCTTCAGCACGTGAACGAAGTCAGAGAAAATAATATATATATATATATATATATATATATATATATATATATATAAATGTCATTAATTAGGGAAGGTTACTCGCACACTGGGGCCGCGATAGCTCAGTTGTTAATGAACTGGACTACAAATGACTAAAGTTCGGGTTCGATCCTGATCGATGGCATCTGGGTTTACCCAGCCGGATGGGTACTGGATTTTTTCTGGGTAAGTAAAGCGGCACGGGCGTAACACTGATCACATTACCCTTAAAATCGTGTGCTGGAGGTCTGTAAAAATTATTGTCACTAATACCATATTCCCTATGCGTCACTTGGCGTGACAGGGCTCTTTATTCTTTGTTTTTTCTTTCACACATTATTCTTCATTGCACAAAAATGCGTAACGATAATCTTCAGCTAACAAGTAAATCATGTAGATACAAACAGGTACGTCAAATAATTCAAGAAAAAAGCTTTCGAGTGAGCAAACAAAAATATAGCGAATGTAGCCAGGAATGTAGGACTGGCGTAGAAACTGATGGCTTTGAAGGTTCCAAGCGATGGACTGCTCTAGATGAATCTCATGATAACGAATCTCATTTCCGTAGTCATTGATAAGGGTTCCTGATAATGATAACGATTGATCGATGCCGTATATGAATGTTGGAATCTAAGGCACAACAATTTGTAAGTGAGTACATTAGCAGTAGGAAACTCTTTGTACTTCGCAGCAGGAGGTAATCTGATCATCAGAAGTAGTCCCGCGTCGAGCAAGTGTTTCGGCCCTTTAGTTTCTTGACTCTGTAGGGTAGGTGGGCCCGCCTGGGTCATGACTCTAAGGCGTCGATCTCCTGCTGTCCTGCCTCTAAGGCTTACACAGTACGCTCGGCACAAGATAACTACATTTAATACACAAAACATTCGAAAATAGTTTAACTAACCTAACCTAAGGCTTACACGGTATGTTCGGCACAAAATAACAACCACTTAATACATAAACCACTCGAAAATAGTTAACTAACCTAACCTACGGCTTACATTGTGTGTTCGGCACAAAATAGCTCAGCTTAATATGCGAGACACTCGAAAATAGTTTACCTTACCTGTCTTGATTTATCCTAGCACGTTTCTGCGCTTTCCAGTCGAAATAACGTGGCTACTATTGACAACGCAATTTTATAGACCCGTCAGTGTCTGACTTCCGTGGGAATTCGGAAGTTGCGGATAAAACATTCCGGCCTTCCTATTGTTTGAGGACTTATTGTTTGGACTGCCGTCGTCACAAACACCTGGTCTGATGCTCACCTCTGGTCGGTTATGTAACTTCCTATTGTTTGAGGACTTATTGTTTGGACTGCCGTCGTCACAAACACCTGGTCTGATGCTCACCTCTGGTCGGTTATGTAACTTCCTATTGTTTGAGGACTTATTGTTTGGACTGCCGTCGTCACAAACACCTGGTCTGATGCTCACCTCTGGTCGGTTATGTAACTTCCTATTGATTGAGGACTTATTGTTTGGACTGCCGTCACCACAAACACCTGGTCTGATGCTCACCTCGGGTCGGTTATGTAACTTCCTATTGTTTGAGGACTTATTGTTTGGACTGCCGTCGTCACAAACACCTGGTCTGATGCTCACCTCTGGTCGGTTATGTAACTTCCTATTGTTTGAGGACTTATTGTTTGGACTGCCGTCACCACAAACACCTGGTCTGATGCTCACCTCTGGTCGGTTATGTAACTTCCTATTGTTTGAGGACTTATTGTTTGGACTGCCGTCGTCACAAACACCTGGTCTGATGTTCACCTCCGACCAGTTATGTAACTTCCTATTATTTGAAGACTTATTGTTTGGACTGCCGTCGTCACAAACACCTGGTCTGATGCTCACCTCCGACCAGTTATGTAACTTCCTATTATTTGAAGACTTATTGTTTGGACTGCCGTCGTCACAAACACCTGGTCTGATGCTCACCTCCGACCAGTTATGTAACTTCTTATCGCTTCGTCTCGGGCCCCACTTCGATTCTCCCTATTCTGTTGACTTCGTGGGAGCAATTTTTCCCTGGTAGCCGCGTGCACAGGGTCCCTCGCCGCACAGGCAGATAACTCCGGCTTCGGAGGTGCTCATGTTTTTTTCCGTCGATGAGTAACTGACGTTTCAAGCCGGGCCTCGCTGCTGAGACCAGGGGTGGATGTCGCGGAGAGAAATCATAAATAATAATCCCAACCGCTGCAGCCGAGATATGAACCCACAACCTCTCTGTCCCGAAGCCGGCGTCTTGCCTCGAGACTAACCAGTCTCCCATGGACTTTGAATATGAGGAAACTGCGACAAGGAACACTTTTCATGCATAGCCTGCAAAGGTTCCTGCCGCCTATCCACCATATACCAGAAGTTCACGTCCTCCCGAAAGTGATGATCGTCATATTTCTTTAAAAATGTATAGCGCTTGATGATGTTAGGCCATCGTTGTTGACTCCAATTTCGAACATATTAACACAGTTAGTCGTCAGATTATCCCCTTCGCACATCAAACAACAGACAGTAAGATTAGCGTACGGCCGGTCTTGGGATTTACAATGAGCCATTACAATGACGTAGCATACATAACAATGCACGCACAGCAATGACGCGCCCTTTAGATTCTTGATTACTCTAGTGAATGTAGCCTACGACGAACAGAACACGGTGAATATTCCCTAAAGAGATAAAACTGCGCGTGACGAAGCAGTTCACATCTAATGAGAACATATAAATAACTTGCGTCAAGCAAATCCATCAACGGTCATGAACAGCACCAATGTGACGTAAAGCGCAGAACAAGCCTAGACTATGGAAGGTCGCTTTCACAACACTTGATTTGTCGAAAATGAAATATTGCCGGCGTACGACATTGTTTTATCGGCGCAGATGTAAAAAGTAGATCATCATCTTGATTTTAACGCATATGAGTGCGACGGAGAACTGAAATTAATCAGACATCGAATGCACTTTCTGCAGCGATCGAGAGAACGTGGACTAACTAGATCCGCCATCTTAGAAACGGAAGTCCTAATGACAGTTTGAATATGTGTTGTTCCTCTATCCTAGATTCAAATGGCACTGTAAGCTCTATTAAAATGACGTGGGTCATATTTGACGTGTAGAGTGCAATGTCAGGACGCATTTTAGATCTCTGGGTACTTCCCTCGCCCAGGGAGGTCAACCGCCATCTCCCAATCGTTTGCTATGTCCAGGATAGTGGAATCGTTTCAGTTGTTCTGCTTGGGGCGTGCGGCCTGTCCCGCTTTCAAAACGTAGGTGTTAGTCATAGCTGGTCGAACTTTATTATTGGCCTTCATCCGCGCCACATCCACGGTGGCAGCCAGTTCATGCAGCACTCTGCTGTGTCGCCATGTGTACCGCCCTTGGCCTAGTGCTGTTTTGCTTGAGGAAAGAACATGCTCCTTCGTCTGTATTCCTCCGCACAGAGGACATCGATTGTCATCTGTCTTCCCCCACTTCACAAGGTTGCATGCTGATGGTAGAAGGTTGTACAACCTGTTGGTCTGCGTGTAGCCATTACTTCCTTTAACTGGAGACTCTCACGTGTTTCGTGTACTGCTGCGCACGCCTGCCACTTCCGACCGGTCTTCACTGTCGGTTCTACTGTTCGGACAGCTTCGTCTGACGAGCTTTGCAGCATAACTGCCAGTCTGGCCTTGCCGGCCTTATATTCCTCTAGGACTGATTTGAACGGAAGAACCAGCTTGGCTTTCTTACAGTACAGTGCAACATCCGTCAGTCCTGGTGGTACTCCCAACCATCTCCGCGTGTACTTGATAATCTTTCTCTCCATCGCGTCCACCGTACTTGAACTGATCTCATATATCAGAAGAGGCCATAACAGTTTAGGTATCAACATGAACTGGAGGCACCAGATTTTGAACTTTCCTAAAAGCCTACACCGGTTGATGATATGTAGCCCTTCCTCTGTCATCTCCCTTACTCTCTGGACTGCTCTCGTGTCTTTCAATGAAGCATCATACACTCCCTAGACCCTTTATTGGGCTCCTCGCAGACGGTTGGGATCCTCTGTTTCGCCACACTGAATGTGACTTGCTTGGTCTTCCCTCGTCTGATAGAGAGGCTTCGTGACTTTCTTGGTTTGAAGCTCATCGCACCACACGATGAGTTCGTCCAGGCGTTGAAGCATCATCCAGCACCACACGATGAGTTCGTCCAGGCGTTCTAGCATTCTGAGGGCGTCGCTCTCTTCTGATGCTAGAACGGTGGTGTCATCCATAAATGCTCTAAGTGGTGGTATGTGGTATCCACCTCCAAAGTCTGGTCCTTTTCCGACTCCCTCTGCTGCTTGCAGTATTATCTGTATCGTCATCACGAAGAGTATGGGCGAAATTGTACAGCCCATCGCAATGCCGACTTGCAATTCTATTGAGTCGGTCGTATATTCTTGTGTGGAGAAACGCACAGTGAAGCCGGTAAAATACAGTCTGAGCATGGCGGTCACACGCTGGGGTACATGGTACATTCGGAGAGCCTGCCAAATCATCTGATGTGGGACTGATCCATATGCGTTTGCAAGATCTAGCCACATGACGTCTAGATTTAGCTTCTCGGTCTTTGCTCTCTGTATCGCGTCCAATATCATTGTCGCGTGCTCCAAGCATCCGGGGACACCAGGGACTTCCCCTTCTGTATGGCAGTATCTATATAGCCGTTCTCCATGAGGTACGAGGTGAGTCTCTTTGCCATTACAGAGAAGAATACTTTACCTTCCACATTCAGTAGGGAGATTGGTCTGAACTGCGTAATCTCATTTGAGTTCAGTTCCTTTGGAATGTACACGCCATTGGCCTTCTTCCACTCCTGGCTTACACTCTGCCTCTTCCATGCACCCCTGAGCAGCCGATGCAGTCGTTTCAGTACCTCTGGGCATCTTTTGTAAACCAGGTATGGAACGCCATTTGGACCTGGGGCCGAGTTGTTGCGGGCTCTGTGAACTACATCTATCACTTCTTGTAACATCGGAGACCTATCATGGGGTGCCCGGTTCGCTCGGCCACATCAGCCCTGTCATCGACTTAAACGGTTCGTCTCTCTGGCTGTCCGAATAGGTCTCTCTTAGATGTTTCTCCAGCTCTTCCTTGATTACATTTAATGTTCCAGATCTTGATGGTTCAAACAGCTCCTTTGCAAACTTGAACGAGTCTTTGAAGAACGTTTCTCTGGCCCTCTTGGTTGCTTTCCTTTTTCGATACAATCTTTCTGCTCTACCCAGTGCCTTATGTTTGGATTTTAGATGCTGCCATACCTGATGTATTGCTTCCATCTCTGCTTCTGTAGCTTTCTTGAATTGTTTCCTGGCATGGTTTTTCTGCCTCCTAATCTCTTCTATTTGTTTTTGTCGTCTGCTTTTCTGTGGTTTCGTGCTCGTCCTTACTTCCTTCGTGCCTAATTCCTTGGCGCAATAATAATAGACCACTTCGCATATGCTTTCAAGCTTCTGGGACAAGTTCAGCCGTTTATGATGGTGGTCTATGGCTTTTGCTAGTGACTTGTCTAACTTCTCCAACACTACTGTGTTGCAGGCGGGAGGAAACTTGATTTTCTCTCTCTTCCCGTCCAAGAGGTGAGCGAATTCATCATCAGACAGCTCGACTTGAATGTTCTCAGTTCTTTGGATTGACTCCTGACTGAGATCTTCTGACGTCTTATCTGTCGAGACCGTGCGCTGTTGAGCTACTGATGCTGTATTCCCACACATCTTCTTCGTTTGTGTGTTTAACTTATTGTAAAGCTTAAATATAACTCGTGCACTTCTTTTTCGTCGTTCACTTGCTAGTTAAATTATGTGCATCACTGTGTTTCGTACGTTTTTGTTCTGTGTATCTGACTTCAGCAGCCATTAGTTGACGATTGTTGATGGTTGTTCTGTGTATCTGACTTCAGCAGCGATTAGTTGACGATTGTTGATGGTTGTTCTGTGTATCTGACTTCAGCATATATTAGTTGAGGATTATTTTTAGTTATGTTAATCTGTCTTCAGCATGTTTTAGTTGAGAACTATCCCTTAACCTTTAGTTTGCTTTGATCTCCCAGCCGGACACTATTTGTGGGTTGTCACAATTGTTTCACCTATTTAAAAAAGCAGTTATGCCAACTAAGGCGTCTTGGTACTTCGATTTTGTTCCCCTCAACCGTTCCTTATCTTAGATAGACTGTCCCCATGACTGCTATATCCCTCCCGCTTGATTACTTCTAATGATATGTTCTCCCCGGCGTTTACTTTTATTCTGGGTCCCTAGGTTAGATGTTTATTAAAGATAGGGACAATTAGAAAAATCGTGCGGGTCTCGAGTACAGCTGGAAAAAATCATGAAAAAATATATAATTGCATTGAACAGCTAAACTAATTTTGGAAAGAAATAAAAATATAATGTTTCGAGAAAAGGTTTTCATCAGAAACAGGACAAATAGCACGGAAGATCATCATCATAATGTGCCATACCGGTTGGCGTAGGTGACCATGTCCCTCCACAATCTTCTATCTACAGTTCATCGTATCAGTTCTGTTGTTGACTGTTTTCCATGCCATGACACCAAGCTATCCAGTTGTGATTTGTCATGATTATTCCAGGCAATTTAAGAAGGTAGTTTGCCATTCCTTTCCTTCTTGGCAGTGACTGTACTAGTCGGAGATCGCAGCCATTGTCTCTATACATGAGATCCTCTGCCTGCCATTGTGGTGTGGGGACCTTTACCGGCACTACTTGTCGGCTGCTCCCACAACACCATCCACCACCTGCTCCAATGGCTTCACATAACCCTGATTGGGGGGGGGGGGGGCCTAAACGGGAGCTCCACCTTGCCCAGGCGTGTCCCGAAGACTAGCGGAGTGACGGAGACGTCTTACTCCTCCTTTGGTAGGGCAGAACTCTACCCCGCTAACCTAAGATAAAGGAGAAAAAGCACGGAAGCTAAAGAAGAAAAAATCGATAAGTGGCAGAGGTTGCCTGGGACTAAAATCAACATGGACACTTGATATAACTATATGGAAGGTTGGACATTAGTGTCCAAAATAGTTCTTTATTTACGATGTCACCCCTAACATTCGTTGATGATTTTCTCGAATGGCAATGTTTTCACAGTGGAGTTGACATTTAGACAAGATTATGCTTTAGTTTTAGAGTGAAGGTAGAGTGAATGTAGCAGGTAGAGTGAATGTAACAGGTAGAGTGAATGTAGCAGGTACAGTGAATGTAACAGGTAGAGTGAATGCAGAAGGTAGAGGGAATGTAACAGGTAGAGTGAATGTAGAAGGTGGAGTGAATGTAGAAGGTAGAGTGAATGTAGTAGGTAGAGTGAATGTAACAGGTAGAGTGAATGTAGAAGGTGGAGTGAATGTAGAAGGTAGAGTGAATGTAGCAGGTACAGTGAATGTAACAGGTAGAGTGAATGTAGCAGGTACAGTGAATGTACAGGTAGAGTGAATGTAGCAGGTACAGTGAATGTAACAGGTAGAGTGAATGTAGCAGGTACAGTGAATGTAACAGGTAGAGTGAATGTAGTAGCAGGTACAGTGAATGTAACAGGTAGAGTGAATGTAGCAGGTACAGTGAATGTAGACATGTAGAATGAAGAAAATGCACACTTTAAAACCAAGCAATGATCTTTTCTAAATGTACACATTTTAGACAATCTAATGCCGTTATATCTAATTTGTTATAGTGCGCTCGTATATTGAATAAGAATGTCCAGTTTCGGTTCCTAATGTTACATATTTTTACTTGAACCGACACGACTTCTAGGTTCATAAGCCCACTGAACATGAGCGCGTAATTTGTTATTTTTCCAATGTGGTGCCTGTGTAATACTGACTAAATCGTGCATATTATTTTTTTTCTGGCAATTTGAAATTATATGCAGTAACACAATATTCTAAATAACACACATGGTCTGTTGGTTAATCTTGAGTTGTTTGAATTCAACAGATTGGAACTCATCTAATTATCACTGCATAAATACATTTTAATGTAATGGAGTCAATGCTCAAAAATGTGATATCAGTTCTCTGCATTTATTAATTAAAGCGTATTACAAAGCATATATTATATACCAATAACTAGTGCTACATAGTTGATAACTCGTTTCTAGTTGAAAGTTGTTCTACATTTATTACAAAATGAGGGTAACTAATTTGAACGGTATGCATGTTGAACAGATTGATTAAAAGCATAATCTCGCCTAGTAAATTAGCTTAACTCTTTCTGTACGGAAGCTTTTTATCATTGCAACGAAGGAGATTTCAGAGACACAATTTGTCATAATTTTAAGAATCAAAATACATATTTATATTTATCTACTATATAACATATTATATATGCACTTTTAGATAATTGAACAAGGTATTAGATTTCATCACTACCAAGATGATACAAGACGTATAAAGAATATGGTTTGATGATGGTTCACATTAATCATGTTGACAGTGGCGCACTGTGCGGTGAAACGTAGGGAAAGAGTTAACAGTTTGTGTCCAGACATTGTCCATTTATGGCTTACCTTCGACTCTAAATTACCAAGGGTTTTTAACGTGCGCGAATTCACACATAACCTTCTGTTTTTCGCCGTTCCTCGAGAGAGCCGGACTTCGGATTTCACTACCCAGGGACTAGAGAAGGTTAAGGCCACGAGGAAACCACGAATTAATGTTTTTGTTTTAATTTGCCCATCTCTTTGGGTAGTAATCGAACCTGGATTGTGTGGATTGTCTCCTGCAAACTGACACGATGAGAGGAATGTGACTCCTACAGGGACATACTAGAGTAAACTGTTCGGCCAAAGCGCAACCAATGGAACATAAAAATAACTGAATGACCGTAGCGAGAGAAAAAGATGAATTCCCTTTCTTGTTTATGGCGTAATTGAGAACCAATTTACAGCTGCGATTCCAGATCAATTTTCATCTCCACAGCTTTAAAAAAAAAAAACAGGTTCCTACATTCATAACAATAACAATTACACAAATGGAACAGATAATCTATGTGTTATCATCTAGAAGGTAATGTCTTTCACGTACATCTGACACTGATATCACCATCCGTTCTGTTACTTGCTCTCGTATATTGTAACGTCTAGAAAAGTAAGACATTATTGGTGATACTGCCGTTTGTTACAGACACATCAGTTTGACATTCTGCAATGGATTCTCCGTTTTTACGGTCCCTCTTTTCCTTGTCGTTGCTAAGGTTTTATTATGAATACCTTATTGCTTGTAACTGTCATATTTTTAACCAAATGATCTTCTCCTTCTTCTTCTTTTCTCTTTCACTGATACCTAAAAGGTGTCGTGATTTATATCGTTTGTCGTTCTTGTGCTGCTCGAATTGTCTGAATTAGTGATTTTCCTTTGTTGTTACATGTCTCTGTCACTGCATCTATCCATCTTCTTCTGGGTCTGCCTCTTGGTCTTTTCCCATGCATTCTCGAGAAGAACGCCCTTGATGGTGATTGGTGAGGATTCATTCTGACCAGGTGGCCGAACCATTTAAGTTGTTGTTGTTCTATATATTCTTGGCAGGGTTTTGTTCCTACCATTTTTCTTATGGTTTCATTTGGTATTCTATCTCTTCTTGTGTTGTTTGTTACTTTTCTCAAGCATCGCATCTCACATGTATTGATCTTTCTTAAATGGAATTTAGAAAGGGTCCATGTTTGACTTTCATAGCACAAAGTTGGTATGAAGATGCTATTTATCATTTGTTGTTTAGCTGGCATAGAAATGTTTGGATGTCTTAACAATGGTGAAAGCTGATATGTGACAGCATTTGCTTTTTGTATTCTCATGTCAATTTCTCTGTCTAGTTTTCCATCTTCTGTGAACATTGCGCCTAAATACTTGAATTCCTCTACTTGTTTTATTTCTTTGTCTTTGATCTTGATGTTTAATGGGTGCCTCAATTTGCTTATTCTTATAGCCTCTGTTTTTGCTGTGTTAATTTTCATACTGTAGTTTGTGCAGCTTTTATCTAGAGATGTTAAATGCTGTTGTAGCAGGTTTTCATCCTCATATATTAGGCATTGGTCATCTGCGAAGAGTAGCTCATTGATGTTGGAGTTTTCTACCTCTATGTTATTATTTGATTTGTCCTTGTTGTTGGTTGTTTCCTGATTTATTTTGTCCATATATATGATGAAGAGGAGTGGTGAGAGGACACATCCTTGTCTTACTCCTGTTGTAACCTGAAACCATTCTGACAGACCTTCCGATGTTCTGACGGCACTTTGACTGTTTTTATATAGTGCTATTATATTTTCTAGTAGTTGTCCTGCTACCCCGTAGGTTTCTAAAGTTTGCCAAAGTTTGCTCCTGTCCACACGATCAAACGCTTTTTCCTGATCTATAAACACTATATTTAGGTTTCTGTCATATTCTATTGTTTTTTCACATAGTTGTCTCAATGTAAATATAGCATCTGTGCAGCTTTTGCCTTTTCTGAATCCGAATTGATTATTACTTAATTGTGGTTCTATTATGTATCTTACTCTCAAATGATTAATTGTATATATATATATATGTATGTATACATATTTATATGTATATAGCATTGCTAAAGCGGAGTTGTCAAGATATTGAAACGCAACAAAAAGGAGTTGCCACAGCTATATACAAACAAACTGAACAATTAATAGGAAGAAAAACGCAAACAAAAACTAGATGTTAGAGATCAATGGAAGGAGAGCTGTTGATTGAACAAGAAACCATAAGGGAACAATGGACAGAATACATTAACGATTTTTATGATGATGAACGAACAGAAGTAAAATATTAAGGATAATGGGGAAAGATCAGAAATACTCAGGGAAGTGGAAGACGCCTTGCGCAATTTAAGAGCAGAAAAAGCTCCTAGACCAGATAATATAACTAAAGAAGAGATTGATGTCATAGAAGATTTTGGAATAGAAATAATAGCAAAAATATTGAATCATATCTTCAATAGCGAAGATATACCAGACGACCTGCTCAAATCAATATTCATTACCCTACCAAACAAATCTGGTGCGAATAAATGAAAGATCAGAAATACTCAGGGAAGTGGAAGACGCCTTGCGCAATTTAAGAGCAGAAAAAGCTCCTAGACCAGATAATATAACTAAAGAAGAGATTGATGTCATAGAAGATTTTGGAATAGAAATAATAGCAAAAATATTGAATCATATCTTCAATAGCGAAGATATACCAGACGACCTGCTCAAATCAATATTCATTACCCTACCAAACAAATCTGGTGCGAATAAATGCGATGATTATCGCACAATAAGCCTCATGAGTCACATGACTAAAATACAGTTAAGTCTCGATTATGCGGTACTCAATAATCCGGAATTCTCAATTTAACGGACTTTTTTTTTTTTTAATTATTATAGAGAGAAAGCTTGAATCATGTTTTGTTCAGTTAAATTAAATGCCTTTATCCGGAAATCGAAAACGCTACAACACGGTTTGTGCGCTGCGCTTACTTCTACAGGCTCTATCATTACACAATATTGCGTTTACAATAGTGTATTTACAGTAATATACTTCAAATAGGAGCGAACATATTTTATTCAATCCAGACATTGTGTCTCCAAATATTCCAAGTAAAAGCGACAGACAGTCTATATCTTCACTTTTTCCCCCGACTAAATGTTTTTGTCGGGAAATCTTAGTCGTGCCAAAAACACTTATCTACATGATTTTACAAATTTGCTTAATTTTCTCATAGCCTGCTTTAGATCTAAAGTTGGTCATGAATTTGTCAAAAATATGGCGTTTGACAGTCTGACCGAACATTAGAAGCAGACGTATTGTTTGTGAAAATTGAAGAGCCCATAACTTTGATGATTATAAATCAAAGGTTGAGCAGCCGGCGTGCAGTGACATAGAGATGGTGAGAAGAAAGGGGGAGGGGTTCAAAAATTACCGACTGGAAATTCAAAAAGAGTAAGATACAGAGTTTGACGTTAGTTTGTCTCAGACATTTGTGCAAGCTGAAATTCGTTCCATCAGTATAAATTATACATGATATGCTATAAACGCATGTGTGCATACTTTTTAACGGAATACATTTTTGTGTTAAATAATGGCCTCTGCGAGTGCAAACCACACCTCAATTTCCCGCAAAGGTAAACGCAAGCGAACTGTATTGACACTGAACCAGAAGATTGAAATCGCTAGTAGACTTGAAAAAGGCGTTAATCGCAACGTTTTGATGACTGAATTTGGCATAGCCTCTTCAACATTATATGACATACGAAATCAAAAAGATGAGTTGTTTAAGTTTGCGTCGGAGTCTGAAAGCAGCAACAATATACACCAGAGACGAAGTATGAAACGGCCAAAATTTGAAAAACTCGACGACGTCCTTTATGTGTGGTTTTTAGAAAGAAGAAGAAAAGGAATGCCAATATCAGGACCCATGTTGATAGAGAAAGCTAGTGAATGTCACACGAATTTAAATATTTCTGAGCATTGCAATTTTTCAATCATGTTTTTTCATAAATTTTGAGTTTGGTTTTCTTACTCTCGATTATCCAGAAAAATTCAATTATCCAGAATGGGTTCTTCCCCGAGCATTCCGGATAATCGAGACTTTACTGTACTTGTAAGAATCATCATGCGTTGAATGCGAAACAAAATCAGTTCACAAATTAGTGTTGAACAGTGTGGTTTTGTTGGAGGTAAAGGAATGAGCAATGTCATATACGTCATAAGGTCTTTAGAAGAAAGAGCTATAGAGGTATAAACAGATGTATGCCTATGTTTCAGAAATTATAGCAAAGCATTTGATAAAGTAAAGCACCAATAAATAATAAAAATATTACAAGGCATAAACGTAGGCAGGCAAAGATTTAAAAATAATTAAGAACATGTACTGGCAACAAACAGCGGCCATAAGAACTGGAAATCAACTGCAAATGTTTCAACAAATAAAACAGGGTGTTAGGCAAGGTTGTGTGCTGTCACCAGATTTGTTTAATATTTATAGTTAGATTATTTTAAGATCCATAAGGGGCATGCCTGGAATAACAATCGGGGGTCATAATATAAATAATCTAAGGTATGCTGATGATACAGTCTTATTAGCTAAAACTGCAAATGAGGTACAGGAAATGTTCGATATTATTTTGAAGGAAAGCAAAAATAAAAGACTCAACCTAAATAGTTAAAAGACAGAAATGATGGTAGCAACAGAGAAAAAAGACTTCACCGCAATGCACAATAAAGACAAGTGGAACAATATTAAAACAGATAAATGAGTTTAAATATATGGGAACAATGTTGACCTCACATGGTGGGTGTACAACAGAGGTGAGATGCAGAATGGCTCAGGCAAAAGCGCTTTCCAAAAATTGAGGTAGATAATGTGCAGTCCATTTTTACAGTAGAAACAAGAAAAGCAGTTCCTAAATGTTATATTGCGCCAGTCTTAACATATGGATGTGAATCATGTCCAAAAGGACAACAGACAAGAAAATCACTGGATGCTGTAGAAATGTGATTTTACAGAAGAATATTCAGAATACCATGGACGGCTAAGAAGAGCAATGTAAACGTTCTGAAAGAGACCAAAGCAAAAAAAAGAGTTAATTTCCAAGTTTAGAAATAAACAATTGGTTTAAATTATTTAAATTAAGATAGGATTTTTTCTATCGAGTGTGGAATAAAAATCCTAAGGTTCACACGTCGTGGCGACTACTTGAACAAGCGGCCTTTATCCCTCGGGTTCTATCGTTGCCCCTCGACATACACCAGCAATGGTACTATGTGTTGTAGAGATAGTTTTTTTTTTAGTTAATTTAATTAGGAAAAATCATTTTTTTTTTGGGTCATGTAATGTGAAAGGAACAGCTGGAGTATGTTTAACAACTGTGAAAATTGAGGGACGAAGAGATTGAGGGAAGCAAAGAGAAAAGTTGCCAGACAGCTTAAGAGAATGGCTTGGCAGAAGGTCAACAAGAGAAATGATAAATAGCTGTCTTGATTGAAAGTTGTTGAGAGACATGATCAACTACGCCATCAGACATGCTACTTGATGATGTTAATATTTACATCATACATACGTATAAGAATCAAAATGTAGGTTACACATACTCGACCACAAATACATTTATTCCTGCTTTTGTCTTTTGTTAATTATATTGATAATATTTCTGAAATAGCTTATTTTAATAGTTATGATTCTTGTAATATATTCCTTGATATCCACGTTTGATACATAACAATGATTGAGGAGGACAAAACAATTGTTAAATAAACTGAGTGACTGGAGTAAGAGAAAAAACGAATACTCTCTTCTTCCTATGACATAATTGAGAATCAATTTTCAGTTTTTAAAAATCAGCAAAATCTTTTATTTTGTAATCGATCTCACCTATTAATTTAAAAAAATAATTGTTAATTTTCAGGTCTCCTGGTTTTCTTTATTGTATCTTCTTGATCAATTTCAGCCTCATCTCACTGTTCGATAATTCCCAGATACTTCAATTCGTTTACTTGTCACCACAGAGATGCGATGTTTGAGAAAAACCATCGTAGTAACCAGAAAAGACAGAACCAGAAACGATATTGTAAGTGAAACATTAGGAGATTTAAACAATCCTAAGCTACAAACAGAAACAACAAATAAACTGGTTTGCACATCCAAAAAGAATGCAGGGTAACTCCTTACCATACAAATTATATATTAGAAGAGAAGGGAGAAGAGCAACACCCATAGTAAAATAGGCCGATAACACCAAGAATCGCTACAACATCAATTGACAATGAGTGAAGCCGCCAAAGGGCGAGAACCAGAATTTTGTATCTCCCTTGACACCCGAAAGTGTACAGGATGAACTGAAGAAAGAAAGAAAGAAGGAATGGATTATTCAATCGTTTGAAATAAAACAAGAAATGTTTTGTCTAAAATGTATGTAAGTGTAGCACACATGGCTGGATGCGTTGGATCTGTAGTCTTCCAATCAAATTCTTGCTAGGGTCAAGGTCACACACATTCTGTCCGAGGAGAAATAAATCGAAGGTGGAGACTAAGGGGACGTACAGATCTCTATTTCCATCTCTTCAATTCGACCCGTTTCAGACCCTAAAAGTGAGTAAATACAATCATAAATAGTTTATATATATAATCATTGTTTCACTGTACGAACACTTTATCAATATTAACTGATACAAGAACGCCAGAGTCAAGACGGTTATTAAATAAATAAAGTGTCATTGATTTTAAAATTTCAGTTTGTGACATTTTGTACTACACAATTACTACATGATGATTAATTTAGCTTTGCAAACTTAAATCTGTGGCTTAGCAAACACCTGGTGGTTAATTATGAGAGTGAAAAAAGGAAATTGCAATGTAGCAAGTTGGTATGGTCAGTTTGGTCTGAAGCTTTTAGCCAGAACTGCACAAGTGTTTTGTCATTATTTCGTGCATTACTTTTCTTTTATAGAGCCCTCAAGATTGTGCTTCGACAATAAGTGTTCTCAGATGTTATCAACTGAGCTGAAAGCAAGCAGTGAATAAAAACTGACCACTTGTGTCAGAATCAAAAACCAGTGCTGAACCAAACCATACTGCAGTAACAGTTACCGAACATATACAACTCGAAGTGAACATGGCGAATGCAGCATACAAATCAAAAAGAATTAATGTGTCTTTATGCTCTCTCAAAATCGTTAGTACATCTTAATTACTTTCACAATTTCATTTCACTAGAATTTTTACCTGGAGTTCAGTTTATGTCAGTGTAATCTAATATAAAATATCGTAGCTATTATACTGTGTAGTGACTGGCTACAACCTGATGTAATGCAACCTTTCAAGTTTTTTTGTAACTCGCCGCATATTTCTTGGCTTGCAAAACTACTGTAATCCTCAATCTGCAAACTAGTTAAATCAGACGCTACGCCACTGTGACGATCCTCTCCTTCTGTCTGATGCCTCCAACTATGTATGGCTTGGCTATCTCCATCAAACACCACGAGGCCTGATTGCCATCGATTATACCCATATCTCTACCGTCCTGTCAATATTGGCTGTTCGATTAAACTGGTCAGTACGTGAAAAGCTCATTTCTTTGGTGACATGCCGAGAAATAACTACCTTTCCGGCATAACGCGACACCAACCCTTATCATATCTAGCGATATGACGCAACAACACTTGGGAGGCGAATGCATCAAAGGCGTACCTCGAAAACTTGTGGTAGGGAATTAACACCTTCTACAATTCATAAAAAAAATAAAAAGTAAAGTACTCCCGTCACCCCAAGTGACGTATAGGGAATATGGTGTTAGTGACCATAATTTTTACATACCTTCGGCACATGATTTTTGGGGTAATGTAGTCGGTATTACGCACGTGCCGCTCTACTTTCCCATAAAAAAAATCCGGTACCCATTTAAGGCTGGGTGAACCCGGAAGCCGTCGGTTGGGATCGAACCCTACCTCTTGTCCTTTGTAGCCCAGTTCACTAACCACTGAGCTATCGAGGCTCCCACAAATCATTAAGGCCCTGTCAAATACTGTGACACATCACTCCCAAGTGCTACTGGAAACATATTAGTTAGTCTGACGAGGCTGGTAGGGAAAGTAAGGGAAAGTGAAATCGGGACTCAAAAAGGTTGCGCTGAGGATAGATGTCTTGGAACGAAATATCCCAGAGTGCTGTACAACTGAACATATCGCAATTATACTCACTTAATGTCTCTGTTAATGAAAGACGAGAAAAAAAAGAATAAACGCAGAAGATGAAGGGTGTAAACTATGTGGCAATGGTGAGTGTCACTTGCTCATGCTTATTAATAAATATTCAATTTCATATTTGTTCGTGAATGCTACAAAGATGTATGTTGGCGCGACATGAGGGCGACTTATATAAGCATAACTGATGAGGAAGAGATCATTAAAGACAGACCCAGATGGAGGCAGACAGTGAATGTTAATCTAAAGCAAGGGAACTCAGTTTAATTAAGAAACGTTGCTCACTAGAAGCATACACAAGAAGAAACATGTGCTTCTGTCAAGGTCTTTACATGCACCTTAAAACCACTGTCTTTGAAAATCATCCTCTTTTTCCCCCTGCTACAACATAAACAACAACTAATCTTCTACCACAGTTACTGCCTACGTTCAATGCGATCTGTTGTCCTTAGCCGACAATTAACATATACATCGATCTGACAAAAAGCAACACTGCGACGTCCTACAAGGCATCAACACAATTTCTTGTACCTTTCTTGTTTTACTGCCATCCTTTAGATCTTGTTCTATGATTGAAGTACCTCACTGACCACAAGTGTTCTCAATAAATATATCGTGTCCATCTGTTTCAACAATCTAAAACAATTATTTTTTTTTAGAGATTCTCTGATCTATCTAGAACATTTCATTCAACACGTGCCAGTGCTTGCCTGCTTTTTATGGTGTGTATTTTTTATTGCATTACATTGGCAGATACTTCTTGGATGTTAGTTCAGGGTGCGTTCCTTAGTCTCGCATTGCCTATACCCATCTGAATGGCCTTGCTTGTCACAGTACTCATACACTTTGTTCTGAAACCGATTTTCTTTGAAAACATATTATTGTCGTCACTAACATTGTCGGATCCTCTCTTCAAATATGAATAGTCAATTTTAATTGTTGAGTCGATGAGCACCTAGAGGAACAAACAGAGGCAGTTCCTCAAATGATGAGCATAAGAAACAGACAAACATGTAGTTATAGATTTTTGCAGAAATGACAAGGAAAATAGTGCTGGGTTTATACACGCGTGTAAAGCAAATGTTCAAATAGACGGATGGAATCACGGAATTATTAAAAACAGACAATTACAACATTAGAGGTATATGAGGGTCGATAGATAGTCAGACGGAATAACATTTCAAGGAATAGATGGATTGATTAAAGGATGAATAGACACATAAAAACATAAATAAATAGAAGGCCTTATTGATTTCAAAGGTCAAGAGCTACAGTGACGCAAGACAACAAAATAAACAAAAACAATGACAGACATAGAGAAATTAATAGTTGTATCATACAATAATTAGGCTCGATCTATAAAGTAACACAATTCTCAAAACACAACAATTTGCAAAACAATCAACAAAACTTAATAATATACCAGACGCACGAGCAAACAACACCGTTCCGGGGACATTAAATTGCTGGAACGGCACAATAGGTTACCATGACAGCTATCAGGTCGTTGTTGGTTTATCAATACTTCATTTCCGAAACCGGACATAGATCACAATTCTTGATTCCGCACTATTGGAAACCAGACTCAGGGCATTAACTAGAACATATTATTGGTACACTAACTAATTTACTATCATTACGATCGCTATTGACATTGCTCATGCATTTATTATGTTTTGTAGTCCTCTTATCCGGAATCTTTAAAACAACCGTCAGGAAATATTGACATTTTAAATTAAATAAAATGACATCTAATGTGTTATTTATCATTACAACGGATCTCGTGATTGTCAGCTATGGAGAGAACATTAAAAGCATGAATAGTATTAGGGAATAATAGAACAAATAAGTATGTGTTAGCACTCGGAAAAATTAACAGACAAACAACAACAGAAAAAAAACGAAGAACAATATATGGTCCGAAGTGGGATCGAACCCGTACTCCCTGACATCGCGCCTTGCCACGAGAAGCCGAACGCTTCTCATATGAATAGTGTTACATGAATAGTATTAGCCTGGCATTTTTTTTTTTTTTTTTTTTTTTGCGTTCGTCAGCTTTCACTTCTGGAGAAATCCCTAAAGACTAGGAACTGAATTTTGCGTGTTAATCCGTTTTACCCTGGCAGCCGTGTGCACAGGGCCCCTCGCCGCACAGGCAGATAACTCCGTCTTCGGAGGTACTCATATTTTTTTTTTCCGTCCATGAGTAATTGACGTTTCAGGCCAGGCCTCGCTGCTGAGACCAGGGGTGGTCGCCGCAGAGAGAAATCATAAATAAAAATCCCAAATGGTATGCAGCTGCAATTTGAGCCTGGCACGAGACACCCTGCAAAGTAAGGAAATTGATTGTGAAAAGTGGGTAGACATGGTCACACGTTTTGTTAGTTTAAGGCCAGTGCTCATTCTCAATGCTAAACTTGCTAGCTTGGTAAATTTTTTTATTTACTACAGTGTCGATTGTGTCACATCCACGTGGAATCAAACACAGACTTTTATCATTTGAAATTATTGCCCTGCTAAAAACGACACTTAATGAAGGCGAGATATACTTATATTTTTGTATCGTCCACCATTAAAAGGACTAAGCGGACTTCGCTGCGTTTTTTTTTACAAGTTAACGACAGGCCACAACATTTGCGCTTTTCGGCTCTATACATCCATCCTCAGCGTGGAACTTATGTTTATAAAATTATACATTTAATTTAAAGCTGCTGATACTTCTTCTTTTGCTTCCTCTTCTTCTACTTCTTCTTCTTATTCCAATTCTTCTACTTCCTCTTCTTCTACTTCTTCTTCTTCGTATTCCACTTCTTCTACTTCTTCTTCTTCTTATTCCACTTCTTCTACTTCCTCTTCTTCTACTTCTTCCTCTTCTTTTCTTCCTCTTCTTCTTCCCTTTCTTCTACTTCTTCCTATACTTATTCCACTTCTTCTACTTCCTCTTCTTCTACTTCTTCCTCTTCTTTTCTTCCTCTTCTTCTTCCCCTTCTTCTACTTCTTCTTCTTATTATTCCACTTCTTCTACTTCCTCTTCTTCTACTTCTTCTTCCTCTTTTCTTCCTCTTCTTCTTCCCTTCTTCTACTTCTTCTTCTTCTTATTCCACTTCTTCTACTTCCTCTTCTTCTACTTCTTCCTCTTCTTTTCTTCCTCTTCTTCTACCCCTTCTTCTACTTCTTCTATTCCACTTCTTCTACTTCCTCTTCTTCTACTTCTTCCTCTTCTTTTCTTCCTCTTCTTCTTCCCCTTCTTCTACTTCTTCTTCTTATTATTCCACTTCTTCTACTTCCTCTTCTTCTACTTCTTCTTCCTCTTTCTTCCTCTTCTTCTTCCCCTTCTTCTACTTCTTCTTCTTATTATTCCACTTCTTCTACTTCCTCTTCTTCTACTCTTCTTCCTCTTTCTTCCTTCTTCTTCCCTTCTTCTACTTCTTCTTCTTCTTATTCCACTTCTTCTACTTCCTCTTCTTCTACTTCTTCCTCTTCTTTTTTTCTTCTTCTACCCCTCTTCTACTTCTTCTTATTCCACTTCTTCTACTCCTCTTCTTCTACTTCTTCTTATTCCACTTCTTCTACTTCCTCTTCTTCTACTTCTTCCTCTTCTTTTCTTCTCTCTTCTTCCCCTTCTTCTACTTCTTCTTCTTATTATTCCACTTCTTCTACTTCCTCTTCTTCTACTTCTTCTTCCTCTTTTCTTCCTCTTCTTCCCTTCTTCTACTTCTTCTTCTTATTATTCCACTTCTTCTACTTCCTCTTCTTCTACTTCTTCTTCCTCTTTTCTTCCTCTTCTTCTTCCCCTTCTTCTACTTCTTCTTCTTCTTATTCCACTTCTTCTACTCCTCTTCTTCTACTTCTTCCTCTTCTTTTCTTCCTCTTCTTCTACCCCTTCTTCTACTTCTTCTTATTCCACTTCTTCTACTTCCTCTTCTTCTACTTCTTCTTATTCCACTTCTTCTACTTCCTCTTCTTCTACTTCTTCCTCTTCTTTTCTTCCTCTTCTTCTTCCCCTTCTTCTACTTCTTCTTCTTATTATTCCACTTCTTCTACTTCCTCTTCTTCTACTTCTTCTCTTTTCTTCCTCTTCTTCTTCCCCTTCTTCTACTTCTTCTTATTATTCCACTTCTTCTACTTCCTTTCTTCTACTTCTTCTTCCTCTTTTCTTCCTCTTCTTCTTCCCCTTCTTCTACTTCTTCTTCTTCTTATTCCACTTCTTCTACTTCCTCTTCTTCTACTTCTTCCTCTTCTTTTCTTCCTCTTCTTCTACCCCTTCTTCTACTTCTTCTTATTCCACTTCTTCTACTTCCTCTTCTTCTACTTCTTCTTATTCCACTTCTTCTACTTCCTCTTCTTCTACTTCTTCCTCTTCTTTTCTTCCTCTTCTTCTACCCCTCTTCTACTTCTTCTTATTATTCCACTTCTTCTACTTCCTCTTCTTCTACTTCTTCTTCTTCAGGGCTCACCCGATGGCAAGACCTCTTAATTAAGCATCCTCAAAAAGGCGTGGAAGCGTTGTTTCACCAATTTACGCACATGCCACGATATTTCAGTCCTTCGTCCAAACATATCCATCACCAGCATAGCTTTTTTGGGTACCGTTTTGCCTTCCATTAGGGCTCCTACTCGCTTAGCCAAACTGTTTAGTCTTTTTCCACATGGGAAGTGGAATGGAGCCTGAATCTTCTCTCTTTCTCTCCTGTCCAGATCCACACTGTCAGCTATGAGTCGATGACCACTATTTTGCGCATTTGCTGAATGGCGCATTAATTTAATCCACAATTTGGGAAACTGTGTGGTTATTAACTGTAATCAAAGAGAGAAAAATATGAGCGCTAATAAATATCTTGTATTTTTATGAGAACATTATACAATTTTTGTTTTCTCATCAACGGGGAAATAAGTTTGTATTGTTTTCTCATCAACGGGGAAATAAGTTTGTATTGTTTTCTCATCAACGGGGAAATAAGTTTGTATTGTTTTCTCATCAACGGGGAAATAAGTTTGTATTGTTTTCTCATCAACGGGGAAATAAGTTTGTATTGTTTTCTCATCAACGGGGAAATAAGTTTGTATTGTTTTCTCATCAACGGGGAAATAAGTTTGTATTGTTTTCTCATCAACGGGGAAATAAGTTTGTATTGTTTTCCTATCAACGGGGAAATAAGTTTGTATTGTTTTCCTATCAACGGGGAAATAAGTTTGTATTGTTTTCTCATCAACGGGAAATAAGTTTGTATTGTTTTCTCATCAACTGGGAAATAAGTTTGTATTGTTTTCCTATCAACGGGGAAATAAGTTTGTATTGTTTTCTCGTCAACAGGAAATAAGTTTGTATTGTTTTCTCATCAACTGGGAAATAAGTTTGTATTGTTTTCCTATCAACGGGGAAATAAGTTTGTATTGTTTTCTCGTCAACAGGAAATAAGTTTGTATTGTTTTCTCGTCAACAGGAAATAAGTTTGTATTGTTTTCTCATCAAAGGGAAATAAGTTTGTATCGTTTTCTCACCAACTGGGAAATAAGTTTGTATTGTTTTCTCGTCAACAGGAAATAAGTTTGTATTGTTTTCCCGTCAACAGGAAATAAGTTTGTATTGTTTTCTCGTCAACAGGAAATAAGTTTGTATCGTTTTCTCGTCAACAGGAAATAAGTTTGTATTGTTTTCTCGTCAATAGGAAATAAGTTTGTATTGTTTTCTCATCAAAGTGAAATAAGTTTGTATTGTTTTCTCGTCAACAGGAAATAAGTTTGTATTGTTTTCTCGTCAACAGGAAATAAGTTTGTATTGTTTTCTCATCAAAGTGAAATAAGTTTGTATTGTTTTGCTTCATAAAGAATTATCCAAATCCATGGTATCACCAGAAACCAAAAAAAATTAATTACTGTATTCACTTTTTAAAAAAAAGAGATTGGTATATTCTGACCAGAAGAAAATAAGAAATGTTTGTTCATCCGTGAAAAGGAAACGAGATTTCAGTGCTTTCATGAGCAAATAAAACAGAAGCTATTGTGCAGATTTCAGAAGTTATCGTGTGTTCATGAACAACACGGAAAAGAATTGCGCCCATTATATGAGCAACACACGAAACAGAAATGAATGACGTGATCACAAGCAAACCTTATGGCCTTCATTCTGCGAGCTCGTTCGAGGAGAAACATTGGAGAAAGAAAAAAAAATCAACACGAAGAAAATATCGACAACAGAAAAGGAGGAGAAAATAACAGCTAATTCCTAATGAACCGGGACAGTCAGATTAATGGCGGTAAGAAACGATCGATAGATCGATAACACTCGGCCCTTGAATTTTACGAGGAATTGTGATAGAAAGGGAGAGAAATAACACACTTAGATCCCCATCTTAAATGCATGAAAGATTGTCTTCCCCTGCTTTCGCCCTCTGTTCCCTAAGCTATTTGTGTATCTAGTATTTGTGTATCTAGTAGTTGTGTATCTAGTATTTGTGTATCTAGTAGTTGTGTATCTAGTAGTTGTGTATCTAGTATTTGTGTATCTAGTATTTTTGTATCTAGTAGTTGTGTATCTAGTAGTTGTGTATCTAGTATTTTTGTATCTAGTAGTTGTGTATCTAGTATTTGTGTATCTAGTAGTTGTGTATCTAGTAGTTGTGTATCTAGTATTTTTGTATCTAGTATGTTTGTATCTAGTATTTTTGTATCTAGTAGTTGTGTATCTAGTAGTTGTGTATCTAGTATTTGTGCATCTAGTAGTTGTGCATCTAGTATTTGTGTATCTAGTAGTTGTGTATCTAGTAGTTGTGTATCTAGTATTTGTGTATCTAGTAGTTGTGTATCTAGTAGTTGTGTATCTAGTATTTGTGTATCTAGTAGTTGTGTATCTAGTATTTGTGTATCTAGTATTTGTGTATCTATGTTCCCAGATGATGTTTTAATTGCATTCTTGAATATTTGTTCATTTCCTTATTTTGACCTTCGGTTAGAATCTTCTTTCCTGGTGCGTTTTGCATGTTTGTTTTTTTTCTTATTTGATAGAGAAGTCAAGAAGTAATGAGAGCCCTATAAATATTCAGAAGACTAGAGGTATAATAAAATCAAGAAAGTAATGTTTTTTTCAGAAATAAAGAGGCAGAGATCCGAGAGAGTCAAAATAGATAGAACTTAGGAAAATATTTAAGAGAGTGGTGAATCAACGAAGAAAGTTGTAAAAAATACATATTTTTGGAAGCTGGAAAATTGAAAAAAAAAGAGATAGATAGATAGATAGATAGATAGATAGATAGATAGATAGATAGATAGATAGATAGATAGATAGATAGATACATAGATAGATAGATAGATAGATAGATAGATAGATAGATAGATAGATAGATAGATAGATAGATAGATAGATAGATAGATAGATAGATAGATAGATAGATAGATAGATAGATAGATAGATAGATAGATAGATAGATAGATAGATAGATAGATAGATAGATAGATAGATAGATAGATAGATAGATAGATAGATAGATAGATAGATAGATAGATAGATAGATAGATAGATAGATAGATAGATAGATAGATAGATAGATAGATAGATAGATAGATAGATAGATAGATAGATAGATAGATAGATAGATAGATAGATAGATAGATAGATATATGAATAGATAGATGGATGGATGGATGGATGGATGGATGGATGGATGGATAAATAGATAGATAGATAGTGTGTGTGTGTGTGTAGATAATGCATATAATCGATAGATGTTGTATAGTTTCATAGAAGTATATAGGAGAGACATAATATAAAAGAGTTAAAGAGAGTGTCACCAACATAAACAGAAGAGTAAGGTATTAAAAGTGGTTGCATCTTCTTCTTCCCTTCCTCGTTTGTCTTTCAGAGTTGAATGGAAATTAATATGTGGTCCTTTGCTCTTCTCCGTTTGCCTCTGCTGCTGTTATTTCCTAGTGTTTCCAATGTTCCGTCATTCCATCTTTTTCGTGATCGCCACTTGGGTCTGGTGTTCTCGCAACGTCTATTGTAGGCTCGCTGTGTTGTGTTTTGATCTTTCTACCATGTCACGTGACCAAACTATTGTATATGTTGTTTCTTTATATATTCTATGGCGGGGGTTATTCCTAGCTTTTTTCTCGCTTCTTTATTTCTGCCGATACCTGTCATTCGTCTCACACATTTAATCGCAGATGTTATTGTTTTTATTGTTCTTGCATCAATGGTCCAGGACTGGCATTGATAGCTCAACGTTGGGATGAAGATACAAGTTAATGGGTAACAAAAATCATGTATAAAAGTTTAAATAATTTAAAGAGATATGAAACAAATACTTGTGAATATAGAAATTGAGTATTTAGTGGCTGATAGAAAAATATAATAACGATATCTATAGGTAGAAGAGCATAAACATTCAGAAAATCAGGAACGAAATGGTTGGGTCAATAAAGTTTTATAGCACAGAAGTTGCATTTTATAAAATGCACAATTTGGCGTTCAAGTGCATTTTAGATGAGTGTCCACTTCATATGTTGGTGACGAAGTGGCAGTCAATCAATTCAGCTAATGTATTTTGTTTGGCATGACCTGGTGAGGTGTTATTTGACACGTTAATTTCCCACTGATTTTTCAGATCGATTAACTGAATGATTTTTTACCATTGAAGACAGGAGCAAAATGTTCCCGTTATTAGCGTTGAGTTTAAAAGGTGGTACTGACTTCAACCTCTGCTCTTGTGTTACGATTACTGAATTGACCTCACCGCATTCCTGCATATGTGCTCCGACCCACCCAAGAGATGGCTCAAATTATTATGATAGTTTTGGTAAAATAAATTAATTACCAATAGGATTTGTTAGGCTTGAGGATAAGTCACACTAACGTTTCGATTCTGAAGGTCTTCAGTTCAAGATCTTCATTATCTATTCTCATGACAGTTTATGTCGCTCAACATGTACACACGTATAACAAATTGTTCAGTGAATCAGTCCTACCATTGCGTATTTTGACCTCCAGTTCGTGGATTCTCATGCCTACCGCCTCATCAATCACAAGAACCGTCTCCAAAAATGTCTTCAAATACAGCTTTGAATATTGTCGTGCGGTTCTACAACTGGTGCCTTGTAGCAAATACTTTAGCTATTTTATTCCCATAGACTCATGAGAAACCAGAGCGGTGAATGAACATTTCTTGAAGGGGCCACAGATGCCTCAGTGTTCAGTCAAGTTATAACTTCAACAACATGGATGTGATTGAACGCCGGGAAAGTAAACTGCTGGAAAAGCATCTCAAAGAGCTAGGGTGAGAGGTAAAAATTTATACTTTTATTCTCATGTTGAAGGTTTCGTTCTTGACTTTAATTGATTCTTGCCACAGCACTATCCGTTCCTACTCAGAGTATATCTGCTTCTTGGTTATATTAAATCACAACTGCGACTTTTAAAAAAATGTAGCAAAAATAACGTTTGCATAACAAAAGATCACAGGTATAAAAACCTTCAAACCTGAATTTGTATTGATAAGTCCCTAGCCATAAGGTTGACTGACCAGAGACCTAACAGTTGTAAGAGTAGAGTCTGGGTGTAGTTAGCGCCTAAGAGATGACGAGATCAATTAGTATTGTGTTACCCATGGGGTAATGATATGAACAGCTGACGAAGTGTGTCACTAGTGTCCAAACAACCCTTTGGGTTATTGAATAAAGAAGGTTGGCAAAGTCTGCCAGTAGTGCCCAAACGACTCCCCCCCCCCACCCCCGGATTATGGAACGAAGAAGGTTGGCAAAGTCCGTCCGTAGTGTTCAAACTACTCCCTGGATTATGGAACGAAGATGATTGGCAAGGTATGTCCGTAGTGTTCAAACTACTCCCTGGATTATGGAACGAAGATGATTAGCAAGGTATGTCCGTAGTGTTCAAACTACTCCCTGGATTATGGAACGAAGATGATTAGCAAGGTCTGTCCGTAGTGTTCAAACTACTCCCTGGATTATGGAACGAAGATGATTGGCAAGGTCTGTCCGTAGTGTTCAAACTACTCCCTGGATTATGGAACGAAGATGATTAGCAAGGTATGTCCGTAGTGTTCAAACTACTCCCTGGATTATGGAACGAAGATGATTAGCAAGGTCTGTCCGTAGTGTTCAAACTACTCCCTGGATTATGGAACGAAGATGATTGGCAAGGTCTGTCCGTAGTGTTCAAACTACTCCCTGGATTATGGAACGAAGATGATTAGCAAGGTCTGTCCGTAGTGTTCAAACTACTCCCTGGATTATGGAACGAAGATGATTGGCAAGGTCTGTCCGTAGTGTTCAAACTACTCCCTAGATTATAGAACGAAGATGGTTGATAAAGTGTCAGTAGTGCTATTTTGAAAATACACATTTCAAGGATTAAATAATTCGTCACGTTTAGGTGTGAAATATCGAAATATTCATAACAAAATGTATTCAAATTTAAGCTAAAGCTTCTCTAAATAAACGTGAATGAGCCTCACATGGATTGTATTTCTAGGAAGAGCAAGTGAGAAAGACAACTAAAATATAATCTCCAAACAAAGATATTGTCTATGAAGTCACAAAGATGCTTGTTTGTCCTTTTTCATATGCCATTTTCGTAAAAAAAAGGTCTCTACCTGCCTTGTTTGCGTATACGGAATATGGTGTTATATTTTACAGAAAGATATATTTTACAGAAGGATATATTTTACAGAAGGATATATTTTACAGAAGGATATATTTTTCAAGGAAACAGCAAATATTGCGGTGATTGGTCGGTACTACTCAAGGCCGGTTCTACTCCATAGAAAAATCTCAGCTAACCCAATTTTAGAGGCTGGGTGGACCCCAGGGCCTTGTCGGTCCGAAAAGCTCCGCTGCTTCTGGGAATTGAACCCTGGTCATTGTCATCAGGAATCGAAAGCACTAACCACTCAGCCACCCCGTAAAATATCATCTACAATATTATTTGTCCGCCATGGTCTTTTGATTATGCTCGAACATTGTTTGCTCATTGTTACCTTTCAATGTTCTGTTTATAAACGAATTCTCGTCTTGGACTGTAAAAAATGAGCCATAAAGAAATGTATTTGACAAAGAGGGAGGGACGTTTCTGGTCATCAAAAGTTCTATAAGAAGAGTTCCCTAATATCATCATTAGCATCATTGTCATCACAGAAAAGCTGTTTGTGGAAAGAAGTGACCAGAACAGACATAATTATGAAACTAGACTAAAAGAGAAAGAATCGGCATAGAAATATTTAGAACTGCACAGATACAGAAAACAAAAAAGTTTGTTCGTCTGAAAAGTATGACTTCTGATTTCATACTTGTGATCATGCTAGGCCACAACCATCTATAGATATACTTAGGCCCACGGACAGAAAATAAAACCGGAAACTCTCTAACTAACGTGACGTTTTCAACTGTGCGACCTATATACACCCGATGTCATTCTACTCACGCCCAACCTTGGCTGTTAATCTAAAAAAGTCACGCCAGCTTGAAATGTTCGTGGATCTCCCTCTCAGCACCCGCAGGCCTTATTACATCTATATATGGATGTGGCAAGACATTCATAAAGAGAGGAGCGGGAAGAAGACCCAGAGTCAGATTCGAAGTAATATGGAGTGACAACATTAAGCATATTCTGAAATGCATTAAATGGTATTTGGGGGAAGGAAAATAATTTTCTTTGAGTCTCTCCAGTACTTTTTGTTTTGATCAGACGAAGTGAAGAAGAAGACTCATAAGTCAATGACTTATCAAGATCAGCTCTATACAATTATTCATTTGTCTCTGATCTAATAAACGCAACTCTAGAAATCCATTTCACTTACTTTTATATACTAAACACTAGCCTTATATTTTAAACATGAGCTTATAAAGAGTATTCCTGAGGGTTTTCATTTTAAATTTCTAAAAAAAAAGTTTCAAAATATTTTACTTTCTCAATAATATATCAATATTACTTCTGTAGAAGAAAAAAAAACTTGTATCCATTGCTTCTGAAATCCATATTTCAAAAAATGTTTCTCTTGTTATTGATTTCTCAAAATTGCAACGATAAACGTATTTGGAAATAATCTCTGAATACCAGCTTTCAAGCTCATTCTCTCGTTCAAAAAATGGAAGTCAATTCAATAAAAATTTCGCTTTTCATTTGTTTTGATCTTTTTATGTTGTTCTGTTAGCATATTATTTCCTCCACAGCCTCACGGTTTGGTTTTATAAGCTTTTTCTACCACTTCTGACCTTTCAATGTTCTATAACCTTATTCCTCAATCCATGCGATCTCGTTGTTTTTTTTTTAATGTTTAAAACATACTTCTTCCTCCACAATATCTCAGTATTTTTTTTATAAACATATTCCTTAAAACACATGATATCTCAATGTTTTTATATTGCTTCATCCCCACTCTCTCAATGTTGCTCTATAAGCCTATTATTCTCACCATGACCTTTTAATTTTGTTCTACAAACATTTTTTCCCTTCACTACTTCTCATTCTTGCACAATATACATGTTCGTTCACCGAAGACGTCTAAGTATTGTTTTATAAACATATTCCTTCCTTCATGGACCATTCAATGTTGTTCTATAGACTTATTTCTTTCTCCGTGATTTATCTATATTCTATAATTATTTGACTGCCTTGTGGGTGAGACTTTTTAGTCAAAGGCTAGCGGAGACAACCGTAAACAAACCGACGGAAGGCAGCAGAAAACCACCGTCGTAATTTCTTTGTACAATCATGAATCGCCAGACATTACATTAGTGCAAAATAAAGACAAGTGGAACAATATTAAAACAGGTAAATGAATTTAAATATTTGAGAACTTTGTTAACCTCAGACAGAAGATGTATAACAGAGGAGAGATGCAGAATGGCTTAGGCAAAAACAGCTTTCCATAAAATGAGGAAGATACTATGTAATCCATTTTTGACAATCGAAACAAGAAAAAAGAGTTCTTAAATGTTATGTAGAGTCAGTCTTAACATATGGATGTGAATCATGGACAATAGGGCAACAAACAAGAAAATCATTGGAGTCTGTAGAAATATGGTTTTACAGAAGAATGTTGAGAATACCATAGAAGCTAAGGAGAGAAATTAAAATGTTATGAAAGAGGCCAAAGCAAAGAGAGAGCTAATTTCCAATATTAGGAAGAAACAATCATCATTTTTGGCCATGTAATGGAAGAGAACAACTGGAATATATTGTAACAACTGGGAAAATTGAGGGACGAAAAAAATGAGGAAAGCAAAGAGAAAAAAATACCAGACATCTTAAGAGAATGGCTTGGCTGAAGGTCAACAACAGAAATGATAAGTAACTGTCGAGATCGCAAATTGTGAAGAGACATGATCACCTACACCAGCAGGCCCGTACTTGATGATGGTGATACTTATTTACTTCCTTTTTCAGTAGTCTTTTATTGCCTTGAGCGTCTCATTTTCTTTACTCAACTTCTGAAAACTAGATCTATGAAAATAGCATTAACTATAGCTTCTCGAGTACTTTATGCCTCTGATATGGCTACAACTTTACTCTGTTTTGCAAAGACTGTTCTGTTATTATTCTTTCTTACGCCATGCAGAGTCGATGGGGAAAAGAACGACGTGTCCTTGACAGAGTTCTGCTGTTTGCAGCATAGACAGCCAGTTGTTCACCGTTTCAAAGGTCGATAATCTATTTTCGGAAGACCTTCATTACTTTCCGCTGTTGCTGGCTCTATTTGTTAATGTACCATGTGTGATGCTCCTTTCTCGTGGACTCACTTTGTGTCTACCAAGTAAGTTGTAGTTTTTGTTTCTCGTCTCAGTTCATTTGTGATGTTAAAAGCATGTTTTTCTTTTGATATTTTCCTTCTTCTTTGTGACTCTTATTATTACACTAACTGAGAGTACCAGTCGCTAGTAATGTAAAAGTTAAAAAAGTAAAGTACCCCTGTCACGCCAAGTGGCATATAGGGAATATGGTGTTAGTGACCATAAATTTTACAGACCTTCAGCACATGATTTTTCGGGTAATGTGGTCGGTATTATGCTCGTGCCGCTTTACTTTCCCAGAAGAAAGTCCGGTACCCATTAAAGGTTGGGTGAACCCGGAAGCCGTCGGTTGGGATCGAACCCTACCTCTTGTCCGTTGTAGTACAGTTCACTAACCACTGAGCTGTCGCGGCTCCCAATGTGCTGGCCTTGTAATAGTATATAGACTAGGAATAGAGTAGATCATAAAATGAGAGATCTAGCTTGGGTCAGATATGTCAGTAGTTACTCGTAAATTAAGTAGGTGTAAGCAGTAACAGAAGCAGAAGAACAGTTACACGTTTTAGGAATGTAAAAGAAAAAAATAGCAATTTTTGGAAAGGTGGGGGAATAGACGTAAACTTGACTGTCGCACGTCCAGAAATTAGGTTGATAAACAGACTGGGGGATGGATGGCAGGTTAAATGTATGAGGGAATTCTCATTATTAGGGTTCATGTTAGTATTATTTATTAAAACTCAGTGGGTGACTAAAATGTCATTATCGAGTCTTGTTTTTGAAAAATTCTGACACAAAAGTTGCCCTAAGTTGAACTCCGTATTTAGCCTTTGACAGAGATTACTAGCCAGCGACTGAGCCAATAAATTATGCAAATTAGACAGAGGTATTTAACTTCATGCATTAGTTGAATTAGAACATTTTTAGAGCGAAGAACGAGAAGAGAAACATCCAGAAAATGTAAAAACGACGAGGTTAGTCCGGCTTCAACCGGAACTGCCAGAAGGAAGACGTAAATTGTTATAGCTATGGACTTCCACACAGCCAGTTAGTTTTTATCAAATATAGACGATGGATGATCCAGAGATAGGTCAGTCAGGAAGCCATAGTTTAGCTGAAAAGTGTTTCAAGTTAGATTCAGAAGTTTTGTGCTCCAGAGAACAATAGTAAGTAGATTAAGAGTAGCATTGAATAAGTCAAGACTCAGACATATAATAGCAAGTGTCAATCCAGACGGGTTGTAATATTGAATAGAATGAAAGATAGAATTACTTTAGAATTGGAATTTATAATGTTAGATGTACTCCACTATACCTTCACTTATACAACTGTCGATCCACTAATCTTGTGTAAGCAAAATTTCATTGTCACTGATTATTGACTACATTTGAAATGTCAAAACATTGTTAGTACGTCGAGTCGTTGATCTATTTGTAATAATGATGAAAATATCGAAACCCTGTATCGGTCTAACAATGTAGGGACCATATGACCTATACCAGCTTGACGCTCTCCACTGGAGCCATCTGTTTCAACATAGATATCTGGCCGATTGATTTGGGAAAGGTAAATAGCGAGGAGGTGTACAGTTACCTATAAACGATGTATCTGTGTAAAGTTAAAGTAACAATTTCACTTCTCTATGATATTAGAAATATGTCACGTGACATACACGTATTTTACAGACTAATCTGTCACGTTTTTAGACATTTATAATTTATAGAAGGATCCCTGTGTGCTGTTCTTTCTCTTTGCTTTGTTCTTTACTTTTATGCTAGAAAAACAAGTGGTCATTTGTTAGTATTTCTTCATGCATGTTTTCAGTAATTTTATTTGTGTGATCTTAATTATTATTTGTTTGTGTGTGCGTGCGAGAGTGTGTGTTATCTTTCTAATATTCAGGCAAACAAACCAACAAGGAAATTCTCAGTGAGGCCAATACATGAAGAGAGCTCCTTACCATCAGAAAGAAATAATCGACATTTTTCTGGCACATCATAAGAGGAAGAAAGTTGGAATACTTGGTTGCAGTTAGCAAAATAGAAAGAAAGAATGATCACAGCCGAGAAAGAGAGAAAATACTAGTTAGCTTGGTGCCGTGGCATGATAAACAGTCAACAACATAATTGATATGATACAATGAAGACACAAAATTGTGGAAGGACATGCCGGCCAGTATGGCACATGATGATGATGACCTAATATTGAATCCATCAAACGAGGCCATATTTGTCGTCACACGAGACCAGAAAGAGGATTATTCAAACTAATTCGGCTCAGAGCCCAGCCAAAAATAATTAAATCCTTATTAGAGATCTTATTTTCTTTGATGAAGCTGCGCTGGTGGCTCATTCTGTAGAAAACTTACAATCACTCATGGATAGGTTCGCTAATGTGAACAAAGAATTTGGTTTAGCCAACGGCCTTTCCAAAACGGAAGTTATATGCCAAGACGTCAGCAGAACCTCCAACTATTGCTACTAATGACCACACTCAAAGGGGTCAACGATTGCCCGTTTCTTGGTTTCAACATTAATAATCTTTCCCTTGATGTTGAAATCAATAGACACATTGGTAAAACATCAGTAACAATATTCAGACTTGTTTTAAAAGAAAATATGGGGAAAAAAAGAATTCACAAAGAACACCCAACTTCCTGTCTAAGTTCATAGCACTTTACTATGCGTCACTGAGACATCGACAATATATACTCATTTGGAACATCATACCAACTTATTCAAGCTGCTCTATCTTTGTAGAATCGTTATGTTATTGAGTTATTGAGTTATTTGCGGATCATCATCATTGCACTCCGAACATGTCCATAGGTGCTCAGATCCCCTCCTCAGCAATTCCCACAGTGTCCAGTGAAACTATGTTGGTTGATAAGTCTTTTTACACGGCCACTAAGTTTCTCATTTCAGATCCCATCTTAACTCCCATTTCCATCATCCGAAGAAGTGATGTAGATCTGTGTTTGTCGAAGTCCTGTGCTCTTCCCACATCTCGGAGGGCATTGATGATGTACGCCCGATCCATTGGTTCTCCATCCTCAACGACAGTGCAGCTAGCCAACCTGTCCGCTCTTTCATTTCCCCGTACTCCCGCATGTCCAGGGACATAGACAAAGGTGACCTTACATATTTTGGACTTCTGCAATGACTCTACCCATTACATGCGTACAGAGCAGCCTCCACTTTTTTTATCATGCTCATCGACCCACTCAGTATACATGCGTGGGTGTAGTCTTGTGACTCTAACCATTTGAATTCCTTGGTCACTGCCATCACCTCCATTGTCATGCTACTCGTGGTCATGACGTATGCACCACTGTCTTCTTTGACAATTCTGCCTGCCGAGCGTGCTGTAAATGCCCATGCACTTCTTTGGTGTCGTCTTTCATATCTGTCTGTATAGATGACTGCATGTTTCTCATCGGTTTTATCGTAGATGAGACCGTTGACCTCAGCATTAACCACGACCGGGTTCTGTTCCCTACTTTTCCTGTCGAGTGTGACAATACACGAGAAAGTCCCCTTGAATGACGTAGACACCGGTATCCACTCCTCACCAACGCTGATATTGGTAAGCCCACAGACCTGTTTGATGACATCTTCTGCTCTGCCCACCAATGATTTGCCTCTTATAGCATCATCGTTATGTATCATATTATTAGGTCTTATGTCCAACATCGATGTCATTAAAGCAACAAACATACGCATCATAAAAGCCCAGCTAAAAAAGCGTCGCTTAAGATAGCTGGAACTCGCGACCCGTATGGAAGATAATATAATTGAAAAAGACATTCTGTACAGCTAAGCTATCGAAGGATGTGCACCCGTTTAAAGTCATTTTCCTGCACGACGTGAGGCAATTTAATATCAACAGTGAAAATTTGGAAACCTGCCACAGACAAAAATGGCTCTCACTGATAAAGAGTGGTACGAAAATTGGAGATTTAGAGAGGCATTGATGAAAGTGACGAGCAAGATCTCCATCTATGTGTACAGATAATAAATACTATATCCACCAACAAAGGAAATAGTCAACCCAAAATCATCTTCAATAGCGAAAAACTTGAAATTGCAACAAACTAGGAATATCTGGGATTCGTAGTAACTAACAAGGGAGACCGCCAGAACGAGATTAAAAGAAGGTTAGCGATAGCTGCACAAAAATAAAATGTCATGAAGAGCTTGTGGTATAAAACTAACAATGTATTAAAAATACAATTATTGAGAACATATATCTTTAAATAGCAATATTTAATTTTTAATCGCAGAGAGTCACACGAACAACAAAGAATAAAACGAATTGATACGAAACAAAACATTACAGTAAAATCATTAGGGTACCTTGGATAATAAAAAGTAGCAATAAGGACATTTTAGAAAACCTAAATATTGAAATAGCGATACGAATTAACAACGAAAGAGGACAATTTCAATTTATAAAACAAGGAGTTAGACAAGGCTGTGTTCTGTTCAGGTATGACACTATGGTAAAATATTGAAATCAACTGGTTTATATAAAACATCTTAAAGAGAGAATTCAAATACTACGGTCACGTCAAAAAATCACAATGGTCTGGATAAAAACAATAATGGAAGGCATGGTTCCAGGGAGATGAGACAAAGGTAGACCAAGAAGAAGGTTGTTTCAGAACATCTAAAGAGACCCTTGGCCATGGCAACAAAATAAGTGGGAGAACTAGCTAGAGACAGAAAGTCTATCCGACGAGCTGTAAAGTGTGAATCGTTCTGCAAAGCAGATGCAACCCAATGAAAGCGACAATAGAAATGACAAGAAAAGATGTACTAACAAAGACTTAGCAAAATCACCAAAGTAGTCATCCTTATCGTCTAACAAGAATACGACTACTCAGTCACAACAAACTTCGCTCTTGACTGACCTAGGAATAGTAATGAATGAACAGTAGAGCACACAAACATGCCGGACCACAATAAAGCTAACTCAACGAGTAAACAACAATAATATTAAAGTCTATATTACAGCTTTACGAGTAAAAATAACGAAGTAGGTCGACATGTTTTGTTTTATCCGTTTTTTTAAATCGCAAAGCTTTAACAAACACCTATGTTTAGTGTATAATACTTTTTTGCTTGAGTGACCTACTCTGATACATCGATTTATCTTCAGATATAGATATGGTATTAAAGGAGTTACATTAATCTAGTTAATCTCTTTACGGTATAATCATACTATATATATATATATATATTAATTAGTCTAGTCTAATATTGCAATTTCTACTGCATCAATTCACTGTAGGATAACTTTCCTCCTAGTTTTGTTCCATTTTTTTCTTTCTTGTCTATCTCTCTAGATGGTTTCATAATCTTCGCCTTGATAATATTTAATTTTTCTTCCACTTTCTCGCTTTCATATGGTTATGGTTAGTAGAAGACCCCGGTATCACTGCAAATGAATTAAAATCCATAATTGCTCAACGGCCCGTGACAGCGGAATCATCCGAATTAAAACCCATCTCATTGAAGGATCCAAACAAAGAAAGGCAGCTTCAGGCTCCATCATAGCAGCTACAGCACACGCCAAAAGACATAAGGTCAAGCGGCACCGAAAGTAAACGCAGCTGAATTGTCCGTCATACGATATCATCATTCATCATAAGCAATCGGAATATCGAAACACGATCCAGATGAAAAACACATCTCACGGTGTGCACAGAGCACTAAACGCAATTTTCATACAAATTCACGAAGGGCTCATTTTTTTTTCTTTGCGCAGAAACAATATAATACTTCTCTATAATATGTTATAACTTATTGTTTTACATATTTTTAAAAAAAAATGTTCTGCCACTTTTGGCTACATCCCTTCTTAATATTTCTTTTTGCATCTATAACCGCTCAATGATCAGTGCTGCTCATGCATATAAACCGCGGCAGCTCAGTGAGCTGGACTTAATAAGGAGAAGAAGTGTGTTCGATCCCGGTCGACTGCTTCTAGATTCACTCAGCCTTAAATAGGTGCTGGATTTTTCTAGGAAAGTATAGCAGCCTGCTGTGATGACATCATACAAAAATATGTTGTTACCCACTGAAAAATATGGGCCCCAAGACTATAATCATCATATGTGTTAATATAAGAATGTAAGAATATATATATATTATATATATATATATATATACACACACACGAGTATGTGTGTACATATATGTATATATGGCCCTGCTATTCATTTAACATTCATTCTCCTTTTATGACGTTGTGGTAATATATAATCGATCTGGCCTGTAAAACCCAGGACTGATTCATTGATATTCGTTGTCTCTCCTTTTCATCATTTCCAATTGAATGTTATCTTCAAGACACGTTTCTATTATATCAACTTAATACAAAACAGTAAAAGCACTTAATCATAATCACTCTTATATGAGTCGAGACAATTGTCTAGACAGCAAAATAAGCATAGAATGGTATGTAAATGTAGACGATAATTATGTATAACTACAGCGAAACGAACAATCTAAAGAATTTATTTTTTTAAACGCAGAACTCGTTACTCTTTGATATACATATATACAAATGTGCATCCTATCATGAACTTTCTCTCTCTGAAATAATTAATATACTATATTGACAAATCAGTAATACGTCAGAGCGTATATTAAGGAATGTTAAAAATAAATAATTGAAGTACGTAATAAATTCATCATCGTCATCATCATCAACTACTGAACCTGATGGTGTAGGTAATCATGTATGTCACTTTACAACATTCTGGTTTTTTTTCTTAAACAGACGTTAATCAGTTTTGTTTTGGCTTAAAACAGAACCATTTTCTTACACTTTTTTGGTATATATTTTCTCTATATTCTCCTGTGTCATATATCCTTATCGTGTTTATAGACAAAAAAAAACTAGGAAAAATTCACGCAATTGAAAACATAAATAAACATCAAATAAATAGGTTAATCATGTGATCAGAGAGAAAATACAAGACGAGCTTTAAACAAATGTCACAAGAACACCATGCCTCAGGGCTTCCACGAAAAGACGGATTTGTAGAACATTAGAAACATTTGGTAATAACAGCAGGAGAGACCAGTAGAAGAGCAAAAGACCGAACATCCTATCTCCCATCGACGGTGTAAAGCAAAGAAGAATGTAAAGAAGAAGAAATAGTTACAATTTATTTTAGTCCTTTCAGTTTCATTACAAGCACACACCACAAAATGGTTTTTGTCTAATAAATTATCATATTTAAGTACTAATACTAAATAATTAAATAGCGATGAAATAAAGGTTTAGATCAAAGACGAAGAATGACAAGGTTAATATATTAATAACGTATTATTAAAGAAACCAAGTTTAGATGTGAGTACAATATTACATGTTTTATGCTTCTGCCAAATTCGTTTGAAATGTATTTCATGGAGAAAATAAATTCATGTCATTACATAGATATAATTTCAATGAGTTATTTCGTTTACGGCTTCATGCGTTCCTAGAAATCACACTTTCATGTCGTTGCACAAACATAATTTAATGTCCCGTTATTGTTGAAATAATAGTTTTCAAGTTTTTTCCTCCCAAATACATTTTGATGGCAATGCACAAAAATTGATTATAATTATTTTATGGTTTCATGTTTTCACCCAAATCAGATTTGCATGCCGCTCTACAGATGAAATTTCAATTATTTTTTTAATGCGGTTTCTTGATTTCATCCAAAATGGACGCTCCTGCGTCCAAGCCATGTAAACAATACTGACTTTCCTTGTCTTCAACGTTTTATCTCATTCTATTAGAGAATGTCATGCTATCTGTTACCACAGCGAGTTGGTGGATTTTTTGGAAAAATAATCACGGGTTTGATAATAAATGTGTGTACACAGTTCGTTAACCATCGCTGTAGATCAAGTCTTTATTCGCTGGCTTCGTTAGCAACGTTGGAAGCTAATGACCTAACTTGTGCAGCCGGTTGGTTTGGGACGAATTGTACGTTACAATGTCACTGCTATAATGACTTAGTTTGTGACAAAACTACAGGTACATGCCCAAACAATGACAGTTGTCAGCACGAATATTTCGGACCCCAGTGTCAGTACTTGGATTTTATTTACAAATATGCCCAAAAATCTGAACCTACTTTCCTGTTTGATAACAACGACACCTCATGTAATCCGGACACAGATTCTACATCAGTTGAGACAACTCTCAATCAATCTTTGCCGTGCTCCTGATTTAGGATTTATGTGAATGACTTTTACACATATCCGGACAGTTTCACGGTAAAACATAATGGTTCTACCTCATGTAACAATGTATCAAGGTTTGTAGTTAGTCCGCACGAGATTGATGTCTTCTGCTCTGGGGCTGGTCTGATCAACAAGTTACGGATTGAAGGGGCGATAGTTGCAAATATCTGCTCCAACTACATTGGCGGGGGTAGGAAAGAGGCTCTCAAACAGATCACAAACCAGACCGACACATTTGATGCTTTATATACAGGAGACGGATGTGGACCAGAGGCCGCAGTTAATAGCAAAACAAAGACCAATCTCTATGACAATGACTGCACACACACACACAATGGAGAAGTGGAACCAATTCTGTTTTCTGGTATCTGAGCTTTGCAACGCCCCAGAAGATTCACACCATTCGAATTTATCATTGAGCACTATGATTCGGGTAAAGAATGCCACTCTAAAGGCTTTCTCTGAGAGTGCGGAGTAGTGTTCCAGTATAATGATATATCCTAACCTAATTTATCTGTGAACGCTATTGTAGTCAAAACACAAACGCCAATGGCACACATTAAGATTGAGTTCTCACCGACCATTTCGCAGGCCGACAGTGCACTGACGGTATGTGAGGTGCAAACATTTACAGACACCTATTGTCTGGACGAGCATTCTTGGTCGTTTTGTGCAATGTGTAGTGGGTGTAGTAAAGGCTGCAATATCATCATAGGTACTTGTCACGGCAACTGTTCACATGGGATCTATGGACACGACTGTTCCGGGTCTTGTCTCAGTGTCTGTCCTTTATTTGAGGAAAAATCCGGTAAATGCCTACAATGTAAACATCTTGGCTATAACTGTAATGACACTTGTCCCGATGGTAATTTTGGGCTACAATGCGAACAGATGTGTTCTGATGGCTGTGACATCATATGTACTCTCAAATGTCCGGACAACTGTTTCAACGACACCTGTGAACAGTCAATCGGGAATCTGTACATGCAAGAGAACGTTCTATGGGCCAGACTGCACTTTCAAATCTGTGGACAACTGTTTGAACGAAACCTGTGATTCCCACGTTCAGAAGAGTCTGCCGACTACAACAATCCCAAGCATATGGACACTTTACTGTGTTTCTGTACTAGACATGGTTCATTTCTTGGTGTTTTTCCGTGAAGCCATGGCTCATATCTTGATGTGTTTCTGTGCTAGCCATGGCTCATATTTTGGCTTGTGTGTGCTGGTCATGGCTCATATCTTGGTGTGTGTCATGTTAGTCATATCTCATTTCTTGGTACGTCCGTGTTAATCATGTCTCATATCTTTATGTGTGTCTGTGCTTAGTCATATCTCATATCTTGGTGCGCACCAGTGTTAGTCATATGTCATATCTTTGTGTGTGCATGTCTGGGTTAGTGATATCTCATATCTTTGTGTGCATGTTTATGTTAGTCATATCTCATATCTTTGTGTGTGCATGTCTGTGTTTGTCACATCTCATATCCTTGTGTGTGCATGGCTATGTTAGTCCCATCTCATATCTTTGTGTGTGCATATCTATGTTAGTCATATCTCTTATCTTTGTGTGCATGTCTATGTTAGGCATGTGTCATATCTTTGTGTGTGCATGTCTATGTCAGTTTTATCTCATATCTTTATGTGCATGTTTATGTTAGTCATGTGTCATATATCTTGATGTGTGTCAGTGTTAGTCATGCCTCGTATCGCTGTGTGCATGTCTGTGTTAGTCATATCTCACATCTTTGTGTGTGCATGTCTGTGTTAGTCACCTCTAGTGACTCGGGCAGATGGTGCTCGTAAACCTGGGAGGGCCGACCATCTAAGGGCAGAATCCCCCTACAGAAAAGACAACCTGCTGCCTTGCAGGAAGATTGGGGACAATCAAAGGCTAGGGAAAGCAAACCCGAATAAAATGCTGGCTGAAATCGGATGCACTGGGCCACTGGCGCAGAACACAGTGCAACGTATTAACGGGTGTTCAATCAGAGTGGATCTGGCGAACTCTACTTGTGATGTTCTGTCTGTGGGGGCGATCAACACACTTAGCCTGACAGCTGACTTCATGTGGCAGTCTGGAATCCTACTCTGATTGAGTCCTGATCGCAGAGAGAGAGAGAGAGATTTCATCCAAATAACATTTGCATGTCATTAGGCAAGTAAGTTTCTGATTTATTTGTATAAATGCTTCATATTCTTTTCGACAACAGACAACTGTTCCGTGCAACGAACATTGTCAAGGTAAAGTACGAGACTTGAATCGCTGTCTTAGCACGTGAGTTTTCACCCAAATGTTCTCGGCCACCTATCCAGAAGTGATCGGAGACTTCTGGATAGTGTCGCTTCAAGCACCGAAACTCACGATACATTCCTCATCTTCCCAGGGTAATACCAAGGTACCCATTTCTGCCAACGGCTGGGTCGATGGTGATGGTATTTTTGTTTGTCCTAACCACGAATACAGCGGGAATCAAACACAGGTTGTTCGAACGTCGGTTGCCCAGTCGGGTGGTTTTCCCAACTAGGCTACCTAGGCTCCTTGTAACAAACGTTGTGTTTTCGTCTAATATAATGTCCGCACCATATTATAAAACATGAGTATTTCATAAGATATGTCTCTAATAGGAGTCTGAAGAATTGTGGTTTCACCGAAGAATGTTGAGAATACCATGGACAGCTAAGAAGAGTAATGAAAATGTTCTGAAAGAGGTCAAAGCAAAATGAGAGCTAATTTCCAATATTAGGAAGAAACAATCATCATTTTTTGGCCATGTAATGAAAAGAAAACAACTAGAATATATATTGTAACAACTGGAAAACTTGAGGGACGAAGAGATAGAGGGAAGCAAAGAGAAAAAATACCAGACAGCTTAAGAGAATGGCTAGGCAGAAGGTCAACAACATAAATGATATAACTGTCGAGATCGAAAGTTATGGAGAGACATGATCACCTACGCCAGCAGGCCCGATACTTGATGATGATGATATCTCTAATAACACCTTTTAATTTATCATTCACGCCTTTTCTAATTATAATCTATTTCAAACATTATAGACGCTCTTCTTACTGTTTCTATATATTGCTTAATTTCTTCCACAAATCATTGTCATATTGTTGCAAATACATCTAATTATAAGAATTCTCAAATACTATCTAAATTTCTCCCCAAAACTGCTTGCTTGCGTTCACCCCCATGACTAAAGTAATAAAACACTTCGTTATCCCGTTAAGGACGGTAAGTGGACGTGTATTAGTTGTTTTGTGGTTTGCAGTAGAACTGTGATATTTGCGTTAATCGGTCGAATACATCCACCTTCAGCATGACATTTGTTTGAGTACCGTGTTACTTTTCCCTCTCGATCTCCATTCACTTGGCCAGACTAGATTGGTTAGTCTGTAATTAGAGGTACCACGAAAATGTGGTGTAGGGTCTGGATGGTTTTGATTCATCAATCCTGGAGCAAGCCATCAGCTATGGTTCGCTGGTAACTTCACGCTGGCTACTATCACCTCATGTCCTCCCCAAAAATTGTTTTAAATTTCTTACAAGACTGTGTCATCATCATCATCACTGAGTACCCTCTCCGCAACGAAGGTTGGCTACCATGGAGCGCCATTCAACACTGTCTCTTGCTTTGATGGTGCAGATTGTTATAGGTTGACTTGTCCATCTTTTGATGTTACTCGTCCATGTTAGGCTTGGTCTGCATCTGCCTCTTTTACCTTGTATTTTCCCTTCCAATATTACTTTTATTAGGCTGTTGTGTCTTTTAACATACCCTAAAAATTTCATTTGTCTTGTTTGAATTGTGTTTAGTAGTTCTCTTTTCATTTTTAGTTGTTTTAATATTTAATCGTTTGTTTTCTTTTCTTTCCATTCAATTCTACTTATTCTTCTATAAATCGACATTTCAAAAGCTTCAATTTTCTGTTCTATTTTCTTATCTAATATCCATGTTTCTGCACCATACAGGAATATTGAGAAGTTGTAACATTTTGCTATTCTTAGTTTTAGTCCCGGTGTAATTTCTTTTGATATTAGTATATTTTTCATGACATTAAAATTACGTTTTGCCATACATATTCTTTTGTTTATTTCAGTTATACATTTTCCATCACTGGTTATAGTATGTCCCAGGTAGTTATAGCTCTGAACTGTCTCCAGATGTATTCCTTCAACGTTGATATTTATTTGTAGGTCTTTAGAATTTTCTTTGCTTATGATCATAGTTTTAGTCTTTTTGTTATTCATATCTAGTTAATATTTTTATTACATTAAGTAATTGTTGTAGATCTTTATGATTTTCTCCTAGTAGAACAGTATCATCAGCACATATTAGGTTATTGATTATCTTTAAATTAATATTTAGACCTGGCATCTCTGTGATGTTTTAAAGATTTGCTCAGTGTATAGATTGAACAAGCTTGGTGATGGGTGCATCCCTGTCTTACTCCTCTTTTTATATCAATGGGAGTATAATTCTCTTTGTTATATTTTATTATTGCTGTTTTCTCCCAATACAAGTTACATATTTGTCGTACGTCTGTATATTCCAGATTGATATCTTTTAGGCAGTCTGTAAGTTGATTATAGTTTATTCTATCAAAAGCTTTGGTGTAGTCTATGAAGCAGGCACATATTGGTATGTTTATTTCTATGTATTTTTCAATCAATGTCCTCAGGCTAAATATGGCTTATTTTATCCCATTGTTTTTCCGGAATCCAAATTGCTGCTCATCTATTTCAGTATTGATTTTAGTCTGAGTCATTCCCTGTATAACTTTTAGTAAGAATTTTTGTTACCTGGCTCATTAGGCTTATTGTTCTAAAATCACTGTATTCAACAGCACCATTCTTTTTAGGTAATGCAATGAAAGTTGATGTTTTTAGTTCAGTTGGTATGTAACCTGTATGGTATATGTCATTGCATATGTCTGTGATCACTTCAATGCCAAAATCTTCTAGTGCCTGTGTCATCTCTATCTGTATTTTGTCAGGTTCTGCTGCTTTTCCCTTTTTCATTGTTTCTATAGCTTTTTCTACATAAGATTTCAACATTTTATAGCTGGACGTACATTTTATAAATGGTTTTTTTGTCCCTTTCGTCATGTAGTAATTCTGTTATATATTCCTGCCATCTATCGATTATATTTTTGTTGTCTGTTAGCATTCTGTCCTCTTTGTTTGCAATACAACCGTTTCCTGCAGCTTTTTTGTCTTTATTAGTCATTCTCTTTATTTCTGTGTGCATCCCTCTTAAATGTTGTTTGCTTTCCATAGTTTCGACTTCTACGCATCTTTGGTTGAGCCAGTCTTCTTTTGTCTGTTTGCACATTTTGCGTATTTCATTATCAATATCCTTGTATCTGGCAATGTTCTTCGCTTGTCTTCTTTTTCCCATTGTTTCTAAAATGTCAGTTATCCATTCTTGATTTTTGTTATTTTCATTTTTGGGTAAGGTGTCACAAGATTCTTGTATGTTGTTTTTTTATGCATTGCCATTTGGTTGTGACTTTTTCTTCAGGATTTTCTCTTCTGTATTGCTCAATCCCTTCTTCTATTCGCTTCTGATATGTGTTCTTTACTTGTGCTGTATACGTTTCTTTAACATCTTTCTGATTTAAAGCTGTTATATCTATTGGTATTGCTGAATTAGTCTTTTGTTTGTGTCTCTTTAATTTGATTTTCATTTTAATCATTACATAATTGTGATCTGAATTAATATCTGCTACTGGAATGGGCTTGGCTTTCTTGACGCTATTCCGGAATTTGTTTTTTATCATTATACAATCTATTTGATTTCCCTTCCTATCTCCAGGGCTTTTTCGTGTGTATAATTTCCTTTTCCCTTGCTCAAATAAGGTGTTACATATTATCACTGTGTCATATTCACTAAAAATATGTCCATAAAATACTGCCTCGATCCACTCAAAATGTTTTTATATCTTCCCAAACATCGTTTTATATCTTCCCAAACATCGTTTTATATCTTCCCAAACAGTTTAATATCATCGCAAACACAGTTTTATATCTTCCCAAACATCGTTTTATATCTTCCCAAACATCGTTTTATATCTTCTCAAACAGTGTTACATCCTTCCAAATGCAGTTTTATACATTCCCAAAAACAGTTTTATATCTTCCCAAACAGTTTAATATCATCGCAAACACAGTTTTATATCTTCTCATACAGTTTTATTTCATCACGAACACAGTTTTAAATCTTCACAAACAGTTTAATATCATCGCAAACAGAGTTTTAAATCTTCTCAAACAGTTTTATTTCATCGCGAACACAGTTTTATATCATCACAAACAGTTTTATTTCATTGCGAACACAGTTTTATATCTTCACAAACAGTTTTATTTCATTGCGAACACAGTTTTATATCTTCACAAACAGTTTTATTTCATCGCGAACACAGTTTTATATCTTCACAAACAGTTTTATTTCATTGCGAACACAGTTTTATATCTTCACAAACAGTTTTATTTCATCGCGAACACAGTTTTATATCTTCACAAACAGTTTTATTTCATCGCGAACACAGTTGTATATCTTCACAAACAGTTTTATTTCATCGCGAACACAGTTTTATATCTTCACAGAGCACAGTTTTATATCGTCCCAAGCACAGCTTTATATCTTCCCAAAGCACAGATTTATATCTACTCTAAAATTTTGTTTAAATCCAATTCTAATATTATTTCATGTCTCCCCAAAATATTGCTTCAATTATTTCAGGCATTGAAGTAGAAGATACTAACAATAAAAAAAAAATAAAATGAACAATCTCATTGCGTTTTTGCCGCGCGAACACCTTTCAACCTGAAGTGCCTGAAATGTTGCCATTGTAAAAATAAGTGTTGCCATTGTGAAAATAAGTATTACCATTGTGAAAATAAGTGTTGCCATTGTGAAAATAAGTATTACCATTGTGAAAATAAGTGTTGCCATTGTGAAAATAAGTGTTGCCATTGTGAAAATAAGTGTTGACATTGTGAAAATAAGTGTTGCCATTGTGAAAATAAGTGTTGCCATTGTGAAAATAAGTATTACCATTGTGAAAATAAGTGTTACCATTGTGAAAATAAGTGTTGCCATTGTGAAAATAAGTATTACCATTGTGAAAATAAGTGTTACCATTGTGAAAATAAGTGTTGCCATTGTGAAAATAAGTATTACCATTGTGAAAATAAGTGTTACCATTGTGAAAATAAGTGTTGCCATTGTGAAAATAAGTGTTGTCATAGTGAAAATAAGTGTTGGAGCCAATGGTGGGGTGTACTAAACACTCCAAGGTATGGTGACAGCTTTACAAATAAAGAACACAACACAATACTGACGTTTCGGCCTGTGGCCTTCTTCAGAATACAGGGACAACGGGTTCCCTACTCAATTTCGTTGTCCCTGTATTCTGAAGAAGGCCACAGGCCGAAACGTCAGTATTGTGTTGTGTTCTTTATTTGTAAAGCTGTCACCATACCTTGGAGTGTTTAGTACACCCCACCATTGGCTCCTTGCTACCAGCTTTACCGCAGCATTGCAATTATTTGCCTGTTCCCTGAAAATAAGTGTTGCCATAGTGAAAATAAGTGTTGCCATTGTGAAAATAAGTGCTGCCGTTGTGAAAATAAGTGCTGCCGTTGTGAAAATAAGTGTTGCCATTGTGAAAATAAGTGCTGCCGTTGTGAAAATAAGTGTTGCCATTGTGAAAATAAGTATTACCATTGTGAAAATAAGTGTTACCATTGTGAAAATAAGTGTTGCCATTGTGAAAATAAGTATTACCATTGTGAAAATAAGTGTTACCATTGTGAAAATAAGTGTTGCCATTGTGAAAATAAGTATTACCATTGTGAAAATAAGTGTTACCATTGTGAAAATAAGTGTTGCCATTGTGAAAATAAGTGTTGTCATAGTGAAAATAAGTGTTGGAGCCAATGGTGGGGTGTACTAAACACTCCAAGGTATGGTGACAGCTTTACAAATAAAGAACACAACACAATACTGACGTTTCGGCCTGTGGCCTTCTTCAGAATACAGGGACAACGGGTTCCCTACTCAATTTCGTTGTCCCTGTATTCTGAAGAAGGCCACAGGCCGAAACGTCAGTATTGTGTTGTGTTCTTTATTTGTAAAGCTGTCACCATACCTTGGAGTGTTTAGTACACCCCACCATTGGCTCCTTGCTACCAGCTTTACCGCAGCATTGCAATTATTTGCCTGTTCCCTGAAAATAAGTGTTGCCATAGTGAAAATAAGTGTTGCCATTGTGAAAATAAGTGCTGCCGTTGTGAAAATAAGTGCTGCCGTTGTGAAAATAAGTGTTGCCATTGTGAAAATAAGTGCTGCCGTTGTGAAAATAAGTGTTGCCATTGTGAAAATAAGTGTTACCATTGTACATGTGTGGGTGCTTCCAGCTCAGACGTTTGGATGTTCTTCTTGCACAAATGTGAGAGGTCTTATGTAAGTGTTTGAGAACCGTTCATTGCACATACATGAATGCAGTCACTGAGCATATGTGAGTGATTACATAGCGCTTGTGGATGTAGAAAAAGGCAAATTAAATGTTTTAGATTGTCCGGGTTTCCACTTTGTTTTAACGAATTGAAATGGATCTATTTGCACGCTGTTTATATTGTTTCCTTTGAGATCTCGACAGTTTTATCATTTATTCATTGTTTGTTCCAGCACATTAAATGTGGTAGGTTTAGTTTAATCGTTTACTTTGACCTGGCGCATTTCGATTTTATTTAACTCGGAGATGATTTTGGTGTTGACCCGTCAATTGTGTTAATTTTGTATCTGTAATTTATGCATTTATTTATTTACATTTTCTCTTTCTTTGTATTTTGCTTAATAATTTCCACATTTATTTAGCTTTCTTTTATATTTCACTACTGGACCTTGCAGACTCTAATTATCACTTAAACTGACAGCGGACTTCATAAGAGAGTCTGGAATCCTACTCTGATTGAAACTGGATCGCAGAGAGAGAGAGAGAGAGAGAGAGAGAGAGAGAGAGAGAGAGAGAGAGAGAGAGATTTCACTGATTACTACACTTTAAAAAAAGTGATTTCGTTTATATCTTTATCATTTCCACTGCTCAGCCTTTCATTTCCATAAAATCTGGAACAGTAAAATTTAATTTTCTAAAGAAATTATAATTATGAAAAATCTCAACATATCCTCTATAAAAGAATATCCGCTTTATTAACTGATAATAGAAAGATAGGAAAAATAAGCAGAATGAAGAAAATAATGAAACAAGAAAGTCTGAACTGGAAATCAAAGTCTGGGGATGATCCCCAAGTGAGGAATGTCTTTCCCTAGACGCGACTAAGCAGCATCAGAAGCTATCACTGTCAGAGAAGTGACAAATTAGATTGGGAATAACAATTGTTCCACTTTAGGTGTATTAGGGTCGGGCATATAGTTTGTAGTATGGAAATGTTCTATACATTTAGAATTGCTAATTCAGAAATAAGATGATATGAGATTTTTGTTCTGTGTATTCAAAATAGTCAGAAAATGTGAACGTTCAAAATGGTGTTCTTTTATATATTTATATGTACATGTTAGTTCATATTTTCTTACACTTGAAATTATGCATCAAATCTATTAAAACTCTTTCCGTACGTTTCGCCGCATAGTGCGTCACTCTCAATTTGATTAGTGTGAACGTTATTAAACCATATTCTTTTTACATGTCTTGTATCATCTTGATATTGGTGAAATCTAATACCTTGTTCAATTATCTAAAAATTAAGTTATATATAATATGTTACGTAAATATGTAGATTGATTAAGTTCTATATAATATGTTACGTGAATATGTAGATTGATCCTTAAAATCATAAACAATTTTGTCTGTGAAATTTCTTCTGTTGCATTGATAAAAAGCGTCCGTACGGAAAGAGTTAACTGTTTGATTATAATGGCAACTATTTGGGGAATTTGCTTTAAAAGGTAAAGATAGATATAAGCATACTTTATCTTTATTGCACGAAGGCTTGTCTTTACATCATTACTTTCAGAATTTGAAGGTATGGAAGGAGGGGGGGCACACAGTTTTTTAATATATTATTTCGATCTTTACATCTGTTCCAGAAAAATTAATTTGGATATCAGTAACATAAATAGGACAACTATGGCTTCTTTCAACGTAGTTCTTCTTTATATTATACATTACATTATACATTATTTGACACAAGTGCGGTTATGGCGGCCAGTCTTTCGCAACATTTCTCTTATGCAATTTAATTTCTTTAAAAAGGTAAAATTAATATCGTTTTAATAGAAGTAATAACCTCTGATGTCTCAGATTATACCATTATTTACACCGATCCTAGTCGTGAAACATTATGTAGTGTATTTTCTCATTATGGTGGCCACAATTTTCAATGAGACCAGACAGGGTTTTGATATTCTGCTAAACCTGACAGCTTCTTCCAGAAAACTATGCCTCAAGCAACTCGGGAAGATAATATTGAAGCAAAATAACGGAAATAACTATCATAATTATTTTTTAAAATACAAAAATGGCGTGCCAGGCCTGTGAAAAAATAAATTGTAAGATATTACAATTTTTTATGCGGCATGTTTAATGTTTGACATCAGCAAAAAGGAAAGAAAATGTAGCGGAAAGAACAAAATAAAAATTCACTTTTTAAAAAAAAAATATATGCTTTTATAGATGAGTTCTGTGATTCGGAAGAGCGGCTGTGAAAGTTAATGACAATGTCTTTTAAAAAAAAATATCTCGTTTGATATAGAATGCTCGTTGTTGTTGTTTCTAGTTCTATTAAGGCAAGAAGAGAACCAAATCACGTGATCACAAGATATGGAAGCAGCAACAGCTTGTTTGTTACAAGCAAGTTGCATTTATATTTGTTGCATTAGGTCGGGAAAATATTAAAATGAATTGTTGTGTAATGTGTCTAATGTGTGCATAAAGAGACACAATGACAGATCGAATTTGTATATTATTGGAATCGAGTCTAGTCACTGCATTCATGGCAGTACCCTAGGTGTTTACTTACTATACGACCTCTAATCCGCCCTTTCTCTCATTCAATCGTACACCTGCTTAACCTGTTTCTTGATTCCTGGAGAATATCATCAATCTCCATGCCACTCTCCAAAAGACGATTACAAAGAGTTTTCAAGATACACTAATCACCATGCCACTCTCCAAAAGACGATTACAAAGAGTTTTCAATATACACCAATCTCCATGTCACTCTCCAAAAGACGATTACAGAGAGTCTTCAAATTACCAATTACCGTGTCACTCTCCAAACGAAGATTACAGAGTCTTCAATTACCAATCACCGTGTCACTCTCCAAACGAAGATTACAGAGTCTTCAATTACCAATTACCAATAGGGGGCCTGGGTAGCCTAGTTGGGAAATTCGACGTTCGGACACTTGTTCGATTCCCGCTGGAAGCAGTGTGAGTTGTACTTGTGGTTGTAAAAAAAAAACCCGCGGTCGACCCAGCCGCTGGCACAAATTGGTACCAGGGTACTACTCTGGGAAGGTGAGGAATGTCGCCTCATATCCGGAGTTTCAATGCTCGAAATGACACTATCTAGAAGTCTCTTAAAACTCGCGTGCTATGATATATATGACGCCAATTCAAGTCTCGTGGTTTACCTTTACTTTACCATGCCACTCTCCAAAAGACGGTTACAGAGAGCCTGCAATTACCAATTACAGCACAATTCACCAAAAGACTGTTATAGGGAGCCTTAAATATGCATTTCTTGTCAAGCATCAACTACTGTTGCCCTTGAAATAGTCAACTAGCAGTTTGAATATCGTTTAAAGTTTAGAACCGAAGACAAATAGGAAGTCACAATCTAAATATAATATTTGCGAATATTCGTTAATAGACATTACTAAGAGTGAATATGATGACACCAAACTGTCAGAAATGTACAGCCTCTACATTGTTATTTGATTAAAATAGTGGAAATAACTTCATAATAAGTGGATGATATGACTAGAGACGAAGATTCTTTAGACGGCCCGTGGTGAATGTAACAACCTGCAAAGGAAACGCGAACTGATGACGACTTTGTGTATTTGTTTTTATTTTCTTGCTTTAGTATTTACTACTTACATGTAAGAAATAAAAACCTGAAATATCGGCTAGAATAGAACTAATAACAGCAGCCTTTACATTTCTAAAGTTTACTTTGAAAGATAAGATCTTCACTCTTGGCACTACAATCGGGCTGATACGCGCCGTCGCTATATCAGATTGTCTTTGCGCTTCCGAAATATGGATCATTACAGCAGAGCTACAGAAGAAAATACAAGCTATGGAGATGAAATATTATCATAAGATTTTCGGGCAACTCTTACATGTATCACCGATAAAGTTCGCAGAAGGATAGAACAAGCAACCGGAGTACATGATGATAGTTTGATTATTGTGAAGAAACACAAACTACAGTTTGTTGGCGGAGTATCTTAATTCTCTTTACCAGCAAATGCCACTCTGCACAGAAATGTTAAGTGAAAGAAAATGAGACATCATCACCAGTGCCAGCATGCGTGATACTTAATGATGATGATTAGCTTCTAAAATATTCCTACAGAAATATTACGAATTACTCTTCGACATTGAATCTATAACATATATATATATATATATATATATATATATATATATATATATATATATATACATATGAAAAATGATAGGTACAAAACCCTACCAAGAATATATAGAACAACAACAAGTTAAATGGTTTGGCCACCTGATCAGAATGAATCCGCACCAATCACCATCAAGGGCGTTCTTCTTGAGAATGCATGGAAAAAGACGAAGAGGAAGACCCAGAATAAGATGGATAGATTCAGTGATAGAGACATGTAGCAACAAAGAAAAATCACTAATTCTGACAGTTCGAGCAGCTCAAGAACGACAAATGATATAAACCACGACACCTTTTAGGTATCAGTGAAAAGATAAAAGAAGAAGAGGAAGATTGAATCTATTTACCATCTTAACTTTGATATTTATTGTCGGTTTGAAGTTAACTCTTAATTTGTTAGTTCTTCAGGAAACAATGTTTACATTCAATGTTGGTATTTTCTATATTGTATATTGACAATCAAAATGACAAGAAAAAACATTAAAATGTAAAACTAAGCCCTCAATTGATCAATAAAGGACAAAAAAAAGGGACTAACCTGGAGAAACACTAACAGAAACACTAACGCGACAAGAAATTAAAAAGGGCACCAGTATCTTCTCGAGGATTGAGAAGCTCGTCAAGAACAGTAACGTGCTGTCGTCAAGAACAGTAACGTGCTGTCGTCAAGAACAGTAACGTGCTGTCGCCAAGAACAGTAACGTGCTGTCGCCAAAAACAGTAACGCGCTGTCGTCAAGAACAGTAACGTGCTGTCGCCAAAAACAGTAACGCGCTGTCGTCAAGAACAGTAACGCGCTGTCGTCAAGATCAGTAACGTGCTGTCGTCAAGAACAGTAACGTGCTGTCGTCAAGAACAGTAACGTGCTGCGAGATACAATGCGGGTGTGTACAAAGTCTGACATGTAGTAACAAAGATTGTCGAGCATGGATAGTCTAGATGTGAGTTATGTGTACTGTTCTCGGCTCGTTAGAACAATAGGTAGACGATTGATATAACCTTTGCTGAATGTTTTATCAGCTTGATATACCGTCATGCCTGTACTGGTTAAAGTATCCACAGCAGATTCCGGGTATTAAAAGAAATTCGTTTAACATATTTACTTCATAATCAGTAGTTTATTACAGATCATGCACTTCTTGGGAGGACATTAAATTTAACAAACGGATACTTGGATTTCAGACGCCCTTTCAGTCTAGTAACCGTAAGGGTCATTATGGCTGCTACGACTGCTCCAGGAAATGTTCGCCATTCTCTATATCTGTTTGCTGCTGCCTTTCTCTAATGTTCTTTGTCTTTGCGTCTTTAATTCTGACTTCCGCTAGGGCCGGGGATACGAGAGCGACCAAATCATTTGAGTTTGCGTTTATCCACAAAGCGATGAAGTCTTCGTTTTGCTAAATTGTTAGAGGTGATAACATTTAGAAGATATACATCTTCCATGATCCATCAAAATATACAGTATGCTACAATTATAGCTCGTTTCAAAACATATGCCCAACTTCAAAACGCTATTACTCTCTAACCGTTTGTTAAATACTTTTGAAATTTTCCAAATGTTATTAGAATGCAAAAGACTCTTTAAATGTATATTTAACAAATATCTTGCAGCTGCAGTTTTCTTAAAGCGGCGATATTTCTTTCATGTTTGTCAAAATTGTAAATTGTGAAGCCCTAAAGAATAGAAATTACCGTAGTTGCTGGTCTATGATTAATTTTCACTAGGTAAAGGCGTGGCCGTAATGGGGAAATAACTGGATAAAACAAAACTCCAGGATAATTATTGTCTGCTCAGTTCGAGGACGGACGATAATATCAAGCTGTATGTCCAATTTTCATAGTTGTGTGGTCCTGAAAAGGACCGTTTGTTGAAATAATTTAAGGTAATATAGGGGCCAACATTGTGGGGGCTATATACTTTCATTCTGAATCAGACGAGTCTAAAAGATTAATAACTGTTTGGGGTTGAACATTCCACAAACCATCATTTTTCCAATATTCCTCTTCCTGTTTTAAGACGTGGTCTTTACATTTAGCCCAATAATCTTTGTCTATATTTAATAAAGCGAGATTAGCAAGAGTCTTTACATCGCATATTTTGAATGTTGTATTTTCATCTGCCACTTGTCCTTTTAATTTTGCCCAGATTAGTTCTATTGGATTTAAATGAGCATGGTAAGGTGGCAGCCTCAAACTTATATGACCGTGCTCTTGGATAATCTTATCTATTTGAAAAATCTTTGTCCTCTGTTTTTGCTTTACTAGAGATAGTAATTCAGGTTTTAAGTACGTGTTATTAAATTGTATGTGCTCCTTTGTGAGCCATATCTTAATAGCATCTTTTGTACTGGATGACGTCGGGACCCTATCTTCAAGTGCAACAATGTTGTGGTACGCTGCATTGTCCATTATTAGGCAAGATGGTCGATCTAGTGATGGGAGAACAGAATTTTCAATCCAATGTCTAAATATGTGACCATTCATCTCAGAGTGATAATCCCGATTGTCTATGGATTTTGAAAGAAAAATGAGCTCTGCATTCTGTATTAGTCCATGTTGTCGACTACCTGCATGAGCAATTATCAAGCGCTGTCCTTTGCTGCTAGGTATTAATCTCTTAATCTTTCCATCTGATGACTGCCATTCCCTTTGGTTAGTGTGGTGAGCATTGATCCATGTTTCATCCAAGTACACAATATTATAACCTTGCTTGCGCACCTCTTTTACTTCACGTAAGTACTTGCTTCTCATGACTACTATATGTGGCTTCTCACAGATGATGTTTCGTCCATTGGAATACTTTCTGAATGTAAAGCCTGCAGCTCTCACATTCCTCCATAATGTAGACTTTGATATTTCAATACTGTTGTTCTTTTTCAGCGATACTTTTAATTTTCTTATTGTAACAGTTTCATTCATACCCAACATTTTGCGAATTTCACTTCTAATAAGTTCACTGTCGAAATTATCCAACATTTTTGCTCTTCCTTGTGATTTTGTATATTTTGAACATTGACGGTCACGTCCTTGAATCCAGCGATTAAATGACCGTTTAGATAAATCCAAAATGTGTCTTGTCCTATTCTCAGGGTTTTCTAAAGAATGAAATAATCTTCCTCGTTTAGCCTCTTTGCAAAAATAGTCATACATTTTTATTGCGATGTTTTGTAAACTGCAGAATTTGATTTTAAGACTCATGATAAATGTTAGCGTTCCACGTCTACACCTATGGATGAACGGAAATGGAACACACAATGCCTCGTGTTTTCTACAAGTGTCTAATTGTGTCAGACAGCTCACGTTTAAAGCGTGCACAATCGTAAATTTGACTGTGTATAGATTTGTAATCGCTATTTTTAACTTAAATACTGTAAACATTAAGTTTTGACTACATCAATGGGTCGTTCTAAATTTATATAAATCAAATAAGCAATAATAATAACCAAATGTTTGTTTTAATGAAATTAATTCCCTGTTGGGTTCTAATCATTATAACTTTACACGCAAATTTTGAAAAAAAATACAAAAAGCGGTTTAAAAGATATTGATTTTAAAAGTTGGGCACGACTAATGAAACAAGCTATAATGTATAATTGCGTTATTGAGTTATTGGCGGGTATTAATCATTGCACTACGAACATGTCCATAGGTGCTCAGATCTTCTCATCAGCAAGTCTCGCAGTGTCCAGCGACTGACGACTCCAGTTGTGAGTTGGTTGATTAGTCTTCTTACACGCCCACTAAGTCTCTCGTTTCTGGCTGAGCCCATTTTAACTCACATCTCTTTTATCCGAAGGAGTGACGTGGATTTATGGTTGTCGAAGTCCTGTGTCCTTCCCACTTCCCGGAGGGCATTGGTGATATCCGCCCGATCCATTGGTTGACCGTCCTCAATAATAGCGCTGCTAGCCAATCTGTCCGCTCTTTCTTTTCCCTGTACTCCCGCATGTCCCAGGACGTTTGCAAAGGTGACCATACGTATTTTTGACTTCTCCAAAGACTCTACCCACTGCATTCGTACTGAGCCCGCCTCCACTTTTCTTATCATGCTCATCGAATCACTTAGTATACAGGCGTGGGTGTAGTCTTGTGACTTTAACTAGTTGAATACATTGGTAACTGCCATCACTTCCATCGTCATGCTCCTCATGGTCATAACGTATGCATCACTGTCTTCCTTGATTATTCTGTCTGCCGAGTGTGTTGTAAATGCCCATGCACTCATTTGGTGTCGTATTACAGAACCGTCTGGATAGATGACGGCATCTTTCTCACCTGTGTTATACCAGGTGAGACCGTTGACTTCCGCATTGACCACGATTGAGTTCTGTTCACTACATTTCCTGTCGAGTGTGACAATACACAATAATATCCCCCTGAATGACGTATTTAATGACGAATGACCGGAATTTACAGATCTAATTTACAGATCTAATTTACAGATCTAATTTAGATATATAATTTACAGATTTAATTTGGTGCATCATTAGCTCAACATGCACCTTTCTCTTCAACCTATTCATTCACTTTTTGTAATAATCTAATATAGTAGATTTTACTTTATTAACTTCACTTTAACTTAATTATATGTAAAAGTATGTAAGGATTAGCTCGACATCTCAAAGCGTACGGCGAATATTTATATTGTGTTATTGTCCATAATTTTCTATGACCAATAAATTACTTTATGTGATAAGTCGTGTTGTCGGCATCACGCTGACGATTCACAGAGATGGGATTTCTCAGAAACTTACTGAGAGTTCCCTGGACAGGTAAAAAGCCCAATGAGGAAATTCTCAAAGAGGCCAACAGAAAAAAAAGGAGCTCTTAAACAACAGCCGAAAGAAACTATCGACATTTTTCGGGCACGTCATGAGGAGAGGAAAGTTGGACATACTTGGTTACAACTGGCACAATACAGGGAAAGAGAGATCGCGGACGACAAAGAGAGAAAATACTAGATAGCTTCGTGTCATGTCATAGAAAATAGTCAACAACAGAATTGATACGATGCACGGTGGATAGAAGATTGTGGAAGGGCATGATCGCCAGCTCCAACTGGTATGGCACATGATGATGATTTATGTACTTAAGTTACAAAATTACACAAATATCAACTATTACAGAAGGATAGTGCCATCAGTATCAAAAGAGAAATACCAAAGGAGACGTGGTATAACGTGTGATATGGAACAGTAGGAAAACTAATTCACGGTAGTTACTTAAAAAGCTGAGCTTAGTAAAGACAAGAGCAGAAATCTTTAAGTGATGAACCAGCGAGCATAATGTGGGTAACACAAGTAAGTAATGTTTTGACAGCTGCATATTATATTCTTTATTATCCCTCTGTGGCTACAAGGGCCCCATGATGTGGGGAGAAAAGAATAGAGCCACTGTTACCTACCACGAATGTTGTAAGAGCCAACTGAAGAGGTTTGGAATTGTCGCCTATGCAATCGATGAGAACGCGCACGGAGCGACCTTGACAGCGGAATTTACCTATGCATTTTGGGTAATTTTTTGACAAGTTGTAGAGCGGATGTAGGAGGAATTCCTGACTGCAATGAAATTCGTACCGTGTTTTAATAAAATAGAGATCTTTATTTGTTTGTGTTTAACAATATGATTTATACGATACACTGCGGACAGAATTGTGAAAGGACAAGATCGTTTATGTTATCCAATATGGAACATAATTTGTCTATGCATATGTGAAGTTTTATAATTTTGTCCTTGATAACAGCCATTTCCGTTTCTTCTCATTTCAGTCTCTGCTGTTTTCTTTAGGATATTCTTCTTCTTTTACCTTTTAGCTCCCGGTGGAGCATAGGTCTTCAACAAACACTTTCCAAGTCGTTCTGTTTTTTGCCATTCTTTTAAGATCATTCCATGTCTTCCCCATCATCTTCATCTCTGCTTCTATCTGTCTTCTCCAAGAATTCCTTGGTCTTCCTCTTTGCCTTTTCCCCTGGGGATTCCAAAAAAGGGCTTGTTGTGTAATACTCTCAGTTGGCTTCTGTAGTGTGTGTCCTATCCATCGCCATCGTCTTCGCTGTATCTCTTTATCCACTGGTATTTGACCGGTACATTTCCATAATTCCACGTTAGTGACTTTGTCCTGCCATTTCCATCCCTTTATTCTGCGCAAGCATCCATTAATGAAAGTCTGTACTTTCGTGATTGTCAATTTTGTCATTCTTCTATTAGTGTCTTCTGTGCATTTTTTGATAGCATTATAGCTACCCCTTCGCTATGTTGTGCTCCTGGTTCCTGGTGTCCTGATGATAAAATCAAATCCCCTGTATTCAATTTTATTCACTCCGCTCCCAGCCATCTTGTTTCACACATTCCCAGAATATCTATCTTATAGTTGGTCATTTCTGCTGCCACTTGTGCCGCTTTTCCCTGTTCGTTAAGGGTACGAACATTCCAGGTGCCAATTCTGGATGATTTCCTGGTAGACAAAGGGTGAGTCGGCAACCCGGACTCCTTATGGTTCTTTAGGATATAGTCGATGATAAATGTCATCTTCATACGTGTTCTCTTCTATTTGATTTATACTTGTGGTTGTTCTATCTATCTATTGACCTTTCGAGCCGTAACCGGCCCATAGGGCGTAGACCAAGATACACCTTCTCCTATATGAATTTTTGTTCTAGCAGTTTTCTTTTAAAGATATTTTATCAAATCTCGCCATCTGTCTCTGTTCTGTGCAAGCAGTTCTATCTCATTGAGGGAGCCGATTCCTGCTGCTCTTGCCTCTCTCATCAATGTTCTTCTCAGTGTCTCCCTGGGTCTTCCTCTTTTTCTTTTACCTGTTGTTTCCCATATGAGGGCTTGCTTTGCTATTCGATTATTATCTCTTCTCATCACATGTCCAACGTATGACCATCGTCTTTTCTTTATTACTGAAGATATTAGTGGTTGATTGGCGATTTCTCTAATTTCCTCGTTTGTTTTGAATTCGTTCCATTCTATACCAAGTATTTTCCTTAGACATTTATTTTCGAATGCGTTCAACTTTGTTTCTATATCTCTTGTTGTTTTCCAGCTTTCACACGCATACGTAAGGGTTGATAGTACATTTGATTTGAATAGCCTAAGTTTTGTGTTTGTGCTAATGAGTTTTGATTTCCACAACTTTTCAAGGCTTCTGAAAGACATTGCTGCTTTAGCCAGTCTGATTCTAATTTCTTTGCTCGTATCCCCTTCTCGATCAATGTGACTTCCAAGATAGATGAAGTGATCGATTTGTTGTTGTTTTAGGGCCGAAAAAACTATCACTACTATCTACTGCTAATTTACACATTCTGTATCAGGTCTACGTTTCATTAACAACATCGTTTTTACGATAGCGGCTTGTTAAACCTCTGATCAACGGTTCTATACCAAGCCGGAGAAAAATAATTCCTCCATTTTGGAAACAACCGGAAACCATAAAATCACTTGTGGTTGTTACACACATTAATTTCGATATTTAGCCAATCCATTCTTTGTTGTTTGTTTGTATTCTTTATGTTAAACTGCTGTAAACTGTTTTAGTTTTTCTTTATACCAGTTCTGATATAAGGAGTTTGGCAATGTGGAGACAAAATAAACACTTTGAAGGTAAAAAATCGAAGCCATGTTGATTAGGTTAGCACGTGGGGCAAGATTGTTTGGAGTCACTGAGTCTTTGAAAATACTAAATCCGAAATGTCGAATAGTGGAGCAGAGAAATGAAGAAACATAAATGTTGTCAAATACGATTTAATGGTGAGGACGCTTTCAACTCACTGAGCAAAGAGAGCGGAAAAGTTATTGCTAGATAAGTAATATATGTGTAGAGTGACACACTCGACATAATAGCTCATTTGACTTGAAATAAAGAAATTATAGCTCTTGAATGACTATATAAAATGCAGTTTATTTCATATTTTTGCACTATTTTTTCATTCGTTTGTTTGTTTTATCACTCTCTCTCTCTCTCATCTCTCTCTCTCGCTTTGTTTATGGTGCTGTCTTGAACGATGTGTCTTTCGGTGTTGCCTTTATGGCACTCTGTTTATCTACGTGACTCAGTCTTAATGGCTCTGTCTTTATGGCGCGTTCTATGTTTCTCTTGCACTAGATCGATGGCACTGTCTATGTTTCTATCACACTGATATGTGACACTGTCTATGTTTCTATTGCACTAGATCTATGGCACGTCTATGTTTCTATCGCACTAGATATGTGACACTGTCTATGTTTCTATTGCACTAGATCTATGGCACGGTCTATTCTTCTCTTGCACTAGATCTATGGCACGGTAATATGTTTCTCTTGCACTAGATCTATGGCACTGTCTATGTTTCTCTTGCACTAGATCTATGGCACGGTCTATGTTTCTCTTACACTAGATCTATGGCACTGTCTATGTTTCTCTTGCACTAGATCTATGGCACGGTCTATGTTTCTATCGCACTAGATATGTGACACTGTCTATGTTTCTATTGCACTAGATCTATGGCACGTCTATGTTTCTATTGCACTAGATCTGTGACACGTCTATATTTCTATTGCACTAGATATGTGACACTGTCTATGTTTCTATTGCACTAGATATGTGACACTATCTATGTTTCTATTGCACTAGATATATGACACTGTCTATGTTTCTATTGCACTAGATCTATGGCACGGTCTATGTTTCTAACGCACTAGATATGTGATACTGTCTGTGTTTCTCTTGCACTAGATCTATGGTGCTGTCTATGTTTCTATTGCACTAGATATGTGACACTGTCTATGTTTCTATTGCACTAGATCTATGGCACGTCTATGTATCTACTGCACTGATCTATGGTACAGCCTATGTTTCTATTGCACTACATATGTTACACTGTCCATGTTTCTTTTGCACAAGATCTATGGCACTCTCTATGTATTTGTTGCACTAAATAGGTCATTATTATATTTATCTGGCTCTATTACAATGCCTGCTATTTATTTCATTGTTTCTGAGTATGCATCTATTTGTTTATGTACCTCCAGATTAGGGAGCCGCGATAGCTCAGTGGTTAGTGAACTGGACTACAAAGGACAAGGGGTAGGGTTCGATCCTAACCGACGGCTTCCGGTTCACCCAGCCTTAATGGGTACCTGATTTTTTTCTGGGAAAGTAAAGCGGCACGGGCGTAATACCAACCACATTACCCCAAAAATCATGTGCCGAATGTCTGTAAAATTTATGGTCACTAAAACCATATTCCCTATACGCCACTTGGCGTGACGGGGTACTTTACTTTTACTTATACCGTTATGTGTCTCACTTATTATTTTTGTGATCAATGTTTATTATAATTATTGGAAAACTTCTTTTATAATGTGTATTCATTCTCTCTCTCTATATATATACTATATATATATATATATATATATATATATATACACACACATATAAATCTGTCACTCTTTCTCACTCTTATATCCATTCTATTCTTATCTCGTATCTGTCTCTTACTCCTTATTTCACGCGTGTTAATTCCGATCTAATTTTCTAGGCCTCTGTATATCTTCTCTTAACCCAATCTTTCACTCCCGGCTAACAAGTCTCTTTTTCTCCTTCTCTCACCCCACTCCAGTTTAAAATTGTCGGTGAGCAATCGATCGAATGTTTTTAGCCCAAGACGGAGGAATACAGATTGCACGGTGACGTCCTTAATAGAAAAGAAAAGAAAACTTCCCATTCTAGAACTAGGCTGGTACAGAAGCCAAGCGATAAAGTCATAAACGCTATTGTTCTTTTGATAGTTAATGGATTTTGATAGTAATGGATTTTTATAATTATGAAATTTGATAGTAATGGATTTTGATAGTAATTATGCTTTAACAATAATTGAAAGTGATGCAGTTATATCATAGGCATATAAATATGAACCCTACATAGTGATAATGTAACCTATATTAATTATCATCAACCTTAAAATATATTTCTTTGTTAAATTAAAAATAAACACTGAATCATTTTTATTGTTTAGTTATGCTTTCACTGTATTTTTATTACTCTTCCTGTATATGAGTGTATCCATCACTTTCCAGACTTTCTGACTACCTTCTGCCAATATTTTTTTATTTAATGACTTCATAAATGCAAGATTTGACAAATTGATCAGTTTTGTTATCTTACATTGATGTTACATTGTAACTATAGGTTAATGAATTTAAATACACAATGCTAACTTCGAACGGTGGAACAACTGAGATGAGATGCAAAAGAGTCCAAGCAATGGTTGCATTTTAAAGAATGTAACAGATTTTTTTTTAAATTCATTTTGACAACAGAGATAGGAGAAAGTAATATATGTGTTATGTTTATATGGTTCTGTGATGTGGGTGTATATATCGAAACGCTTTAACAAAAAGGTTGTTTGACAGTAGTACATTGAAGATGCTGTTCCCAGCCGGTGTCTTCACTTTGTCATAGTATGACAGCATGTATACCCTACCCAACCTAAAAGTTATCCCAGCAAGAGTTTTACTCCTGGTAGGTCCAACAAGGATGGGCAGGTCTATACGGGTAGAGAAGACAAAAATCGGTACCCTGGTTCTCCAGATTAGTGGTTTTGCATAGGGTCAGCAGGCTCGTCACGAACAAAACCAGTACGCTACAGAAAGTTCAACAACACAACCGTAAGCAGCTCTAGATCAGGGGTGATCATCTCACATTTTACAAGACATTCAATGTACTGGAATTCACAAAGAACTAGAAAAGTTTGAAGGCCCAAGCAGACCCGGAGAAAAACCGTCGAGACAGAAGCAAATGCCGCGGGATGGGCGTGGGCTCATTTTGGAGAAGATTGCACAGAAGCGGGTTCATTGGGCTAGTCTAGTTGCTATCGTTTGCTCCAAGAGGAGCTGCAAGGCAAGATTAGTTGATGAAAATACCAATGACAGCTACACAATTTGTAACGAGGAAATTCCTTCTGAAGGTGTAAAAGCGAAGAGAAAATATTTTGCCAGCAGCAAGAGGAAACAATCATGGTTTTTAAAGCCATGTCATTAGAAGGAAACAACTATTGTATATTGTGACAACAGGAAAAATAGAGAGAAGGAGAAGAGAAAAGAAAGAGATTTTTTAAAATGAGATACCGGACAGTTTAAGTGAATAGTTTTGTAGGACGTAAAGAAGATAATATTGATAAACAACATAAGAGAGATTGTTGAGAAATACGATCACAATATACGAACATCTATAATATTCGGTGGTGGTGGAGATGAGCAGTAATATACATTAAAATTATATGGTGAAGGCGGCGACGATGGTGGTGATGATACTCTTAACACATGTTCTATCCATGACCACTGTCATTGTTTTTTTCTATTCCCCATCTTGGAGCTCTGTATCTAATATTCATTATATACAATAATAGATCGAGTACCTGAAAGCCTGGAAATTTCAAGAACGTGTTATGGTTATGAATAGTCGAAGGCCCCGGCATCACTGCAAACGATTTAAAACCCATAATCAATTAAACGCCCGCGCCTGTGGAATCATCCAAATTAAAACTCATCTCATTGAAGAATCTAAACAAAGAAAGACAGCTGCAGGCCCCATCATACCAGCTACAGCACACGCCAATAGATATAAGACCAAGCAGCAAGAAAATGTTAACGCAGCTGATCTGTCCTCCGTCATACAATATCATCATTCATCGTAAGCAATCGGAATATCTAAAAACGATCCCGATGAAAAACACATCTCACGGTGTGCACAGAGAACTAAACTCAGTAGTTCCGGCAGCAAGCTTGACTTTCAATATGAGGAAACTGCAACAAAGCCTCAACGGTTCCTGCTGCCTATCCGCCATTTTGACGGGAAGTCAAGAACTTATGTTGCTCTACTATCCTGGTCGCTGAAGATCCCGTGAGCTGTTTAGATAAACGGGATATGAGGATAACATAGAGTGGAAGATGTACCTTAGAAATGGAATGGGTCAGGGAAAAGCATTGTACAAGACAGAGTAAGCAATGTTTGTCAAGGAAAACAAAATTCCTTGCGGTTTTACGTTAAGGCTGTCTTGCTGTATCAATTGGAATTATGGACAATTGCTCAGAAAAAAAAAAAAAAACTCAAGCAGAAGACGACATGTGGTTGTGATGTGGTTGTGACACAAACACTTTGAGAGCTGTACTAATTTTAAGCGATAACCTACAACTTTTGGAATATTAACAAGGACAATTAAAGGACAACACTATTATAGAGGGATTTTATGTGTGTGCATAGTAAGCAGAAAGATGTAGGATACATTATGATCAATAAGCAAAGTTTATGGGGTAAAAACAGAACAGAGACAAGTGGAGGTAATACGGGACAAACTGGCAGCATTGCGTTGAAAAAATAAGAATAGATTAAACAGAGAAATTTGAGGGGCAGTGCATGCTCGCCTATGCCTTCTCTCTCTCTCTCTCTCTCTCACTCTCTCTCTCTCTCATTCTATATATATATAGATATAGATATATATATATATATATAGTTTTCAATCGGATTCATCGCGAAGAGGTTGTGCGTGATCTTGATCAGTTCTGGTTTGCTGATCCTAATATAAACAATCAGCTATGAGTTAAAGATTGCTTTCATTTACGTGCTGTCCCTAACTTACCTTAGTATAATTTAATTAGAGTGTTATAATTTCTGCCCGTGCCAGATGAGAAGAGATAATAACCGAATAGCAAAGCAAGCCCTCATGTGGGAAACAACGGGTAAGAGAAAAAGAGGAAGACCCAAAGAGACACGGAGAAGAACATTGCTGAGATGCTGAGAGAGGCAAAAGCAGCAGGAATCGGCTCCCTCAGTGAGATAGAGCTGCATGCACAAAACAGAGACAAATAGCGAGATTTGATAAAGTGTCTTTGAGAGAATTGAAAACTGCTAGAGCGGAAGTTCGGATGGGAGAAAGCGTATCTTGGTCTACGCCTTATGGGCCGGCTACGGCTCGAAAGTTCAATAGATAGATAGATAGATAGATAGTTATAATTTACCTACCACAATTCCTATCATACCCACTTAACGTCCTTTTAAGGGCGGAAGATGACGAGGAATACTCTAGTCTACTAGAATACTCTAGAGTACTGTAGTCATCGGGCGAACGCAAGCAAGCAAATGATATCAGGGGGTCTTGTTGGTCTCGAGGCAAGACACCGGTCTCGAGACAGAGAGGTTGTGAGTTCAAATCCCGGCTGGACCATTTGGGATTTTTATTTATGATTTCTCTCTGCGGCAACCACCCTTGGTCTCAGCAGCGAGGCCCGGCATGAAACGTCAGTTACTCATCAACGGAAAAAAATATGAGTACCTCCGAAGTCGGAGTTATCTGCCTGTACGGCGAGGGACACCTGTGCACACGGCTGCCAGGGAAAAACGGATTAACACTCAAGCTTCAGTTTCTAGTATATAGGGACTTTGCCAGAGGTGAATGTTGGCGTTCAGATTATCCCGGTGATAGAGTGATTATTCCCGCTCTCCGACCTTGGTGAAATTTGTGTCAATGTTTGTGAGGTTCAAGAGTTAAAATATTCAGTCATTAGGTGAATGAGCGTTTCAAAAACTCAACTCACTCAGGAATTCATGTAAATCTACCGCTTCGGGCATGCAGTAGTTCCTGGCAATGAGAGTGCGCACATTGTAACTTTACTGTGTCATTGATTGTGGACTATGTTATTTATTACACACTGAGATCACTCCACTATAGGTGCTTTGGAACGGATAGATGTGAATGGGAATTATAATAATTATGAGAATATGAAATCAGGTTCAGACACGGCTAGGGGGAAAAATGTGAGGGTACGGATACAATGTGATCAACCAATAAGCAATCGAAAGCGCGATGAGGCTTGCCTGCGTTCATCAAATGACTGACAGAACACACCTCTTCGTCTTTCGTCCTTAGAAGGACGTTAAGTTGGTGTATATGTGTTGTGTGTGTGTTATGTTATGTATGTGCTGTGTTGTGGTTTGCAGGAGAACTGATATTTGCGGCCAAAACACGTCCGTCTTCAGTAGGGCATTTTTGAGTGCCGGGTTGCCTTCCTTCTGGATCCTCACTCACTTGGCCGGTCTAGACTGGTTAGTCTGTTACTAGAGGCACCACGAAGAGTTGGTGTAGGATCTTGATAATTCTGGTCCATCGATCATAGTGCAAGCCATCAGCTATGATTCGCTGGTAACTTCAGTTCTGCTGTTGTCAGGCGACTCCTGAACGATCATGAACATATTTTTGCAACATACTGAATAAGTGCTGATCAAGCTACCATTTCAATTCCCAGTAGGCTTGTGGAAACGATGCCAACAAAACAGGCCAATGAGCCAGCGAAATGTGGATCGCCGTTGTTCCCGTACTGTTGAGATTTATTGATGCTGAAGACGCAGTTTTAAAATATCTATAGGGGGACAATAGGACAACAGACAAAAAAATCAGTTGGAGGCTGTGGAAATGTGGCTTTACGGACGAATGTTCAGAATACCATGGACAGCTAAGAAGAGTAATGAAACGTTCTGAAAAAGACCAATGCAAAAAGAGAGTTAATTTTCAAAATTAGGAAAAAAAACAATCATCATTTTTTGGCCATGCAATGGAAAGGGAACAGCTGGAATATGTTGTGACAACTGGGATAATTGAGGGATGAAGAGATAGAGAGAAGCAAGGAGAAAAGATACCAGACAGCTTAAGAGAATGGCTTGGCAGAGGGTCAACAACAGAAATGATAAATAACCGTCAACCAGGCATGGTATTTGATGATGGATGATATGAAAGGCATGCTGCAACTTATCTTCTCCCTCCAGCAGAATCCGGTTCATCAAAAGTTAGCAAAATACTATCCTAAGTCTAAGAACTAACAACTCGCATCGACTCGGTGTCATTAGATCAACATTACAATAGAAATGAGAGTGCGAGATTCATGTACAGAGACTGGAGTGATAAGAAGAGGCAAAATCAGAATAGAGATAATGATGTAACAACAATCGTATAGATTGTATCTGTAATTGCCTTCAGGGACAACAAATAAAACGGTTAGTTTACCTAGAGAGAATGTCTTGTGGTAAAATACAGTTCATAATTTGTGAAGAAAAGGTAAAGCCTGCGTAAGATGGAGTGACAACATCAAGAAAACATTATCAAGTAATTGCTGAGGTGGAGTGACAACATCAAGAAAACATTATCAAGTAATTGCTGAGGCTACTTGAATAATCGCGGTTAGATTTTGTATCTCCCACGAAGCGAGAAATTGTATAACAGAAAATGAAGGACAAGAAGAAGGAGCAAGAAGAAAGTGAAGAAGGAGGAGGAAGAGGTGGAGGGGAAGGAGAAGTAGGAGGGGACTGAGAACTTTCAATAATCTATATTGCCCTCTATAATAAAGCTGTCACAAGAGACTGCCGTTCCCCACTTTTAAGGTTAGCTTAGAGGGCAATTATATTTGTATTGGTACATAACCAGCATCCTTTTTTCAGACGATTAAACGCAAAAATACACAATCTTTGATCAATACAGGAAATACATCAACGTAGATACAAACAAGAATCCCAAGGGGAAATTACAAGTGTAGACATGCATTTACATATACTGGTAACTAACTGTCGTGTCAGTGCGAGCATTGATTACTGCTGCATGCGTATGTCTACATATAATCGAGTACGTGAACCCGCATATGTTTGCTAGTCTATTGCCAACATTGTTGAGTTCAAGAACGAAGTATCAATAGCTGTAGCAGGCTGAAGAGGTGATCACTGTTTTGTTAGAGGCAGTGTCAATTATACATATGTGCTAAATGAGTAAGAATTATATTCTCATTGTATTTCTCCCGTCCTTCTCTCTCTCTCTCTCTCTCTCTCTCTCTCTTTCACACACATTTTCATTTATACTCTCATTCTTTTCATTGTTTATTTATTCCAACCGCTTTCTTTTCTCCAACTCATTTTGTCTGTTAATTTTCAATTCTCTCGCTCTCTCTCTTCTCTCTCTCTCTCTCTCATCTGCAGTATAATCTTTCTCTTTTTCACTATATAGCTATCCATCTAATTTCTTCTCTCTTTCTTTCGCGAATTAAAAAAAATAAATCTGTGTGATGCACTCTTTCTTTCCAGTTATATCCAATTTTTTTGCTTGCTCCCTGTATCCAATTTTTTTGCCTGCTCCCTATATCCAATGTTCTCTTATTCTGCACAATTTTTAAAAATGATCTTTCTTTTTTTTTCTTTCAGCTATCGCTTTCTCATCTAAATCTTTCACTTTCCTTCATATTCAAATTGTTCCTGTCTTTCAATATTCCCAAATGTCTCCATAAATTCTAGCTCGTTCGTGATGCTCTCAACCACTTTATATTTGGCCCTCTCACTTCAGCCTGCCAACCTATCACTCCTTCCCTATCATTCTCTATCTTATAGTCTCTATTTCAGCCTCCCAGGAATATATGCCTATAGGTTTTTCCTCCCCTCCCTCTCCTTATGTTTTTTTTCTCCTACATGTCTTTCTGTATCCACAATCTCTCAGTCTATTCGTTCATTCATTCATTTATCTATCATACCTTTCACCAACAATTACATATGCATCTATTTCTTTGGAAATCTATCCATCTGTATATTCCTACTTTCTTGGGTGAAATGGTTAATCAGTCATTGTGTAGATTTATCAGTCTGTATGTATCATATATATATATATATATATATATATATGTGTGTCTGCTATTTTGTTTACATGTAAATCACTGTATTTTTTCTCTTCTACATCTGTTTTAACTCTTCACCCAAACATAATACATCTCATTATTTTTTACATTTTAATACATCACTCTTTATTGTACATCTATCTTACCAGTCTCTCTCTTCTCTACCTCTCTATGTATATATAGACAGAGAGAGAGAAAGAAAGAGCATATATATATATATATATATATATATATATGAGTCAATATTATTCTACTTTTCTAAAACGCGTGTGTGTGAGTGTGTATACATATATATAGTTTAGTCAACAAACTATCCTCATTCCACAACGGACAACTCAAACCAACGGAGCTCAGATACTCTGAACACGTTCCCCAGTATGACGCACGTCCGGGACATACAATGGAAAGCACTAAAAATGGCTTTCAGTTCAGACTCAGTAACACCGTAGCATCGGCGAATACCTTAACCCCACCTTCTTTAGTCTTCGCTTGTGACATGCTTGGCAGGTGGCAGTGACTCTTTTCCTTCCTCCACTGATCGTGACAAAGGTCTTTGTATCCACACGGGCGAAATATATATTTGTGTATATATAAGATGGATAAATGAAGTGTTAGCGTAATATCCTAGATATCTCAAATGCAGACCACATCACAAAGAAGTTCATAAAATAAAATCAACATCAATAACAAAGGTCCATGAGAGAAACACCTTATATCGAAAATAAATTCAACATCTGGGTGTATTTTTAGATTTAATTCTTAACATGGCATATTGTGAGAAACAATTGGTTAACTCTAGACTGTTGATATCTCTAAACAACTTGTCTAACTATGATATTGGTGATGTCGAAGGAGCCTTCTCTGTTTATTATCATAGTTTCGGCACCTCAGATGTGCGTTTTCGGCAGTTGCCTATACCACACACATGCCCATCACAAACATATGTCAGTTTGAACAGATGGTACATTTTATGTCTTGTCTAAAATGTAGTGCTTTTTTTCTGTTGAGAGGTAGTAAGCATAATTTTTTTTCATGATTATTAGTTGTCCTTAAAGCGCTATTTTTTGTATGCGGCCGTCTTTAATATGCTGTAAGTGGCCAAGCCAGCGTAAACCCTACGTTCTTTGAGCATCGTGTAGATGTTCGGAAAGACTGTGCAAGTGAAGATCTATCTCCACGATTGTCACTTTGTGCATCCATGTGTGGTACCAAGAATACGACGTTGGCGTCGCATTTGGAATGCATTAAGCCTTATCTCTTGCTTTGCATACGTTGTCCATAATTCCCTGCCACAGACCTTAAATCCATGAAAAAAACGAATGCTTGCTTACGTTCGCCCGATGACCAAAGCATTCTAGCGTATTCGTAGACTGTAGAATTCCTCTTCGTCATCCGCCCTTAAAAGGACGTGAAGTGGGCGTGTTTGCGTTGTGTTGTGGTTTGCAGTATAACTGTTATATTTGCGCCTTTCGGCCCAACACATCCGACTTCAGCACGACATTTTTGAGTACCGGGTTATCTTCCCTCTTCGATCCCTGCTCGCTTGGCCAGACTAGACAGGTTAGTCTGTTACTAGAGGCACCACGGAGAGGCGGAGCAGGGTCTGGATGGTTCTGGTTCACCGATCCTGGTGCAAGCCATCAGCTGTGGGTCGCTGACAACTTCCAGCTCTGGTGCTGTGAGGCGTGACATTAGTGGTTATAGACTAATATTAACACTTTTACGTCTGTATATAAACTGAAGCAAATGTTCCCGCGGGAAATAAAGTATTGACCAAATGAGGCAGAAATAAAAGGAAATTGAGAAAAAAGGAGTGAAAAGTGAGACAGGTTGTTGTTATTGTGGTGCTGTGTTTTGCCTCCAAAATACGAATAGGTAGATATGTTGGTACAGGCAAAAAGATCTCATGGCTTGCTAAAATCATATCGCGGTGATATGTGACATTTTGAAGACATAGAGGTAGAAAATGAATCTATGGCTTCTAAAACCGCACGGGGAAAACTTTCAAACTCAGAAATTAATTAAAGAGAAAGCGTAAAAAGATCGTGAACAACATATAACTTAAGTAATCAGACCGGAGGTAAGTACCAGCCTCGTTTTAGTGTAACCTTTGAATCTCAGGGAAGATGTGAGGATTAAATGGGCAGGTATGTATGAGCCTTATATATGTGATTTATATGTGACTGTATATGTGTGTGTTACTTATTAAAAATAAATATGTTAACCCCTCTATCATTTTATATTATTGTATTCGATATTCCTTTGTGAAACGTTGGATGCTGTTTTCGACAAGCTCCTGGCTAGTGCCCAACTCTGTAACAACATTCTGTTTCACTTTACACTCCTTTTTCAATTTCATTTTATTTCCGTCTCATTTGGTCAATATTTCATTTCCCACGGGAGCATTTGCTTCAGTTTATATACAGACGTAAGAGTGTTAATATTAGTCTATAACCACTAATGTCACGCTCGTGCGCAGCGGTTAAGGCATCAAATTGTGTGCTAGTGGGCCTGTGTGTTTATTGTCTGTGAACAGCGCAAGTTCTCTAAAATTAAAATAATTGTTATAGAATGAAGCAGAAAATCGTGTTGAATAAATAACGTTCATTGGTTTAATTTTGAGTACAGCGGGATACAGTAGCGCTGGGAGAGAGAGAATCCAGATACGATTTAGAAAGGACAGGATGTGGGAAGTGGATAGAAAGAGTGACAAAAAAGATAGAATGATAGCATCAGAGAGAGAGACAGGGGTAGAGACAATGCTAGAAGAAGCAGAGAGAGAGAGAGAGAGGGAGAGAAAGAAGTACAGATGGTAGAGAGAGATAACATTGATAGAAATGGCAGAGACAATACTGATAGATAAAAGAAATAGTGACAGAATTATACTTATAGAGATAGACAGACACACATACGGACATATTTAGAGAAACAAAATGCATGTAGAGAGAGAGAGAGAGAGAAAAAGAGAAACAGAGAGAGAGAGAGAAGGTAAGAGCGGCAAGCAAAGCGGCAGGAAATAGCGGCACAAAGAAATGAACAGAAAGTGGGACAGATAGAAAACTTTATAGACGTATGTTTAGTGTATCACTAACAGTGTCAAAGATTCTACAAGTAAACCTTGTAGATTTAATTATATTTTAGTCACAAAGTAAAATGACTGATTTTCACGGTCAAACGTTGTGGAATGTCTTACAACAAGAACAATAGATAATACACTTCGGCTTACTGTGCACTCTATGTCATCGTTAACACTAAGATAACTATAGAAGGCAGACAACTAAAACAAGTAGATGCATTTAAATACTTGAGAAGTCTAGTGACAAACGAAAATTCACAAACAGAAGAAATAGACTCAAGACGCAACAAAGCTTGCAAAATCATTGAATTGATATCACCACTATTGTCCAACAAGGAAATAACTCTTAGAGGCAAAACGGGCACTCTACAATACAAACTTTATCCCACCGTTGGGCTACCAATGTCAGTCCTGGACCCTAGATGTAATACCAATAAGAAAAATAACCTCTACTGAAATTAAATGTGTTAGACGAATGACAGGAAACAGCCTGAAATATAAGATCAGAAATGAAGAACTGAGAAAAAGTTAGGCACAAGAAACTAACATATAAAATGGTTTTGCCACGTGACCAGGCAGAGTGATCAAAACACAACGAGCTATCAATAAACGTTGCGAGAACTCCAGACCCAAGGGCCGACAACGAAAAAGTTGCATCGACGGAATATTAGAAACACTAGAAAACTTAGCAGCAGCAGAGGTGAACAGAAGAGCAAAAGACAGCAAACTATATTTCCCACCGACGCTGAAAGGCAAATAAGGAAGGAAAGAAGCAGAATGTCAGCGTTTTAATTGTAGCAGAAACATTTGGAAAACATAAGTCATCAATGAAATGAACGTACATTACATCTCGAACAGACAATACTATAGTCATATTGACTACATGCCGGTTGAAGATACCGATGAGAAATGTAAAAATAAAAGAATAAATAGCAGATGTTTCCTCCACGCCTTGCCAGGCTTGTGGAAATTTGCTGTTAGTGACAACTTTTTTTTCAACTTTCACGGCACATTTTTAGGTTACGTGGTTTCTATCGTGTCAGAACGCTTTGACTTCTGTAAAAAATATCTCTTACCAATTTTTAGAGATCGGGGGAATCCCGGAATCATCTGGGGAATCCCGGAATCATCGGGGGAATCCCGGAATCATCGGGGGAATCCCAGAATCATCTCGGAAAAATCCACCCCTTTTCCTTCTGTGAATCGAACCCATACTCTTCTGATTACGAAGCGCCCACACTAATAACTCAGCCACTAAGGATCACAAATGACAAATGTTTAATTTGTTTCCATCAAAATGGCACGACAATTTATATTGACCGCTAGAATGCTTTAAAATGAAACTACACATATTTGTTTTTTTTTTTTTTTTTTTCATTCAATCTCGATTCCTTTGCTATAGAAAGGGCGGCCATTTTTTAAAATCATAAATAACTTTGTAGTCTCAAAACAATTCAGCCCAAACAAATGCAACTCGATACAAATCAGAGATCGGTACAGATTAGAACCCTCTCACGGGCAGACTCTTAATATCGGCTACAACTTTTTTATTACGAATTAAAAAAACACGATTACAAGGATCAGCCGAATAAGACAACACATCAGCAAAATAAACATTTATTTTTAAAGACACGGCTGTGCAGTAGAAATAAAAGCTCAGCTAGGGGACTTTAGTCACATTCAAATGAAACTTGGGGGGGGGGGGGTACTGGTTAGTCTCGAGACAAGACGCCTCTCTCGAGACAATGAAGCCTAAGTTCAAATCCCGACAGAAACATTTGGGATTATCATTTGGGATTATCATTTGGGATTATCATTTGGGATTATCATTTGTGATTTTCCTCTGCGGCAACTACCCCTGGTCTCAGCGGCGAGACCCGGCTTGAAACGTCAATTACTCATCGATGGAAAAAAATATGAGTACCTCCGAAACCGGAGTCATCTTCCTGTGCTGCGATTGACCCCTGTGCACACCGTTGCCAAGATATAACGGATTAACACGCAAAATTTAGTTCCTAGAGTCTAGGGACTCAGCCAGAGGTGAAAGCTGGCGAACAAAAAAAAAAACCGGAACTTTAAAGTCCTAACCAAGATATTCAACACAAAAGCTTATTGAAAAAGCACTTCTGAACTTGAGCAAAGACAAACACGACACAAACAACTTTTGAATGCGCTTGGCAACAAAAAGAATCGTCCAGGAGTAAGGTTAAAAAAAATCGTTGATACGGAAATGCCACGAGATGATCAAATAATGAACAGCTAAAGGTAAAAGAAGAAGAGTGAGATAAAGTAGATAACGGATTGTTAATATTAGTGAGATAAAGTAGATAATGGATTGTTAATATTAGTGAGATAAAGTAGATAATGGATTATTAATATTAGTGAGATAAAGTAGATAATGGATTGTTAATATTAGTGAGATAAAGTAGATAATGGATTGTTAATATTAGTGAGATAAAGTAGATAATGGACTGTTAATATTAAAGACTAAACAATGACGTATTCCAATAAATAAAGAACCTGGAGAACAAGGAGAAGGAAAAATGAAATATCGTGACAGCTCATCATGCCCAGTGCAGCAAGGCTCCCATGAGAACTAAGTGTTCAGGCATGCAACAAATTCATGACAGATTAAGACAAACAAAACTTTCACAAAACAATGAAGCATAACATTCAAGTTTAGATGCACAACGTAGCTAGCTAGCATTGTGGTTGCCAGCTCTGCTAGGGAACAACCCCATCTTTAAGTTAACAGTCAAATTTTATGTTTAACATCCTTATTTATTAGTTAACACTCTCATCATAATGTTAACATCCTTATGTTATAGTTAACAACCTCTCACAATTTGGTTAAATGTTTCCTTGTGTACTTCCTCCTCATCATATAGACGTTTCCTATCATAAAATGTCAATATTATCGTTGGTGGCATCAAATGCTCCAACATTGTTCCAGAATAAATAAAAAAAGATATTACTTGTTTACTGGAACGTTATATGAGAACAAAGAAGATCGATTTATTGAATGATTGATTCCTCGGTCGGACAAACTCTGGACAAGAATTGTGCGAGTTTTGAATTTTATGGTTTCCGTTTCAAAGAGCATTAACTACCAGAAAAGCGTGACAATCAAGCCACGTGATTAAGTTAGTTTGGCAGGTGTCTAATTTATAGCTCGTTGTTTTTCTTTTCCATCAAGGAAGCTTATAATTATAAGATTTCCACATTGTGATCTCTTTATAATCCTTTTATTATATTTATTTTGAAAAGTTCGATTTTTTTAATTGTGGTATTATTATATACCGAGGGCCAGTCGCATGCATTCAGATGTAAGCTATTCTAACCCTAACACTTATCACAATTGAGGGTTAAAATGCCTATATTCAATATTTCTGACTGCACTTATAAAAATGTTAAATAAAGTAGCATTAAATATGATGTCTGGACCGCTCATAAAGCTCTATATTTATCACTTGGCTACAGGCCATAATTTGCATTCATGATCATATCTATCAGGATTGGATAAATATTGGATGTGAATAATGGACAATAGGACAAGAGACAAGAAAACCAGTGGAGACTGTAGAAATGTGGTTTTATAGAAGAATGTTGAGAATACCATGGACAGCTAATAAGAGTAATGAAAACGTTCTAAAAGAGGCCAAAGCAAAAAGAGAGCTAAGTACCAAAATTAGGAAGAAACAATAATAATTATTTAATTATAATTTGGCCATGCAATGAAAAGCGTGTCCATGATCTTCCACAAATGTATACAAATGTGTGTCTGTGTCCATGATTTTTCCCAGATCTAAATAAATGTGTGTCTCTGTCCATGACTGTCCTCTGATTTATACAAATGTGTATCTGTATCCATCATTGTCCACAGATCTGTAAAAATGTAGTATCTTGTTTTAATGATTTTTACAGATATCTACAAATGTGTATCTTTGTGCTAGTGTAACTGATCCAGGAAGGATAAAATAGCAAGTTGAGTAAGGATAGAAGAAGAATATGACGAACGTGAGAGGAAGAATAACTTGTTGTAGGAGTAGAATAACAAAGGAAACTTAAGAATTAGCGAGTGTAAATCAGTCCAGCGAACTCGGAACGATGAGACGTAACAAGTTTTGAGATTAGGCGGACGTAGAATGTCGGCTCACCTTTGACCGAGAGATCGTTGGATTAACTTTTAAATATTCGGAGATAGCCAGCCGACGACGAAACGTAATCCCGAATGCATGGAGGATTCCAGGCGCCGAGGCATCTTGTGATGTCCAGCGGTAGAAAACGCTGAGTTCTCCCCTGAGTAGGAGATCAAAAGATAGGAAGCCACAGAACGGGAGATCAAAGTGAATTCTAAGGAAACTTAGATTGGTCGAGGAAACCAATGACAGTTTGTATATTTTATAGCTAATAGGAGTGATTGACAGATGTTTTCGATGCTTCACGGTAATTGACAAGTGGTGGACAGACAAGCAGCAAATGGTTTGACAATCTTAGCAAAGTTCCCAAGATAAACCAATTCTGTATCAAAGAATAGGCGTTGTCTTAACGCGAAACAAAAACCCCGGGACGAGACTTGCTAGAAGAGTTCCCTCGAAGCTTTTGAAAGTAACAGCAAGAATGTAAAGTCAGACTAATTTATGAAACTGCTTCAGGCAGTGGAGTTACGAGTGATGTAGCTAAAAGGATAATTATCAGGATATAAATTAGTAATTCTTAGAGATTGATCAATGGAGTTATTACAACAGATTTATTTAGCAGCATGAGAGATTTTCTTAGAGATTATATAACGCACTTACGGATCTTCGAAGTTAGATCAGGAGTAAGACAGGGGTGCGTACTATCCCCCCTACTGTTTTTACATACATGGACCATATATGCATGCTAGCCAACCCATCAGAGACAGAGGAGATCAACGAGCTTTTATCTGCAGACGATCAGGCACTAATACATGAAACAATAGAAGACCTACAAGAACACTTAAACAAACTCAACATCTCAGGCACAAAATACAGCATGAAAATCAACATCAACAAAACAGAAGTCATGAATGTTGCCAAAAATTAACAGAACATCAACATAACTATAGAAGGCAGACAACTAAAACAAGTAGAGGAATTCAAATATCTAGGAAGTCTAATGACAAACGATAATTCTCAAACAGCAGAGTTAGAATCAAGATGCAATAAAGCTTGTCAAATCATCGGACAGTTATCACCACTATTGTCCAACAAAGGAAATAACTCTGGAGGCAAAACGAGCACTATACAATACAATCTTCATCCCAACGTTGTGCTACCAATGCCAGACCTGGACCCTAGATGCAAGAACAATAAGAAAAAATAACCTCTACAGAGATGAAATGTGTTAGACGAATGACAGGAAACAGTCTGAGAGATAAGATCAGAAATGAAGAACTAAGGAAAAAGCTAGGAATAGCCCCCGCCATGGAATATATAAGGAAACAACAGATAAAATGGTTTGGCCACGTGACAAGGCAGAAAGAGCAAAACACTACACAACGAGCCTTCAACAAACGTTGTGAGAACACGAGACCCAAGGATCGACCACGAAAAAGATGGGTCGATGGAATATTAGAAGCACTAGGAACATAACAGCAGCAGAGGCGAACAAAAGAGCAAACGACCGCAAATTATATCTCCCCTCGACGCTGAAAGGCAAATGAGGAAGGAAAGAAGAAGCAGAAGACTTACGGATCACAAGAGAAAAGATTGTGTGAATTGAACATAGAATTATAGAACATTGCTGTTGAGTTAAAAGAATGTTGTTATGCAATATGAAGATTAAGAATAAAGGCTTTTGTATCTTGTTACTACAAAGATGAGTTATGTGTGTCCATCTACCAAATGAACGTACTAAATGCAAGACATACAAGGAAAATATTGTCAATAAATCTATAAAATCTGCAACATCTTGCTTTAGTGATTTTCTACAGATCTGTACAAATGTGTGTCTTGTTTCAATGATTTTCCACAGATCTGTACAAATGTGTGTCTTGTTTCAATGATTTTCCACAGATCTGTACAAATGTGTGTCTTGTTTCAATGATTTTCCACAGATCTGTACAAATCTGTCTCATGTTTCAATGATTTTCCACAGATCTGATCAAATGTGTGTTTACGTCCTTGATTTTACGCTTAAATGTATCAATGACCAGCAGTCTGCATTACTTTCTGTTACTTTATATTATTATCAACTAGTCTTTCAAACTATTTTTGCTGTATGATCGCTTGTAGAAATATTTATTAGATTGCCATTTTGCAAGTGCCTGTATTTCGCCCGTGTTGCTACCGGGACAATGACCACAGTGAGGAGTGTAGAGAAAACAGTGTGGTCGTTAGACACGCCTAAAGAGGATGGGGACAATATCTTAGCCGGTGCCACGAAGTTCGTGCATCTGAGCTGAAGCCATCTTCAGTGCTTTCGCTAGTTTACGGCGGCCGTGCTTCATACTGGACAACGTGCTGAGTGGGAGATCTGAGCCGTCCGGTCTGTCAACTCATCTAATCGTAAACTGTGTCTGACTGTACATATTCTAGTGATTTCCTGTTATAAAGAAAAATGATAAAAATCGTATGGCTTGGCTCATCATCAGTTATCCCTACCGAGATCGAACACCTTCAGTTGTCACCCATTGATATCAATTATTTATCGATCCGATGCAGCAAGTGTTGTAGTCTTGGGAGCTACGTGACGGATCGTATTTGTTTTGCATCTACCACTTTACTGTAATACAAAAGATCGTGTTATCAATATATCCAATGCACTTATAGTAGATGTTGAATGAGCCGTAGAATGTGGTAACAATAGTGCTGGGTAGTAGCAGTAGCATTAGAGTTAGCAAGTAACAATACGTTACAGATTTCTTTTAAAAACAATATAGTAAAGATCATATCGTTAAATAAGGACTCCAGACACTTTATTACGTGTCGGGAATAATGTATTTATATCTATTCCTCCTCCTCTTTAGTTCGCCTTACAATTGTTTCTTTTCATCGTCCGCCCTAAAAATGGCGTTAAATAGAGTAGATTTCCCATTGAATTATTTGCAGGTCATCATCATTGCACTCCAAACATGTCCTTAGGAGCCCAGATACCCTACCCAGCAAGTGCTGCGACTGACGACTCCAGTTCTGCGTTGGTTGATAAATCCTTGTATATACCCACTAAGTTTCTCGTTTCTGGCTGTGCCCATCTTAACTCCCATCTCTTTCATCCGAAGGAGTGACGTGGACTCATTGTTGTTGAAGTCCTGTTTCCTTCCCACATCTCGGAGGGCATTGATGGTGTCCGCCCGATCCATTGGTTGACAGTCTTCAACGGCGGCGCAGCTAACCATTTACAGAAAAAATAGCAACATTTTGCGCCTAAGGGCCCAACTCATCAAATAAATATAATCAAATCTTTGTGTGTGTCTGTGTTTAGTCATATCTCATATCTTAGTGTGTATCTGTGTTAGTCATGTGTCATATCTTTGTGCGTGCATGCCTGTGTTAGTCATATCTCATATCTATGTGTGCATGTCTATGTTAGTCATATCGCATATCTATTTGTGCATGTCTATGTTAGTCACATCTCATACCTTTGTGTGTGCATGTCTATGTTAGTCATGTCTCATATATATGTGTGTATGTCTATGTTAGTCACATATCCTAGCTTTGTGACATGTTAGTCATGTCTCATATTTTTGTGTATTTGTGTTTAGTCATATCTCATATCTTAGTGTGTGTATCTGTGTTAGTCATATCTCATATTTAAGAGTGTGTCTGTGTTAGTCACATCTCATATCTTAGTGTGAGTGTGTGTCTGTGTTAGTAATGTCTCATATTTTTGTGTGTGTCAGTGTTAGTCATGCCTCATATCGTTGTGTGCATGTCAGCGTTAGTCACATCTCACATTTTTGTGTGTGCATGTCTGTGTTAGTCACCTCTAGTGACTCGGGCAGATGGTGTTCGTAAACCTGGGAGGGCCGACCATCTAAGGGCAGAATCCTCCTACAGAAAAGACAATCTGCTGCCTTGCAGGAATATTGGGGACAATCAAAGGCTAAGGAAAGCAAACATGAATAAAATGCTGGCTGAAATCGAATGCACTGGGCCACTGGCGCAGAACACAGTGCAACGTTTTAACAGGTATTCAATCAGAGTGGATCAAACAGACTCTAATTATGATGTTCTGTCCGTGGAGTCGATCAATTCACTTAAACAGACAGCTGTCTTCATGTGAGAGTCTGGAATCCTACTCTAATTGATTCCTGATCGCAGAGAGAGAAAGAGAGAGAGAGAGAGAGAGAGAGAGAGAGAGAGAGAGAGAAACTGAAGCAGGACATTTATGTGTGTCAGATTACTTCCATCTTCGATCCTACTCGCTTTGCCAGTGAATCTGTTTAAGGTCCACTATTTAGATGTTGAGCTGGCAGTCTCCTGTTAACTATATATTATGTATAATTAGGTTGCTATAGAATGTAGACATAAAGGATGATCATTGCAAGTGATAAGAGCTGTAAATATACACCAGACATGTTTAAATCCACTTTCTTGTTGGTCGGGAGGTGATTTTAATGTTCTGTTCTGGCAAAGATTCAATAATTATAAGTAGCGTTGTATGATAAGATTAGGGCATAGGATTGTTAATTGATCTATCCTTTATGTTAGCACGGTTTTTTCGTGCCTTGTTGATCCGGCGTTTTTGTTTAAAATGTGTACCAGCAGTAATCTCATTATTGAGTTATTGAGTTATTGAGTTATTTATATAATAGTAATTTGAGTAATCTCATTACGTCATAGAAGATGATTCTGAGCAAGAGTTTTGCAGGAAGTGACATTATTTTTTCACTTATAAATTTCAGCTCTTTCCTTCTAATTATATCCAAATGTTTTGGTTTTTCCTAGTATTTGTAATGCGCTTTACGTTATCATTTCTTTAGAACTTCTCTTTATGCATTTGTAGCTGTTCATGGTTTTCTCATCATAATGTATAAGACATCGTTTATGCGGCTTTCGATGATATTCTCTCCTGTTATCCAACTGTTGACGATTCACTTCCACATTTGAGAAAAAAAAAAAAGCAATTACCACATGAAACGACGAAAGACCGTGAAAATGATGAATGGATGGAATATTAAAAACAAGGAAATATTTCAGCAAGAAACCAAGAGAAGAGCTAAAGACTGCAAACTATGTCAGCCCTCGAAGCTGAAAGCAACAACGCGGGGTAGGAGGGGGAGAAGAATTAACACATACACACAGTTGTTACATCCGCTCATTTATATAATTAAAGTCTACAAATAAAAGTAGATAACGCTTAACAAGACAACTAAGGAACTTAATATAGATTTTTAAAAATAAAATGTGGGAAAATATGTATTTGTTTTGCGCATGTACAATTTGAAATACAGTAGGTCTTTAGCGCACCCAACATTAATCCTAAAGATTCCATCCGTTTCAGAGAAAACTCAAATTAGAATTAACCATAACATTAGTGAGCAATTATTAGGCCACTTTTGCTAGTTTGGAGTTCCCGTGCGTCTGTCTCTGAGTGAGGTTGACAGGTTAGTTATTGATTGCTCTGACTACGATCGTTTGTCCTTTGCTCCAACTCTGAATTAAAAAGAACTATGAAAAGAACGAGCTAGAATGGAAGAGAAAGAGAGTTGAAAGAGAATATAACTCGTGTGATTTGTTTCAACTTTACTCTGTTTAAATTTATTACCTCCCTGTAATGTTGTCTTGTTGCTTTGAATCAATTTTTTTAAGTTCCTTTCTCCCTAGTTGCGGATAATTTGTGGTCGCATTTGTGAATGTTCTAAATTTCTAGTTATTGAAATTAACAAATAAAATAACAATTTACGTTAGTCCAGAATCATAACAGGATTTACGTTTATCTTGTACTCAACATAGACTGAAAATGTTGGAATCAATGCAGTTTACAAGCTTCTGAATGTTTTATAGGTCCACGGTTAGATGGAATCGATGAGGAAGCAGAGTTGACGGAATTTTAAAAAAATCATATTATTAATTAAGCAATGTAAAAGAAGAGGAAGAAGTAGAAAAATATGATGAAAGAACAATATAGTGGGAAAGAAGAAAGAAGAGGAAGAAGTAGAAAAATATATTGATGATGATGGATATATTGAGGTAGAAGAAATAAGAGGGACGGATAAAAAAAAAATAATGAGAAGTGGAAGATTCTTCTACTTCTTCTACCTTTTAGCTCCCAGTGGAGCATAGGTCTTCAACAAACACTTTTCAAGTCGTTCTGTTTTTTGCAATTCTTTTAAGATCATTCCATGTCTTCCCCATCATCTTCATCTCTGCTTCGATCTGTCTTCTCCAAGAATTCCTTGGTCTTCCTCTTTGTCTTTTCCCCTGGGGACTCCAAAAAAGGGCCTGTTGTGTAATACTCTCAGTCAGTTGGCTTCCGTAGTGTGTGTCCTATCCATCGCCATCGTCTTGGCTGTATCTCTTTATCCACTGGTATTTGACCGGTACATTTCCATAATTCTACGTTAGTGACTTTGTCCTGCAAATTTCCATCCTTTTATTCTGCGTAAGCATCCATTAATGAAAGTCTGTACCTTCGTGATTGTCAATTTTGTTATTCTCCATTTTGGGAGGGGGAAAATATAAATGAAAAATCATGGGTCGGGGTGTTGGTAGAAGCATACGAGAAAGAAGACGAAAAGGACAAAGCATAAAAAACCCAAACTGGGCAAGAATTAGAAGATTATGGTGAGAAAGAAGAAAATAAAAATATAAAACGAAGAAGAAATGACACTACATCGTGAAGAATCCCATGAGCATAGACATATTAATAGAAATTTCGAAAAATTGTTTCCCTCCAGCAGATAATTCACTACACACTCATCGTGGTATATAGCAGCCTGATCTCTATCATTAACCTGGGCCTGGTTACTGGAAGCTAGTTGTGTCCGGCAATTGACAATGTGGCTTTGCCAAAGGGGAACCATTAGTTTTAGCTAATCAATACTGATATTGCATGTAAGTTCATAAATCGCATGAACTTGAAAATATCTTTGTTCTGTCGTCTGTGATATCTTCCTTTTAAGAATGAACAATATACGTGTAAAAGGAAAATGAAGAATAGACGGGATGAATCGGTAAAATAAAATTGGGTAAAATAATGGTAGAGTCTAACTCTTAGGAAGAAAAGGGATTGTATAAGGTCTGATACCACTAACATTCCACAGAGATGTGAAGTTTTTGAATTCGCGATTCTTAGGCAGTGTACATTAATGTATAATGAGTTGTAAATATGAAATGACTGTCTGGTAGTTAAAATAGATGACGGTTGGTTATCAAATCATGTTTCTGTCCATCAATTGAAATATGCAACTATCGGTAGTAAAAATGTGTGTCTTTTGAACATCCTCAAAGTGTGGTAATCAGTATTAGAAATGTGTGTCAGTCGATCAATTATAACTGTCACTATCAGTATTGGTAAAGTGTGTCAGTCGATCAATCAAAACTGTCACTATCAGTATTGGTAATGTGTGTCAATCGATCAATCAAAACTGTCACTATCAGTATTAGAAATGTGTGTCAATCGATCAATCAAAACTGTCACTATCAGTATTAGAAACGTGTGTCAGTCGATCAATCAAAACTGTCACTATCAGTATTGGTAATGTGTGTCAGTCGATCAATCAAAACTGTCACTATCTGTATTGGAAATGTGTGTCAATCGATCAATCAAAACTGTCACTATCAGTATTGGAAATGTGTGTCAATCGATCAATCAAAACTGTCACTATCAGTATTGGAAATGTGTGTCAATCGATCAATCAAAACTGTCACTATCTGTATTGGTAATGTGTGTCAATCGATCAATCAAAACTGTCACTATCAGTATTGGTAATGTGTATCATTCGATCAATCAAAACTGTCACTATCAGTATTGGTAATGTGTGTCTAATCGATCAATCAAAACTGTCACTATCAGTATTGGTAATGTGTGTCAATCGATCAATCAAAACTGTCACTATCAGTATTGGTAATGTGTGTCTAATCGATCAATCAAAACTGTCACTATCAGTATTGGTAATGTGTGTCAGTCGATCAATCAAAACTGTCACTATCAGTATTAGAAATGTGTGTCAATCGATCAATCAAAACTGTCACTATCAGTATTGGTAATGTGTGTCAGTCGATCAATCAAAACTGTCACTATCAGTATTAGAAATGTGTGTCAATCGATCAATCAAAACTGTCACTATCAGTATTGGTAATGTGTGTCAATCGATCAATCAAAACTGTCACTATCAGTATTGGTAATGTGTGTCAGTCGATCAATCAAAACTGTCACTATCAGCATTAGAAATGTGTGTCAATCGATCAATCAAAACTGTCACTATCAGTATTGGTAATGTGTGTCAATCGATCAATCAAAACTGTCACTATCAGTATTGGTAATGTGTGTCAATCGATCAATCAAAGCTGTCACTATCCTTATTGCAAATGTGTGTCTATCGATAAATAAACCTACATGTAAGCCCAGCCCAGTGGCGAAAATGGGTGTCTTTTGAGCAAAGAAAATGGTCGACTATCTGCTTCGAAAAGAAATATCAGATAAGATGCTCCATACCCGGTACTTAAATTGAAGAAAATAACAATCTCCAAGCTCTTGACAAGACATTGTAGACTGAATATTCAATTCCATAAAGTGAAAGTAGCCCTAACTATGTAGTAAAGATTTTGTGTCCAGATCGGTAATGTTTTCATTTGTTAATTTGAATTCAAAATTGTTACATTTTTTTTTCGAGGAATCCTCTGAATAAATAAAATATCAGAACTTTTGCCAGGAAAAATTGACCACATGACCCAGAAATGGTTAGGATTTCGATGCCAGCCAGCACAGTTTGAAAGCTGTCAGCAAATAGTAGGTTATTGATGGCGCCAAGATCCAGAAAGTATAACTGAACAAGAGCCAAGTTTTAATCAATCTCAACTGATCAAAAGTCAAGTCTTAATCCAACTCAACTGATCAAAAGTCAAGTCTTAATTCAACTCAACTGATCAAAAGTCAAGTCTTATTCCAACTCAACTGATCAAAAGCCAAGTCTTAATCCAACTCAACTGATCAAAAGCCAAGTCTTAATTCAACTCAACTGATCAAAAGTCAAGTCTTAATCCAACTCAACTGATTAAAAGTCAAGTCTTAATCCAACTCAACTGATCAAAAGTCAAGTCTTAATCCAACTCAACTGATCAAAATTCAAGTCTTAATTCAACTCAGCTGATCAAAAGTCAAGTCTTAATCCAACTCAACTGATCAAAAGTCAAGTCTTAATTCAACTCAACTGATCAAAAGTCAAGTCTTAATCCAACTCAACTGATCAAAAGTCAAGTCTTAATTCAACTCAGCTGATCAAAAGTCAAGTCTTAATTCAACTCAACTGATCAAAAGTCAAGTCTTAATCCAACTCAACTGATTAAAAGTCGTCTTAATCCAACTCAACTGATCAAAAGCCACGTCTTAATCAAACTTTCCGCCCTGATTTAAAAACAAATTAACCAGGTTAGATAGTGGATGAGGACCGAATACGAAAGGCAAATCGTATACCACAAAAATACCATGCTGAAAGTAGGATTTGCTAAACCGAAATGCTTTGGTGTAAACCACTGTGCAATGTAACTGAGACCAGTTAATGCCTTCTCGTTGCCTGGCGAACGCTGAATATAAATTGTCGACACTATGCTTGTTGTGTACCTAGTGGTTATTGAATTGTTATTAAGAAACATACTCAATTATGTAATATTGCAAGGTTTATTATAAGAAATGTCAGATTTAGGATTTTTGAACATTTGAGGTTACGGTCACTAAATGGTTTGGCAGATGGTTTTCCAAACATGGCCAATTTCACAGTTTTCATAGGCATATCGGGAAACATGCTCATCTCGGCATATCCGCAATGGCAGTAATAATATTAGTATATAGTAAATGTGTTCCTCTGCTCAAATTCGTAAATCAACAATCAGCTGGTTGTTTTAATATTAGTCTAGTAGAACTTTATTCTGCGTTCTATACGGCCTATCAACAAAGAATTTGTGCAATAATATTAGTCTGGTATAGCTGAATGTCATTCTCTGTGGTGACTTCACTGTAAAAGGCAAATAATGGGGTAACATGTCTTCCAACAAACAAGGTGAGGAGCTTGAATGTATACTTGAAGATTTTGATTTGGTCTGTATTCAAAACGGTTGAGCCGTTCATAATGACGAACCTGGGAGCTAAGATGGTATCATTGACCTGGCTCTGGCGTCATCTTCCCTCACTAGAATACACAAATGGAACTTTCTAGAACATCACAGAAGTGGTTATTGCCATTGTAGCATACTAATGAAGAAAGATAGATCCAGGTAACATAGATCAATGTAATGAAAATGTTCTGAAAGAGACCAAAGCAAAAAGAGAGCTAATTTCCAATATTCGAAAGAAACAACCATCATTTATTGGCTAAGTAATGAGAAGGGAACAGCTGGAATTTATTGTAACATCTGGAAAAATCGAGGGACGAAGAGAAAGAGGGAAGCAAAGAGAAAAGATACCAGACAGCTAAGGAGAATGACTTGGCAGAAGATCAACAACAGAAATGATTAACTCTATCATCGAAAGTTGTGGAGACATGATCACCTACGCCAGTAGGCATGGTACTTGATGATGATGATGAATATAGACCACGAATACAGTCATTTCTGTATACCTCAGGTCCAGATATTGCTAGCATGACAATGCGCAACAATCGCAACATTCACAACTGCAGAAAGAAAAGTCATACATAAGCAGCCCTCGTTGTGAGAAAGGACAAATTATTAAAGTTTTTCTGGCAGCTTTACGGGAGTAAAAATGGAGCGGTGAAGAGTAACTGTGTTCGTGACTTCCAGATTTTGATTTTCCGTTCGGCATCCATTCTGGGAGGAACTTAGGACTCCGACAATTAAAAAAAAAATGTCAAGGCTTTCTCCACGCCTTGCTAGGCGTATGGGAAATATGGTATTAGTGACCATATTTTTCTATGACCACGGCACATTTTTGGGTAATGTCGGTATCACGCCAGACTGCTTTCACTTTCCAGAATTTCTTAGAGGCTGGGTGAACCCCGGAGCCTTGTCAGTCCGAAAAAAAAACATTCGCCACTGCTGGGGATCGAACCCGGATATTTCTGGACACTAAGCAAGCACACTAACCACTCAGTCACCGAGGCTGCAACAATAAGCTAAGATTTTTTATTTTGTTTTCTATTTCTTAGGTTTACTAGCTGTAGTTACTTTCAGTACGTCATTAGTCTGTATTTACCTTGAGTATCTGTTCGTTTTGGTTGTCGCAGTTTTTGGATAAAGGTTATATGTAGGTCGAAACCGTGATAGCCTGTTGTGTCCTTTTATGTACAGCTATCACCATAAGAGATCCAAAACAAATGCAGAGAAGCAAAAGAAGGATGGTTAAAGCAGAAATGTGAACAAATGGAAAAACAACAAAGGGCAGACTAAAAATTGATGCACAATCAATTAAATGAATTAACAGGAAGAAACGAAGTCAAAGTTTCAGGATGTGTGAAATCAAAGGAAGGAAATATAATAATGGGACAGGAGAAGATGATGGAAACAAGGAAAGAATATATCAGCCAACTCTATGATGATGAAAGACCAGTGCTAAACAAAGGCACAGGCCCATCAATAATGCAGAGTGAAGTGGAGAAGGAAATTCAGCACATGAAAGGAGGCAAAGCTCCAGGTCCCGACAATATAACAATCGAAGAGATAAATGCATTAGGAGAGCTGTGAGTACAAGTCATAACAAAACTACTCAATGACATATGTAACACTGGACAACATACCCGAAGATCTACTCAGATCTATCTTTGTAGCCATACCGAAGAAGTCAGGCGCCATTGATTGTGAAGACCACCGCACTATTAGTCTCGTGAGCCATATGACGAAAATATTACTAAGAATCATCATGAGACGTGTAAGAAACAAAATAAAACAAGAAATAAGTGAGGAACAATGTGGATTTGTGGAAGGAAAGGGCACCGATCGTACATCTTAAGAACATTGATAGAAAAGCTATAGAGGTAAAGTAAGATCTATATACGTGCTTTATAAACTACACAAAAACATTTGACAAAGTAAAGCTTGTGGAAATAATCAATATACTGGAGAAATTAAACATTGATGGCAAGAATCTACGAATCATAAAAACATGTACTGGCAACAAACAGCAGCTATACGAATTAACAACCAAACAGGACAATTTCAATACATAAAACAAGGAGCCAGACAAGGTTGTGTTATGTCGCCAGATTTGTTTTCACTTTACAGCGAAAATATTATGAGATCTATAGTAGACAAAAAAGGAATTGAAGTCAAAGGTCACAAAATAAACATTTTGCGGATGACATTGTCATTTTGCGGATGACATTGTCATAATAGCAGAGACATAGAATGAACTACAAGAAATAATAGATATAATAGTGAAAGAAAGAAACAAGAAAGACCTCAGTCTGAATAGTAAGGAAACAGAACTAATGGTTATATCGAAGAAACAATCATCGTCATTATGCAGCACACACACAAAACAGAAAACATCTGAACCAAGTGCAACATTTTAAATACTTGGGCACAATAATAACAGCAGATGGAAGATGCTCCACAGAAATAAAAAGCAGAATAGGTCAGGCCAAAATGGCATTCCAGAAAATGAAAAATATCTTATGCAACAAATCTATGTCAATAGAAGTGAGAAAGAGAGTTCATCGGTGCTATATAGAACCAATTCTGACCTATGGAAGCGAATCATGGACAGTAGACAAACAAATGAAAAGACGATTAGAGGCCACAGAGATGGGATTTCTCAGAAGAATGTTGAAAGTTCCCTGGACAGCTAAAAAGACAAACGAGAAAGTTCTCAAAGAGGTCAACACAAAAAAGGAGCTTCTAAAAAACATCAGAAATAAACAATACACATTTTTCGGTCACATATTGAGAAGAGGAAAAGTTGGAATACGTGGCTACAACTGGCAAAGTACAGGGAAAGAGAGATTGCGGACAACAAAGAAAGAAAATACTGGATAGCTTGGTGTCATATCATGGAAAACAGTCAATAATAGAACTTAGACGATGCACGGTAGATTAGAGATTGTGGGAGGACATGATCGCCTACGCCAATCAGTAAGGCACATGATGACGATGAATACCATACACTGTTTTCACATCGTTCTTTATAAGAGGTAATGAGTAGTGCTGGCAACTTGCCATTTAGGCTGATGTTGAGTGAGGAAGAGCAATGGACGGCGGTGAGAATCGGAATGATCTCAGGGAAACGATAAAATAGCGACTCAAAAAAGTATTCTCAATAAGCAACGATGAACGGGCTGCACTAATGGCATGTAAAAGAGGGAGGTGCCAGACTGGAGCGCCTAGCAGGGGTCAAAAGAAGACTTGTCAACCAACACAACATCGGTGTCGTTTGTCGCAACACGTTGAGAGATCCACGTCACTCCTTCGGATGAAAGAGATGGTAGTTAAGGTGGGAACAGACAAAAACGAGAAACTTAGTGGGCGTGTAAGAAGATTAATTAACCAATACAGAACTGGAGTCGTCAGTCGGTGGACACTTCGAGACTTGCTGAGGAGGGGATCTGAGCACCAATGGACGTGTTCAGAGTGCAATGATGATGACCCGCTAATAACTCAATAACGTTCAGAGATATACTTCGGAGGAGATCCGAGCACTTATGAACTTGTCCGATGTGCAATGAGGATGAGGAGCACAAAAAGGGAGCTCTTAAAAAAACATCAGAAAGAAACAATCAACATTTTTCGGGCACATCATGAGAAGAGGAAAGTTGGAATACTTGGTTACAACTGGCAAAATAAAAGGAAAGAGATATCGCGGGCGACAAGGAGAGAAAATACTGGATAGCTTCGTGTCATGGCATGGAAAACAGTCAACAACAGAACTGATACGATGCGCTGTAGATAAAAGATTGTGAAGGGACATGATCACCTACGCCAACCGGTATGGCACATAATGATGATGAATGAGGATGACCTCAATGTATATGTGGGTATAACCTGTATATATTTATGTACGGATATGCTGTTTGTGCTGAGAGTGACTGTCGCACATGACAAGCTCTTTAATACGGCTTTATGAGCTTAGCTCATTCATCTCTTGTCATTCGAAATCCAAACCTTTTGGAAGGCGTACCCTATTGTTTTATTGTTAGTGTCTAACCCCTTGTTTACCACTCGGCTCCACATGTGTTTGCACTGACTCTGAAAACTCTGAGAAGAGGAAAGTTCGAATACTTGGTTACAACTGGCAAAATAAAAGAGAGATCGCAGACGACAAAGAGAGAAAATACTAGATAGCTTGGTGTCATGGCATGGAAAACAGTCAACAACAAAACTGATACGATGCACTGTAGATAGAATATTGTGGAAGGACATGATCGCCTACGCCAACTAGTATGGCACATGATGATGTCATTATTATTTTGACTCCTTTTATTTGTATATTTTTTTTCTTGCTGCATTAATCTACTTTTCTCTCTCATTTCAGTTCTCCTTTTCTCTCTCATTTCAGTTCTACTTTTCTCTCTCATTTCAGTTCCCCTTTTCTCTCTCATTTCAGTTCTACTTTTCTCTCTCATTTCAGTTCCAATGTTAAAACGTATATTTTCATATAATTACCTTTTCTTTCATTCTTCTTGACTCTGTTTATTTCGTTCTTTCATTTTAATTATCGTCCCCATTTACTTCTTACATCGTCCTCACATTTCTATCGTTTAATTTGTTCTTTCAAAAAAACGTCTCTCTTTCATAAAATCCTTGTATACCCCTCGCGGTGTCGATCGAGATCTTAAGAAACTCTAGCCGTAGCTCTAGCTCTCATTTTCCTAGCAGTCTTAACCATTGTCGTGATGTCTTGTAGAGTTTCCTTGATGTTGTTTCCCTTCCTTTTTTCTCGGGCTGTACTTCGGACTGTATTTTGTTCTCCGCTCATTCAAAAGCACCTAATTAAATTTCAAATCTTCTATCGCCAACAATTTCTTTTTAAATCTACAATTTTAAAACCAGGCGCCGTTCTTTGTGGAGGGAAAAAAATCGCGCGAAAACGAGGCTTAAATTGGAATGGGGAGCATAAAATAGTTCTATTATTTTTTTTCTTTTTATTGTTAGAGGAAATAGTAAAATTGTTAGGAAAAATATGTTAGTGTTGATTTGTGACTGTGTTATAATCTGTGATTTGTGACTGTGCTATAATCTGTAATTTGTGACTGTGCTATAATCTGTGATTTGTGACTGTGCTATAATCTGAGATTTGTGACTGATATAAACTGTGATTTGTGACTGTGTTATAATCAGTAATTTGTGAATGTGCTATAATCTGTGATTTGTGACTGTGTTATAATCTGTGATTTGTGACTTTGTTATAATCAGTAATTTGTGACTGTGCTATAATCTGTGATTTGTGACTGTGTTATAATCTGTGATTTGTGACTGTGTTATAATCTGTAATTTGTGACTGTGCTATAATCTGTGATTTATGACTGTGTTATAATCTGTGATTTGTGACTGTGTTATAATCTGTGATTTGTGACTGTGCTATAATCTGTGATTTGTGCCTGTGCTATAATCTGTAATTTGTGACTGTGCTATAATCTGAGATTTGTGACTGATATAAACTGTGATTTGTGACTGTGTTATAATCAGTAATTTGTGACTGTGCTATAATCTGTGATTTGTGACTGTGTTATAATCTGTGATTTGTGACTTTGTTATAATCAGTAATTTGTGACTGTGCTATAATCTGTTATTTATGACTGTGCTATAATCTGTTATTTATGACTGTGCTATAATCTGTGATTTGTGACTGCTATAATCTGTGATTTGTGATTGGGCTATCATCTGTGATTTGTGACTGGGCTATAATCTGTGATTTGTGACTGATATAAACTGTGATTTGTGCCTGTGCTATAATCTGTGATTTGTGACTGTGCTATAATCTGTGATTTGTGACTGATATAAACTGTGATTCATGGATTTCGAAAACTGAGACTTCCATTTACAATAACAAAAAACTGAACTTCCAATTTACCATATTTTTGGTTATTTCCTTTAAGTTCATTTACGGTTTGGTATGATGAATCAGAAATATACAAGAAAAAATTACGTAATGTGTGATTAGGTATACAAATATGTGAAGAATAATTTGAAACGCATTAAGACAATAAATATCAAGCAACAAAACAGAAGCAAAACTAAAAAAAAAAATTATTAAATTAAATGGCAGTTCAGTTATTTGTTACACTAAACAATACATTTATTTGTTTATTTTTGTTTTTTTGGATAATAGATTTCTTAGTTACAAGTCTGTAAAAATGAATGTGTCATTGTTACATTTCTGTATATATGAATGTGACATTTTCACAATTTTGTATATATGAATGTGTCATTGTTACAATTCTGTATATATGCATGTGACATTGTTACATTTATGTATATATGATTGTGTCATTTCCACAATTATGCATATAAGAATATGTCATTGTTACAATTTTGTATATATGATTGTGTCATTGTTACAATTTTGTATATATGATTGTATCATTGTTACAATTCGGTAGATATGAACTTGTCATTGTCACAATTCTGTATATATGAATTTTTCATTGTTTCGATTCGGTATATATGATTGTGTTATTGTTACAGTTTTGTATATATGAATGTGTCATTGTTACAATTTTGTATATAAGAATGTGTCATTGTCACAATCACAATAGGTCTATCAACATTCCAAGCAAAGTAATGTTAAAAGCTATACTCAACCGGTTAGATTGGCATTTTAAAAAAACACATTATCTGCAGAGAAACAGAATTGCTTCCATGTAGGTTGAACTACAACACAACAGATCGTCAGTCTTAGAATTCTCTGCCAGAATTACCTCGAACAACAAGACCTATACCATGTGTTCATAGACTTCGAAAAAGCTTTTTACATTGTTTGGCACGTTCTTCAGTCAGCGACAATGAGGATGGACTTCAGTGTCAACATAGCAGGCAGTATAAAACATCCATACAACAAAGCTACAAGAGCAATATTTATAAATGGATAATGAGGGGGATGGTTTAACTACATTCACCACTCCTTAGATGTCTATTAGGGCAGGGCTGTTTCAATACGCTTGCACATGCTCTGTTAGTTGATACAATGGGGACAGGGATCGAACAAAGGAGATGTATTATTATTGTTAAGCTGAGCTGGATTCACTTTTCAAGAAAGCTGTGCTAAACCTGAGGAGGGATGATGAGAGCCGGAATACTTCAGAAGGATAATTGAAGAGATGATCTTTTGTGGAGGAGAGAATTTTCAAGGAAGAGCTTTTTTTGATTTTATGGAGAGAGATCAGTTCAAATTAGAGAAACCTTGGCTACGAGTATATTGATGAAAAAGGAGAAAGATTTACTTTATTACAGTGTGTGCATTGAAGTTTTATTATCGTGTATATGATTTGTTAACCAGTAAAGATGTGCTGATATGCTTACAGGACCACAGTGTATCATACCACTGGCAGTTGCCTCAAGCCACACACAAAAATTACAATACATTGTTGATATATTCGTAGACGGTCATAACTAGTTATTCCAAGTAATGATAAACTTTTACTTGCAATCAATACATTTGTTCAGATACCATTGTGAATTGTAACTAGAGAACTGGGGTAATGAACATTTGAACGTAATCAAGATTGCGTCTTTGAATCATTAATCATTCTCGTTGTATTTATTTAGCCACTGCCACAGCACAATTGTAGGAACAAAATGTTGTGAAGGACACCATCACCTATACCAGCAGACACTTTATTTGATGATGATAATAATAATGATCATGTAAATGGAATCTAACTCGAAAAGGATAGAAACAAGTTAAAATTTGTGAAGTACACACTAGCGACATCAGCATGAAATTATGTTTCTTCAAAGTGTGAGATTTTATAATGCATTACCCTTCTGGATAGGGTATTCCTAAAACTGAGTCATCGATAACTGAAAGTGAGGGATAAAGAAACATTTGAAAGGTGGTGTTGTTGAGCGTCAGAATAGGAACAAGATAGAGGGTGCTAAAAAGAAAACAACTGAAAACGTGAAACAAAGTATTTTATAGAAGCGACCAACGAGTGTCAAGTCATTTTAGGCAACACATGCTTCAATAACATTAAGTGCTAGAGTACTTTCTTTTCCTCCATGGAAGAAGAGGATATCAGCCAGTGGGAGATGTGAATGTTAACACCGGGTTCGGCTGGTTTGTGATAGAGTGTGAGTCCTGGGTAGAGTGTGAGTCCCAGTAGAGTGTGAGTTCTGGTAGAGTATGTGAGTCCTGATGCAGCGTGAGTGTGTACGTTTTCTTGAAACGTTTTCGCCTATGAACTATTTTGCGGGACAACGAAACCAACTCAGACAGAGAAACCTATTAGATGTGTTTTACCAGAAGTGTCAGATTGACAAGAATGGGTGTTTGGTTAAAGTTATGGAAGCAGGAGTGGTCATATGCGTGTTCTCTGGTAAGACTGGCAATTTGAGAAATAAATACGTACAATTAGGTTTTGTCTTTCAAAAAGGTGTTAAAATAGCACCACTATAATTATATTAAAGGACTCATCCTTAATAGCAAAAAGACAGAAGTATGGTAACAACAAAGAAAAAGACATCACCTCAGTGCAAAATAAAGACAAGTGGTACAATATTAAAACAGGTAAATGAATTTAAATATTTGGGAACTTTGTTAACCTCCGACGGAAGATGTACAAAAGTGGTGAGATGCAGAATGGCTCAGGCAAAAGCAGCTTTCCAAAAAATGAGGAAGATACTATGCAATCCATTTTTGACAATAGAAACAAGAAAAAGAGTTCTTAAATGTTATGTAGAACCAGTCTTAACATATAGATGTGAATCATGGGCAATAGGACAACAGACAAGAAAATCACAGGGTCTGTAGAAATGTGGTTTTACAGAAGAATGTTGAGAATACGATGGGCAGCTAAGAAGAGTAATGAAAATGTTCTGAAAGAGGTCAAAGCAAAAAGAGAGCTAATTTCCAATATTAGGAAGAAAAAATCATTATTTTTTGGCCATGTAATGAGAAGAGAACAACTGTAATATATTGTAACAACTGGAAAAATTGAGGGACGAAGAGATAGAGGGAAGCAAATAGAAAAATAAAATACGGCTTAAGAGAATGGCTTGGCAGAAGATCAACAACAGAAATGATAAATAACTGTCGAGATCGAAAGTTGTTGAGAGACATGATCACCTACGCCAGCAGGCCCGGTGCTTGATGATGATATAACTATATTTCCAATAAACTGTTTGTTTTCGTACGCCAGCTTTATATATACAGTGAAGTCCACAAAACTGAATTTTGAGTGAATATAACTTTTTCCTATTTTTTTTTCATGTCGGCAGCTCAGGTGTCCTTCGCCATACACGCTGATATTCTCTTATACCGGAGGTAGGCTCTCGTTTGTTTTTTTATTTTTATTGCGGATAGTTTTTTTTATGTTTTAGGGTAGATTTTGTTCTACCAATTGTGCCTGTATAGCGACTATTTTTGATTTACTCTTTTCCATTCTCCAGAAGCCAGAGACACGGGACCTCACGCTTTTTGCTTTTATTTGAGAGGGTTAGATATCGGATCTCAATGCTCATAGACCAGAGTTAGGTAAAGCCAAGAAGAAACCACGGATTCGAAGTGAAAGGTTCCTACCCGGACTCCAACCCGGTACCTTCTACAAAGGCCGATGTTTTACCTCTAGACTCTAGACCACTCGGTCCCCCTTTTAATACGTTTTACACTCCACTACTTGCTCCTGCTACCAGATTTACAGCATCACTGCAATTATTTGGCTACTCCCCTTTTAATACGTTTTACACTCCACTACTTGCTCCTGCTACCAGATTTACAGCATCACTGCAATTATTTGGCTACTCCCCCTTTTAATACGTTTTACACTCCTCTACTTGCTCCTGCTACTAGATTTACAGCATCACTGCAATTATTTGGCTACTCCCCCTTTTAATACGTTTTACACTCCACTACTTGCTCCTGCTACTAGATTTACAGCATCACTGCAATTATATGCATATTCCCCCTTTTAATACACTTTACACTCCACTACTTGCTCCCGCTACCAGATTTACAGCATCACTGCAATTATTTGGCTACTCCCCCTTTTAATACGTTTTACACTCCTCTACTTGCTCCCGCTACCAGATTTACAGCATCACTGCAATTATTTGGCTACTCCCCTTTTTAATACACTTTACACCCCACTACATGCTCCTGCTACCAGATTTACAGCATCACTGCAATTATATGCCTATTCCCCCTTTTAATACGTTTTACACTCCACTACCTGCTCCCGCTACCAGATTTACAGCATCACTGCAATTATTTGGCTACTCCCCTTTTTAATACACTTTACACCCCACTACATGCTCCTGCTACCAGATTTACAGCATCACTGCAATTATTTGGCTATTCCCCCTTTTAATACACTTTACACCCCACTACATGCTCCTGCTACCAGATTTACAGCATCACTGCAATTATTTGGCTACTCCCCCTTTTAATACACTTTACACCCCACTACATGCTCCTGCTACCAGATTTACAGCATCACTGCAATTATTTGGCTACTCCCCCTTTTAATACACTTTACACCCCACTACTTGCTCCCGCTACCAGATTTACAGCATCACTGCAATTATTTGCCTATTCCCTCTTCTAATAAATTTATTGATTTCACTTATTACCAGAATGGGAACTCGTGTAGTTTTTTTTAGGACAAGAGATCATATTCGATTTAAATCAACAGCCTCATAAAGGCACATGCTTTTCTATTAAAGAAAGACGGCACTAGCGTGGTATTGGACATATAACCCGGAAATGGGCCTATGGTAAACAAAATATGGGAACTAACACCGTATTCCCTATACGCCATAGGGCATGACTCGTTTCGTTATTTCATTCTTAGCACCAGCCCCCTTCGAGACCAAGCTAATTGTCCTTTAGAATAAAGATTGTGTATGTTTAGTTTCTGCCGTTTATTTTCACTAAAGAATACAGTTGATCGCAACGTACACAGTCGATAGTAGTATCTTCTTTTGCTTTAAAGTTAGTTCATTTTGTCTATGAAATTGTTAATACATGTACAGATCTTTTAGAAATGTTAGTAGAGTAGTATATGTTTGCGTTATGAAACATAGGCACATACACACATAGATACCCCCACACGTAGGCAACTTATAATAAACACACACTGATAGAGAAATAAAGTCTGAAACGGTGGATGGGGCGGAAGAGTCAGAAATGACCAACGGCACAGAAAGCGAAAACTGCAAAGTGTGTGGTACACAAGAGGCATGTTCAGGACACGAAAGACGAATGTGTCTGACCACCGTGAAAGAGATTGGAGCCTCATCACGAACTAGTCCAGAGGAAGCCATGGAGAGGAATTCGAACATATGTCGGAGAAAAGATCTTAAAATAAGTACTTGGAATGTTAGGACTCTATATCAAGAAGGGAAATTGGAAAATCTGATTCAAGAAGCAGAACGAATAAATATAGATATCTTAGGCATATCAGAGACAAGATGAAAGAATGTGGGTACATAGAGGACGATAAATATACATTTATATACTCAGGAAACACAACAGAACATCAAAGAGGAGTAGGAATACTGATAAAAAGAGAGCTACAAAAATATATAAGTATCTACTGGACATTCAGTGATAGGATTATACTACTCAAGTTGAAAGCAAAACCATTCGACATAGCAATAATACAGACATATGCACCTACTCAAGACTACACAGATGAACAAATAGAGGCATACTATGAAGACCTAAATAAAGTTATGAAGCAAGTGAAATCTTCAGACATCTTGATTGTAATGGGTGACTTGAACGCTAAAGTAGGAAAGGTAGATGTAAGACCATTATAGGAAATCATGGTTTAGCAAATAAAATGACAGAGGAGAAAGATTAATACAATTCTGTGAAGAAAACAGGCTGATAATATGTAACACCTACTTTCAGCAAGAGAAAAGGAAACAAAACACATGGAAAATCCCTGGAGATAAGAAGAGAAATCAAATAGATTACATAATGATAAAAGAAAGCGTTCTTAATACGTTTTACACTCCTCTACTTGCTCCTGCTACTAGATTTACAGCATCACTGCAATTATTTGGCTACTCCCCCTTTTAATACGTTTTACACTCCACTACTTGCTCCTGCTACTAGATTTACAGCATCACTGCAATTATATGCATATTCCCCCTTTTAATACACTTTACACTCCACTACTTGCTCCCGCTACCAGATTTACAGCATCACTGCAATTATTTGGCTACTCCCCCTTTTAATACGTTTTACACTCCTCTACTTGCTCCCGCTACCAGATTTACAGCATCACTGCAATTATTTGGCTACTCCCCCTTTTAATACACTTTACACCCCACTACATGCTCCTGCTACCAGATTTACAGCATCACTGCAATTATATGCCTATTCCCCCTTTTAATACGTTTTACACTCCACTACCTGCTCCCGCTACCAGATTTACAGCATCACTGCAATTATTTGGCTACTCCCCTTTTTAATACACTTTACACCCCACTACATGCTCCTGCTACCAGATTTACAGCATCACTGCAATTATTTGGCTATTCCCCCTTTTAATACACTTTACACCCCACTACATGCTCCTGCTACCAGATTTACAGCATCACTGCAATTATTTGGCTACTCCCCCTTTTAATACACTTTACACCCCACTACATGCTCCTGCTACCAGATTTACAGCATCACTGCAATTATTTGGCTACTCCCCCTTTTAATACACTTTACACCCCACTACTTGCTCCCGCTACCAGATTTACAGCATCACTGCAATTATTTGCCTATTCCCTCTTCTAATAAATTTATTGATTTCACTTATTACCAGAATGGGAACTCGTGTAGTTTTTTTTAGGACAAGAGATCATATTCGATTTAAATCAACAGCCTCATAAAGGCACATGCTTTTCTATTAAAGAAAGACGGCACTAGCGTGGTATTGGACATATAACCCGGAAATGGGCCTATGGTAAACAAAATATGGGAACTAACACCGTATTCCCTATACGCCATAGGGCATGACTCGTTTCGTTATTTCATTCTTAGCACCAGCCCCCTTCGAGACCAAAGCTAATTGTCCTTTAGAATAAAGATTGTGTATGTTTAGTTTCTGCCGTTTATTTTCACTAAAGAATACAGTTGATCGCAACGTACACAGTCGATAGTAGTATCTTCTTTTGCTTTAAAGTTAGTTCATTTTGTCTATGAAATTGTTAATACATGTACAGATCTTTTAGAAATGTTAGTAGAGTAGTATATGTTTGCGTTATGAAACATAGGCACATACACACATAGATACCCCCACACGTAGGCAACTTATAATAAACACACACTGATAGAGAAATAAAGTCTGAAACGGTGGATGGGGCGGAAGAGTCAGAAATGACCAACGGCACAGAAAGCGAAAACTGCAAAGTGTGTGGTACACAAGAGGCATGTTCAGGACACGAAAGACGAATGTGTCTGACCACCGTGAAAGAGATTGGAGCCTCATCACGAACTAGTCCAGAGGAAGCCATGGAGAGGAATTCGAACATATGTCGGAGAAAAGATCTTAAAATAAGTACTTGGAATGTTAGGACTCTATATCAAGAAGGGAAATTGGAAAATCTGATTCAAGAAGCAGAACGAATAAATATAGATATCTTAGGCATATCAGAGACAAGATGAAAAGAATGTGGGTACATAGAGGACGATAAATATACATTTATATACTCAGGAAACACAACAGAACATCAAAGAGGAGTAGGAATACTGATAAAAAGAGAGCTACAAAAATATATAAGTATCTACTGGACATTCAGTGATAGGATTATACTACTCAAGTTGAAAGCAAAACCATTCGACATAGCAATAATACAGACATATGCACCTACTCAAGACTACACAGATGAACAAATAGAGGCATACTATGAAGACCTAAATAAAGTTATGAAGCAAGTGAAATCTTCAGACATCTTGATTGTAATGGGTGACTTGAACGCTAAAGTAGGAAAAGGTAGATGTAAGACCATTATAGGAAATCATGGTTTAGCAAAATAAAATGACAGAGGAGAAAGATTAATACAATTCTGTGAAGAAAACAGGCTGATAATATGTAACACCTACTTTCAGCAAGAGAAAAGGAAACAAAACACATGGAAAATCCCTGGAGATAAGAAGAGAAATCAAATAGATTACATAATGATAAAAGAAAGGTTCCGTAAGAGCGTAAAGAAAGCCAAAACCTACCCTGGAGCAGATATTGATTTAGATCACAATCCTGTAATGATTAAAATGAAAATCAAACTAAAGAGAAACAAGCAAAAGTCTAATTCATCAACAAATCTACTAGATATAACAGCTGTAAATCAAAAAGATATTAAAGATAACTATACAATACAAGTAAAGAACACATACCAGAAGCTGCTAGAAGAAGGAATTGAGCAATACAGAAGAGAAAATTATGTTGAAAAAGTAGCAACCAAATGGCAATGCATAAAGAAAAGCATACAAGAAACCTGCGACACCGTATCCAAAAGAGAAAAGAACAAAAAACAAAAATGGATAACTAACACCATCTTAGAAAAAATGGAAGAAAGTAGACAAGCGAAGAACACTGCCCAATAAAATAAAATAAAATAGATAATGAAATACGCAAAATGTGCAAAAAGGCAAAAAAAGACTGGCTCAGCCAAAAATATATAGAAATAGAAACTATGGAAAGCATACAAGACTTAAGAGGAATGCACACAGAAATAAAGAGAATGACTAATAAAAATAAAAAAGTCACAGGAGGTGGATGCATTGCACTCAAAAAAGGAAAAACGCTAACAGACAATAAGGATGTCATAGATAGATGGCAGGAATATATAACAGAACTATTTCATGATCAAAGGGAAAAGAAACCAGTTATAAAATGTACATCAGGCTATAAAATCTTAAAATCTGAGGTGGAAAAAGCTATAAAAACAATGAAAAGGGGAAAAGCAGCAGGACCTGAAAGCATACAGATAGAGATGATACAGGCACTTGAAGATTTTGGCATTGAAGTGATTACAGACATATGCAACGACATATGCCACACAGGATACATACCAAATGAACTAAAAACATCAACTTTCATTGCATTGCCTAAAAATAATGGTGCAGTTGAATGCAGTGACTTTAGAACAATAAGCCAAATGAGCCATGTTACAAAAATCTTGCTAAAAGTTATACAAGGAAGGATTCAGAATAAAATCAATACTGAATTAGAAGAGCAGCAATTTGGATTTATGAAAAATAGCGGGACAAAAGAAGCCATATTCTGCATGAGAACATTAATCGAAAAGTACACAGAAGTAAACAAACCAATATATGTCTGCTTCATAGACTACACCAAATCGTTTGATAGAGTACACCACGAACAACTTATAGAATGCCTAAAAGAGATTCATCTAGATGACATGGACATACGATTAATATGTAATCTATACTGGGAGTAAACAGCAATAATCAAATATAACAAAGAGAACTATACACCCATTGATATAAAAAGAGGAGTAAGACAGGGATGCATCCTATCACCAAGCTTGTTCAATCTATACACTGAGCAAATCTTTAAAAACATCATAGAGATGCCAGGCCTACACATTAATGGAAAGGTAATCAATAACCTAAGATATGCTGATAATACTGTACTACTAGCAGAAAATCCTAAAGATCTACAAAAATTACTTAATGAAATAAACATGATAAAGAAAAAAATATGGACTAGATATGAATATCAAAAAGACTAAAACTATAATCATAAACAAAGGAAATACTCAAAACCCACAGATGGATATCAAAATTGAAGGAATAGACCTGGAGACAGTTCAGAACTAGAAATACCATGGACATACTATAACCAGTGATGGAAAGTGTACAACTGAAATAAACAAAAGAATAGGAATGGCAAAAAGTAATTTTAATGCCATGAAGAACATACTAACATCAAAACAAACAACACCATGGCTAAAACTAATAATAGCAAAATGTTACTTCTTCTCAATATTCTTATATGGTGCAGAAACATGGACATTAGACAAGAAAACAGAACAGAGAATTGAAGCCTTTGAAATGTGGATATATAGAAGAATAGGTAGAATTGGATGGAAGGAAAAGAAAACAAACGATGAAGTCTTAAAACAATTAAAAATGAAAAGAGAACTACTAAACACAATTCAAACAAGATAAATGCGATTTTTGGGCCATGTTAATAGACACAACAATCTACTAAAAGTAATCCTTGAGGGGAAAATACAAGGTAAAAGAGGGAGAGGCAGACCAAGACTAACATGGACGAGTAACATTAAAAGATGCACAAATCAGCCTATGACAACCTGCACCATCAAAGCAAGAGACAGAGCAGAATGGCGCTCCATGGTAGCCAACCTTCGTTGCGGAGACGGCACTCGATGATGATGTTAGAGATATACAGGTGCACATGGGCAGTGCTCAACAGCACATTGTATCATCTGTCACACATTGTAGAATTGTCGCTGTATCCATAATGTGTCTATCTTCGCAAACACTATTTATTTTGTTAAATCATTTGAGAGAGACAAGATCAGATTTTTTTAATGTTTCTGAATATCAGCATATTTTTTTTTTTTTATAAAAAATATAAATACCACACAGAATGAATGAATTTAAATGGAATTATTGATGCAACGTCAAAAAATAGGATCAACCGTTTAATACGGCATTATTAGATTATGAAGTACACTAACAATACAAAGCATATAAAGGCATGGTATTATATAATTAGCATAACAGCAATTGATATTGATGTGAGTGCTATTGGTGAAAAAAACATTTGTTTTCGTTCTCTAAATAAGGTTAACAGTGAACACAAGTGCAAGATACAGTAGGGTCAAAGTCTGTGTCTTGTTTTTTTTTCCTGAACAGGGTCTGAGTGTAGGGACAAAAAAATATGAAGTTACCTTAGACGACTAGACTGGGCATGCAGCCTGTATTTTCCAGTCCTAGAACCCAAGACAAAACACAAATATAAGATAAATGCTGAGAAATGTTTTTTTTTTTAAATATATTTCACGTGTGTGTTCTTTGTTTGTCCAATCTCGTTGTTGCGCAATCAAGATCTTCATTCTCTTTGTGCTCTGCTTCTTTTATCTTCGAACTTGCATGTTGTCGCAATAGCTTCAAGTTGTTTTAAGAGCAAGGCCTGTGGATGAGGTTGTTTCCACATTGTATATTTGTGCACACTATTAGGATAAAGTGGAATTAATTTTAGCCTGCTGTTAGGATAAAGGGGAGCTAATTTGTACTTGCTGCTAGGATAAAGGGAGAGTAATGTGTGTCCACTATTAGGATAAAGGGGAACTAATTTGTGACAGACTGTAAGGATAAAGGGGAACTAATCTGAGTCCACTATTAGTATAAAGGGGACCTTTGTGCCTGCTGTTAGGATAAAGGGGACCTAATTTGTGCCCACTATTAGGATAAATGGTAAGTAATGTGTGCCTGCTGTAAGGACAAAGGGGAACTATTTGTGCCCCCTATTAGGATAAAGGGGAACTATTTGTGCCCCCTATTAGGATAAAGGGGAATCAACTTGTGCCTGTTGTTAGGATAAAGGGGAACTAATTTGTACCCACTATTAGGATAAAAGGGAACTAATTTGTGCCCACGATTAAGATAACGGGGGTCTACTTTCTGTCCACTATTAGGATAAACGGAAATTAATAGTGGCAACTATTAGGATAAAGGGGAACTAATGTGTGTCCACTATTAGGATAAAAGGGAACTAATTTGTGTCCACGATTAAGATAACGGGGACCTACTTTGTGCCCACTATTAGGATAGAGAGGAACTAATTTTTGCCTGTTGTTAGGATAAAGGGGAACTAATTTGTGCCCACTATTAGGATAAACGGAATTTAATAGTGGCAACTATTAGGATAAATGGGAACTAATGTGTGTCCACTATTAGGATAAAAGGGAACTACTTTGTGCCCACTATTAGGATAAACGGAAATTAATAGTGGCAACTATTAGGATAAATGGGAACTAATGTGTGTCCATTATTAGGATAAAGGGAAGCTAATTTGAGCCCACTATTAGGATATCAAAATAGAAGGAATAGACCTGGCGACAGTTCAGAACTACAACTACCTTGGACATACTACAAGGCATTCAAATGGTTAGAGTCACAAGACTACACCCACGCATGTATACTGAGTGATTCGATGAGCATGATTAAAAAAGTGGAGGCGGGCTCTGTACGCATGCAATGGGTAGAGTCGTTGCAGAAATCCAAAATACGTAGGGTCACCTATGTCTATGTCCCTGGACATGCGGGAGTACGAGGAAATGAAAGAGCGGACAGGTTGGCTAGCTGCGCTGTCGTTGAGGACCGGCAACCAATGGTTCGGGCGGACATCATCAATGCCCTCCGAGATGTGGGAAGAGCACAGGACTTCGACAAACACAGAATCACGTCACTTCTTCGGATGATGGAAATGGGAGTTAAGATGGGCACAGCCAGAAATGAGAAACTTAGTGGCCGTGTAAAGAAGACTTATCGACCAACATAGAACTGGAGTCGTCAGTCGCTGGACACTGAGGGAATTGCTGAAGAGGGGATCTGAGCACCTATGGACATGTTCGGAGTGCAAAGATGATGACCCGTAAATAACGCAATAACTATAACTAGTGATGGAAAATGTGCAACTGAAATAAACAAAAGAATAGAAATGGCAAAAAGTAATTTTAATGTCATGAAGAACATACTAACATCAAAACAAATAACACCAGGGCTAAAACTAAGAATAGCAAATGTTACATCTTCTCAATATTCCTATATGGTGCAGAAACATGGACATTAGACAAGAAAACAGAACAGAGAATTGAAGCGTTTCTAACGATATATGCGAACTGCGTACTTTCAGCGCTTTTGTGTTCTCTAAATTTGTTAGACAAGTAGGAAAAGAAACAGCAAGACTGACGTAATTTCTTACAATTTTTCGGAGCGTGTTTCTGTGAAGGAAGTTCTATCTTTCATAGAGCTGCAGATGATGTGAAAAGTAGATTAGCAAATGCAGGTCTAATTTTAAGTTGTTTTTTTTTTAAGAGAAAACATGTTTTACTGTTTTCTCAAGAACCAATATTATTCTCTCTGTTTTAGAACCAATACCACTGTGCTCAGACAATGTCCTCTAATATTCGACTTATGCCCCTGTAACATCGGAAGATGTCACTGGAGCGCTAGAACCCTGTAGCGTTGACAAGAAAACACAGATAACATTTAAAAACTAAGTAAGTAAAGTAAAATGCCCCGTCACGCCAAGTGTCGTATTGAGAATATGGTGTTAGTGACCATAGTTTTTAAAGACCTTCGGCGCATGATTTTTGGGATAATGTGGTCGGTATTACGCCCGTGCCGCTTTATTTTCCCAGAAAAAATCCGGTACCCATTTAAGGCTGAGTGAACCCGGAAGCCGTCGGTTGGGATCGAACCCTATCTCTTGTCCTTTTAAAAACTAACGTATACTTAATTATTGTGTAGATTGTAGAAGTTTTATTTTTTCTTGCCCTAGACAACGGCATACTGTCATTATTCTTTTACGTGCCCATTGTATGTTTTTTTTTTCAGTATTGTATGAAAGTGCACCACAGACAATATACAAACAATCAAAAATAAGGTAAACATAAATGTAAAGTACGAGACTTGAATCGGCGCCTTAGCACGCGAGTTTCCACCCATATGTGCTCGGCCGTCTATTCAGAAATGTTAGGAGACTTCTGGATTATGTCGCTTCAAGCATCGAAACTCAAAATGCGAGACAGCATTCCTCACCTTCCCAAAGTACTATCCTGAGACCCGTTTCTGCCATCGGCTGGGTCGACCACGGTGGTAATTTAATTTTTTTTTCCAACCACGTGTACAACTCGCATTGCTTCCAGCGAGAATCAAACACGGGTTGTCCGAAAGTTGGTAGCCCAGTCGGGTTATTAGAAATGAATCATAAATGTCCTTTACCAATGAAAGCACATGTCTTTTTTGTTAATGTTCAGAAAACTGTTGAAATATAGGCAATAATATGAAATAAAAATAAAATAAAAGTAAAAAAAAATAAATAACTAAATATGTAAAGAAAATAAAAAGCAAATAAGCAGCATTGATGAGGTACATATACGAATTTATATATATATATATATATATATATATATATATATATATATATATATATATATATTGGGAAGGTGAGGATATATATATATATATATATATATATATATATATATATATGCGTGTATATAGAGTCATTACCTTTGCAATCGGCTCACATATAACAATACCACGAATGTAGCTGTAATAAATTTCGGATCGCACAGGGTTTTAATTAGTATGTGAGCGACGATGAGAATAGCAAATACATTATTACAGCCAAGTTCATAACTAAAAATATACCCACAATCCGGATTTGTAAACATAAATATTGACCCGCTCTATCCCCTTTAGCCTGTACTAAAAGACGATTGTTTTGTCTTGACAAAACAAAGACACTAGCAGAAGATGAAGCAACATAGGAGAATCCCTGAACAGGACGGATAGAAGCGGTCCCCGCTAAACAGGACAGACCAAATCGGATTATCCTGTCACTCACTGGCAACCAGCACTACCACTTCAATTAGGTCAGAATCGAACCTACTGCCAATCTCCCCGTCTGCCGGGTCTAAACTCATTTTCGGGTTTTAGTGGATGGGACAGAGAATGGCAGAGCGAGACCTGGTGGAAAGAGACGGAGAAGGGAGAAGATGCGAGAGAGCTAGACGGGGTAAGAGAGAACAGAGAGCAATAAATATGTTGGTGTACGTTCGTGAAAAAATGTTAACAGAGGAATAAGGATGGAGAGAAAACATAAAAAACACAAAAGATAGAAGATGTAACGAATTAGAAAAGTAAAATAAAGGGAAAGGGGGGGGGGGGAAATAGGAATAAAGAAATGAAGAAAAATATCAAAGAAAGAAAAGAGAGACAATTAAGAAGAAAAGATAATACACATTTTCACACAAAGAAAGAAAGAAAGAAAGAAAGACAGACAGACAGACAGACAGACAGACAGACAGACAGACAGACGGACAGACAGACAGATAGAAAGGCAGCAAAAAAAAAAGAAAACGAATAATAATAAAAATTAGAGAAAAAAAATGAACGGCAACACAGACACGCTGAGATTTAGAGTTGGATGGGGGGGGGGTGTGTGAAGATAATAGAGATAGATAGATAGATAGATAGATAGATAGATAGATAGATAGATAGATAGATAGATAGATAGATAGATAGATAGATAGATAGATAGATAGATAGATAGATAGATAGATAGATAGATAGATAGATAGATAGATAGATAGATAGATAGATAGATAGATGGATAGATGGATAGATGGATAGATGGATAGATGGATAGATGGATGGATGGATGGATGGATGGATGGATGGATGGATGGATGGATGGATGAATGGAAGGATGGATAAATAGACAGACAGACAGACAGACATAGAGAGAGAGAGACAGACATAGAGAGAGAGAGACAGACATAGAGAGAGAGAGAGACAGACATAGAGAGAGAGAGAGACAGACATAGAGAGAGAGAGAGACAGACAGACAGACAGACAGACAGACAGACAGACAGACAGACAGACAGACAGACAGACAGACAGACAGACAGACAGACAGACAGACAGACAGACAGACAGACAGACAGACAGACAGACAGACAGACAGACAGACAGACAGACAGACAGACAGACAGACAGACAGACAGATAGATAGATAGATAGATAGATAGATAGATAGATAGATAGATAGATAGATATAGATAGATAGATAGATAGATAGATAGATAGATAGATAGATAGATAGATAGATAGATAGATAGATAGATAGATAGATAGATAGATAGATAGATAGATAGATAGATAGATAGATAGATAGATAGATAGATAGATAGATAGATAGATAGATAGATAGATAGATATAGATAGATAGATAGATAGATAGATAGATAGATAGATAGATAGATAGATATATTAAATTGAAAACTTTAAATGAGCTGAGCTGAACTTTGTTAAAAATATTCAACATTAAAAGTTATAGGTCATATATTGGTTACATTTGAATGCAGACAATCACTTATAGCCCTGGTAAAGAATTGGTTATTTCTGAAGCGGGAACAGGAAATAAACAGAACTAAAATAATCACGTGGGAAAAAAATATCCATTGCCTAATTCACAACATCAAAGATTTATATTCTTTAACATAAAAGAGTCTAATGGATACATCAATGTACACTAACAAACACGGAGATTTATTTATACGCCACTTGGCGTGACGGGGGTAATTTACTTTTTTACTTGTTACAAATGTAATCAATCGATATTGAAGAAATTAAATCACACAAATACACAACTATATTAGAACTTGTTATTATAATCTTCATTCTCTGCGAAAGTCAAGAGTAACCAAACTTCACAAATCTGCTCAATTACTTGTATTTAGCCCATCTTGATCTATCTTAAAGAAATATAAACACGGATCGGTAAGGCAGCTAGCTACATCGTTTAATAAATTAATATAACTGATATGAAATTAAAATTCACAATAAAACTTTCAATATATCAAACCTGCGTGCACGCCGCTTAAACGACGTAGGTTACGCTGGCTTGGCCGCGAACACCGAATGAAAGATTGCCACGGACCAAAAGATATACTCTATGGACAACAAGCAGATGGCAAAACGACTAAAGGGTGCTCAAAACTTCGATTTGTAGACGTGTGAAAACGTGACATGAAGACTGAACATGAATCCTGCAGCCTGGGAAGAAACAGCTGCAGACAGTAAATTTATGAAACACAAGCTAAAGCTCTAGCTCAAACAAGAAGCAGACAGATTCACAGAAAAAGAGAATACACGGCGAAAGAGAAGAAAAGAAAAATATTTCTATGGACGCTGAAAAATCCATGGTCAGCTATGACTGACGGAGGCTGCTGTTGTTGGTTCTGCTGCTGCTACTACTACAACTGCGTTATATCATACTTCTAGACCAATATTTCCTTCTTCAGCGTTCCAGTATATTCATCAAGCGAAATTGATTGTTAGTCATGTTTCATGGTGAAGGTGTAAGAACAACATGACACAATATTATCTGATCCCATGGTCGATTCTCATATAAGCACATGTGTCCTGATTTTACCCCTTAGCCTGCGCCATGGCTGACACACTCTCTTCGCCAGGCTGAATATTGGTATGATGTCACATTTTCTTTCTCATAGGGTAGACACCGGCTCTTACTCGTGTGTTTTAATCTTTTTTTTTTTTTTAATGTATGAAATTTAGACAACGTAATCAAGGCACTATAAAAGGCTAAACATTTTTCATGGGCACTGATGTCTGAAAAAAACCGGAAATAAAATGACGCTACGACAAAGTAATCAACTTAGATAACCTGCGGCGTTCCTGGCTTGTATGTCAGAAGCCAAAAAATGAAGGTGTTTTGCGCATGTTAGAATAAACCATACCCGTTTCCGGCAGAAGATATTTAATGATGAAATGGCCTGTGGTTTGACCTATATTGAGACGCGTATGAGTCTGCAAGACATCCCTGAGAGAATGTTCCATTAATGGCTAATGTGGTAGATGATAGTTACATAGAGAGCAAATGTCAGAATTCAACGTCCAGCGCCATACTAGTTGACGTATGCGCTCATGTCCTTCCACAATTATATGTCCTCATTACAACGTATTCTTCTTCTTCTACCTTTTTTAGCTCCCTGTGGAGCATATGTCTTCAACAAACACTTTCCAAGTCGTTTCTGTTTGTTGTCATTCTTTTAAGATCATTCCATGTGTTCCCCATCATCTTCATCTCTGCTTCTATCTGTTTTCTCTAAGAATTCTTTGGTCTTCCTCTTTGTCTTCTCCCCTGGGGATTCCAAAAAGGGCCTGTTGTGTAATACTCTCAGTTGGCTTCCGCAGTGTGTGTCCTATCGAGCGCCATCGTCTTCACATACACATCGTATTATAAACTGGAAAAAGCAATATAACGGACACAAAGGTCAAGGCCATGCATATGCGTGAAAATTTAAAATACTATCAGACAGTGTGGACAAGATATTTTTTTAATATCTCGAGATGCGTAGCAGGACAGACACAAGGTCAAAAATAAATGCATGCGTGGGTGGATAGAAAATGGCATAGGCCAGAAGGGGTCAGCATATATAAGAGAGTCTTACACAGACTAATGTAGGGCACTACGAGACAGACAAGAATAGACACCAAAAGTGAGACACTCACGGAGAGAGAGACACACAGGAAAAGACGGAAATATGTGTCAAGAAACTCACTCACTCTCACACATGCAGAGAGAAATACTGCCAACTAGTTTAGCTAGACAAGACTTTCGAAACAGATTAATATTAGATCAAGTGAATATATTAACTGATCTAGTGATTCCACACGTAACTTGTCTATAGATAGCGATAAAAGCATAACTTGTGATGTGTTAAATGATTCTAGCAGTGGGATTCAGTTTTCGTCCAACCCGCCAAGTAATATTGATATTGACAGCACACTAGAAGGAATGTCTGGCCTAAATAAATCATGAAATGTGTTAATGTAACTTGTGTTCATCGAACTGTAAACAGTATATAAATAAATATCAGTTGGTGTTATTGTACACCTCAAGCTTTTGTCGACTTTCAAGGTCGAGAGAATAAGAAGTAACTTGACGAATGTGTTACATAAAGGCGAGATCGGCTAATGATAACAGTGTGAGTACGAACAAACAAACACAGCGCGAAGAAATTATAATAATTGATCAGGTTCAAGATCGAATGTAAAAAGTACTGTATTACACAGATTATTTAACGAATATTTACCAAAAAATAAAAAAGATTAAAAAAAGGTATTTTTACCGTATCAGTTCTGTTGTTGAAGGTTTACCGTGCTATATAACACCAAGCTATCTAGTATTTTCTCTTTTTGTCGCAGTGAGGTATCTTTCTCTGTATCATCATCTTATGCCATACCGGTTGGCGTAGGCGATAATGCCCTTCCACAAACTTCTATCTACCGTGCATGGTATTAGTTTTGTTGTTGATTGTTTTCCAAGCCATGATACCAAGCTATTCAGTATTTACTATCTTTGTCGTCCGCGATCTATCTTTCCCTGTATTTTGCTAGTTGTAACCAAGTATTCCAACTTTCTTTTTCTCGTGATGTGCCCGAAAAATGTTGATTGTTTCCTTTTTTATGTTTCTTAGGGGCTCCCTTTTTGTGTTGGCCTCTGAGAATGTCCTCGTTGGTCTTTTTAGTTGTCCAGAGAATTGTCAACACTCTTCTGGGAAATACCATCCTTTGGCCTCTAATCCTCTTTTCATTTGTAAAATATTATTTATCATCTGTATATTATTAATTGTCAAATGGCACAATAATGTTCGAAAATAACATGAAAAGTTTAAATTTAAAAGACAATTTGCCATGGTTCCTTCTGCTACGGTTCATGTCACTCGGATATTGGCAAGAGATATAATTTGTCATGGTTGCTTCTGCTCCGATTTATGTCACTCAGATATTGGCAAGAGATATAATGTGTCATGGTTCCTTCTGCTCCGGTTCATGTCACTCAGATATTGGCAAGAGATATAATTTGTCATGGTTCCTTCTGCTCCGGTTCATATCACTCAGATATTGGCAAGAGATATAATTTGTCATGGTTCCTTCTGCTCCGGTTCATATCACTCAGATATTGGCATGAGATATAATTTGTCATGGTTCCTTCTGCTCCGGTTCATATCACTCAGATATTGACAAGAGATATAATGTGTCATGGTTCCTTCTGCTCCGGTTCATATCACTCAGATATTGACAAGAGATATAATTTGTCATGGTTCCTTCTGCTCTGGTTCATATCACTCAGATATTGGCTAGAGATATAATTTGTCATGGTTCCTTCTGGTCCGGTTCATGTCACTCAGATATTGGCAAGAGATATAATGTGTCATGGTTTCTTCTGTTCCAGTTCATATCACTCAGATATTGGCAACAGATATAATTTGCCATGGTTTCTTCTGCTCCGGTTCATATCACTCAGATATTGGCAACAGATATAATTTGCCATGGTTTCTTCTGCTCCGGTTCATATCACTCAGATATTGGCAACAGATATAATTTGCCATGGTTTCTTCTGCTCCGGTTCATATCACTCAGATATTGGCAACAGATATAATTTGCCATGGTTTCTTCTGCTCCGGTTCATATCACTCAGATATTGGCAACAGATATAATTTGCCATGGTTTCTTCTGCTCCGGTTCATATCACTCAGATATTGGCAACAGATATAATTTGCCATGGTTTCTTCTGCTCCGGTTCATATCACTCAGATATTGGCAAGAGATATAATTTGTCATGGTTCCTTATTAGATTATAACGACAAAGAGGCGACATATATCAGACTTAATGAATAGTAATAACTTAAGGAAAAATATACAATTTCAGTTTCCGAAACGCTCAAAAATTAAATATAATCCTTTGAAAACATTACAACATAAGATACATAAAGACGCAATGAGAAGAACTAGAATTAAAATTATATATTTACTCGTATTTATTATATATTTAAAATTATATTGACGGCTGGCGTAGGTGATTATAACTCTCCACAACTTTCTATCTCTGCAGATGTTAACCAATTATTTTGTTCATTTCCTTCTAATCCACTCTGTTCAACTGCTTGGTATTTGTTTATATTTTCCTCTATATCTTAAGCACTCATTTCTTTTTCCAATTGTCCAAATATATTCCAGTTGTTCTCTTCATTATTGCGTGGCTGAAAGTCTATTCTTTTCTACTCATGTAGGTAAGAAGCTTTCATTTTTGTTTTGGTCTCTCCCATAAAGTCCTCGTTGCCTTAGCTGCTTACAATACACCTACATTTCTCTGGCCTCCAGTAATTTTCTTGTCTGTTGACACTCAGATTGTAGATTCACGTTCATTTTGCCAATTCCGCCTCTACGTAACAGTTAAATACTCATCTTCATATCTTCATTAATACTGATTGGTTGAATATGTTTATAAAATGATTGGTAAACTTATATCTCCCCTTCCTGGGTTCAGTTCTCAGATGTAATGATACGAGTAGCCGTTGGGTGAACGCAAAAGAAGAAGAGGAAGAAGAAGAAAATAAGGAGAAGGAGAAAAGTGAGGAAGAACAGAAATAAGGATAATAAAAAGGGGAAGAACAGGAAGAATGATAAGAATAGGAAGAGAACTGGAAGAAAGAACAGGAAGGAGAAGAAGAGGAAGAAGTAAATAACAGGAAAAATGAGAACAGAAACAATAAGAATAAGAGAGAGGGAACTGGAAGAAGGAGAAGAAGAAAAAAACAAAAGAAGAGGAGGAGGACAACGAAAAAAGGAGAAGTAAGATGAAGAGGAGGAATAAGAAGGAATGCCAATGACGCAGAAGTTATATTCATTTTTTTTTAATTACTCGACATAAAAAGAAATGGTGTCAGCTTCATCTTCACACATGCTGGTTTCTCAAGGGAAATTTCAGTCTCTTTATGGCAAAACAGAGTAGAGAACACAAGTCTAATTGTGTCTATCTTCGGTACATCGACCGGACGTGCTGTGTTGGACAATGCTTTGGCCATCAGACGTGAGAGAATATCGGCATCGGTGTCTAGACTCGAGTCCAGCCAGGAAGTTGACATTAGCTGTCTTCGGTGACACGCAGAGATGATGATGACACCTGTATGAAGTAGTGGGATCAGTGAGCGGGAGGAGCGGGTGGAGAGAGGAGTGTAAGTGAACTTTATAATGACCACACTAGTAAACACACACACACACACTCACATAGTCACAGATTCAAACACGCACACCTCTACGCGCACACACGTGCAGGGTTTCTTTCGGGGGTGTAGACAAATAGTAATAAATGAATATTATTATAGAGGGAAACTTCCGAGGCGATAATCAGCGAATCAATTCAGAGGAAGAGGTATGTTTACAGCACTAGGAAAAAATTGACAAATAATCTACAACAGAAAAAAATATGGACCAAAGAAGGATCGAACGTGTACTCAGTGGCACAGCGCCTTGCCACGAAAAGCCAAACGCTAGGGAACACTGCCACTCAGCTAACTTTCTTTCGGGGTATTGCTGGGAGGGCCCCCCCCCCCCCCCCCGGAATATAGAAAATTATCCCCACCCTGACGAAAAATGATAAAATCTCATAATTAAATGTATTTTACTGGTTATAAAACAATAATATCTAGTTGTCAAATTGTAAGAATTGTAACAATGAACTACCTTGGACACACTATAACCAGTGATGGGTAATGTACGACTGAAATAAACAAAAGCATAGGAATGGCAAAAAGTTATTTTAATGTCATGAAGAACATACTAACATCAAAACAAATAACACCAGGGCTAAAACTAAGAATAGCAAAATGTTACATCTTATCAATATTCCTATATGGTGCAGAAACATGGACATTAGACAAGAAAACAGAACAGAGAATTGAAGCCTTTGAAATGTGGATATAAAGAAGAATATGTAGAATTGGATGGAAGGAAAAGAAAACAAACGATGAAGTTTTAAAACAATTAAACATGAAAAGAGAACTACTAAACACAATTCAAACAAGACAAATGCGTTTTTTGGGCCATGTTAAAAGACACAACAGTCTACTAAAAGTAATCCTGGATGGGAAAATACAAAGTAAAAGAGGCAGAGGCAGACAAAAGCTAACATGGACGCGTAACATCAAAAGATGGGCAAATCAGCCTATGACAACCTGCACCATCAAAGCAAGAGACAGAGCAGAATGGCGCTCCACGGTAGCCAACCTTCCATGCGGAGATGGCACTCGATGATGAACAATGAACATGAAGAAAATTAATATTATTGGACATTTTTAGTCACGAAAAATACAGAACTGAGATTTTACCAATCAAAGCCCCTGTACTGAATGTGTAGCTTTTTCCAGGAATAAACTCTTGTGTGTAATCGGTGATTCAAGATTTGGAATCTTTAGATCAGTTTTAAGTTCACAGGTCATCTTCACCCTCCCCTACGTGAAACGGTTTTTTTTTTAAATGTAGTCTGAGACATATATTAACTGGTCCACCAATCTACTAAACGAGAAACAGTTCTCCGTAACATTCTAAAAATGTTACAAGATGCTATACTGAGAATTCCAGAGGCTACAATGTCTGCTAGCTCACTCATTGTAACACCATTCACATTATTTAGAAATGCGATGGGTCAATCATGATGACTTGTGTTCATTTACATAAGGATGAGGCAGATCTAGCATCGTTGGCTGGAGGCTTGCTTCTTTAAATTTGAAAAAAAAATATGTTCATATTAACACTTTGCCTGTTGGGTGGAGATACTGGGAACAGTTTCTAATTTAAGCAAATGCTTGCAGAATCTGGAACGATAATTGGCAAATCTATCAAAGCTACTTTCAAGAACATCTTAACAAGCACACAAACTTAAAATTAATAGCTGCAGTTGTACAGAAAGCAGAGAAACACGAACTTAGTGATTTTACTACACCCTATAAAGAAGTGAAAGATAAAGTGTCACACATCCCATCAAGACAAACATATGCCTCTGATAACAAAACTTGTTTCCTAAATTCACAGATACTCTAATATCCGTAATAGAGAAAAAGATTAGTAAGCAAGCCTTGGAATTAATTTCAGCATGTTCATTTTTTGGAAACATTTCCTCACATACGTTAGATTATAAAAGTAAGATGTTAAAACTCGGTGTCTGTATTTGTATGACATAGATCAAAATGATTTGCAAGCAGATCTGAAGTCTTACACATTTGGCCTCAAAAGTGAACGACTTTATATCATCATTAAAATGTACTTTTCAATCTTCAATAGGTTATGACAAACTGAAAAAAGTTCTAGTGTAAAAATATTGACTATACCAATATCAACAGCCACTGTTGAAAGGTCTTTTAGTGCTATGAACTCCACTAAGAAACCAGCTAGGAGATAGCTCACTGGATGGGGATTTCTATTGAAGGAAAAGAGATTCCAAGTGAAGAATTCTTATGCAAAAGTCTGGAGCACTACGCCATTAAAAAACATGAGAAAGTGCGTCTGCTTTAAATGAGGACCTAAACAAGGGACATAAACTACAGATAAGTGAGTAATATTATTCTTCTTCTTCTTTTCTCTGTCTCACTGGTACCGAAAAGGTGCCGTGGTTATATCATTTGTCGTTCTTGAGCTGCTCGAACTGTCTGAATTAGTGATTTCCCTTTGTTGTTACATGTCTCTGTCACTGCATCTATCCATCATTTTCTGGGTCTACCTCTTGATCTGTTTTTCATGCATTAGTAATATTATTGAAGACTTTAAATTGTCTTATCTTGAATGTTCCCCTCGCCGTATCTTTTTTTCTGAAAGAAACACTGCACATGCGCACATACACACACAAACGCGCGCACACATACACACATTCACACATGTATACATGCTCACATACACATATTCACACATGTTAGCAGGCACGCGCGCACACAGGCACACATACATAAACACAAGCACACATACATACACACAGGCACACGAATACACTTCCACACACGCATGTACGCGCACACACACGTACACACGCATATACTAATGTACTTACATACTCGATACTCACACATTCTTTGCTAAACTCGAAGGCGTTGTCAGTTACGTTGAAAGTCACAAACTGTTGCATATTATCGTAAACGACAACAAAACGCATTTAAATTAACGCACTTATAAAGACGAACCACAAAGCCATGTAAACAGCAGTCAAATGCACAAGAAAAAGGAGCTCTTGAATGATGACAACTCTTACCACCGGTTTGTAGAGAAGCTGTATACATTAGTTATGCGACTTTTGGAATATGTGGTTGCCGTTAATAAGTCAATTACCCAAAAAGCTGCAGGGATTACGTAATAAATAAACAAGAAACGGGTAATAAATGTAATGCATAAGATTAAATATTAGTTTCAATGTACCAACGATGCGCCAAAACAGTGATCTGTGTGTGCATTCCTCCTTGTCTTTTAAAGAGAACGAATCCATGACTTGGCAAGAAGTGTCATTAGTTCGATACATTATCACAGGAATCGGTCTGTATCATGGATCAAAAACGTAATCAAATCTGAAGACACTTCTAACACAGGAAGATGAAAGTTGCGTAACAGGTAGAGCACTGGCTTCTAGATAGTTGTTCACTCCCTATCGTATTTTGCTTCAGCGATCAACTACTGCTATGCATTCAGATATTTATACTAGACTGGCTCAAGTCCCACCTTGTGTAGGTGTGCTCTGAGTCCACAATGAGATGTTCTGGGTGGATACATTGGTCTACACGGCGGTCTGCTAATGTATGCAGAGTTTATTTAAGCTTTCATGTACTGGCTCGCTTTCATGTACTGGCTCGCTTTCATGTATTGGCTCATATTTTCCATATACCACTCTCCATTCAATATTATTTTTTTCTGGGAAAGTAAAGTGGCACGGGCATAATACCGACCACAATACCCTAGAAATCATGTCCCGACGTTATATTAAACTTATGGTCACCAACACCATATTCCCTAAACACCACTTGGCGTGAAGGGACTCTTTACATTACTTACTTTACTTCCCATTCAGTTTTCCTAACCTATTTCTGAATTGTCTTTACTTCGCTGTGGCTCTGGGGCTGGTTGGACTAAACATGTTTGATTATTTTGCTTCTGGTTATCTAGTCCCTCACCGCTTGGGCCAACTTCAGCGGTTGAGATTTCTTCTCTGCGTGCCTCCTGCCATCTGCAGGTTGCCGTTCCAGTCTCCCAAACATTATCCACTAAAATAAATACATGGAAACCGAGTTAATTGAGGTGAAACAGGTATCGATATATATGAATGTTATATCCTACCGAACAACCACCTTTACATAACTGGGTCCTTGGGTGATGTGGAAGTTTGGTGCTGGTCTTACTGTCAAAACGTGCAAAGCTCGAATCCTAAAAAATTACGTGAATCTTATGAACTGAGTGTTCATCTCTATAATGCTCTATGTTACACTAGACAAAACGTAGGTGTCGTTTCCACAGCAAGAAAGTATTAACCTTTGCTAGGTAAAACTAAGGAAATATTGTATATCGCTGACTGTACTCTTATTTTGTTGTGCTACCAATGCCAGACCTGGACCCTAGATGCAAGAACAATAAGACAAATAACCTCTACAGAGATGAAATGTGTTAGACGAATGACAGGAAACATCCTGACAGACAAAGATCAGAAATGAAGAACTGAGAAAAAAGCTAGGAATAGCCCCCGCATAGAATATATAAAGAAACATCAGATAAAATGTTTTGGCCACGTGACAAGGCAGGGGGATCAAAACAGAATACAACGAGCCCTCAATAAACGTTGCGAGAATACCAGATCCAAGGGTCAACCACGAAAAAGATGGACCGATGCAATATTAGAAGCACTAGGAAACATAACAGCAGCAGAGGCGAACAGAAGAGCAAAATACCGCAAATTATAACAACCGTCAACACTGAACTTCAAATCAGAAAGGAAAGAAGAGGGAAAAAATAAGCTGACTGTACACATGATCAAAAAGAAATAAATATTCATATTACATATTTTTTCAAAGAAACGTGTGTATATAGTATATTCAGAGGCCCCCAAACGAACATAACATACTGTATGTTTCCTCAAAAAGCATAAGCTTACAATATGTTATATGAGACACACAGCTCACGTGGCCAAACCATTTCTATGCGGTTTCACCTTATGACTTTTGGCGTGTACTGAGACTGCTATGATGGGGACTACAGTTACCTTTCTTTGTTTGGGAGATGAGTTAGTAATTCGGATGATTCCACTGGCACGGGCGGTTGAGCAATTGTGCATGTTAATTCGTTTGCAGTAATACCGGGGCCTTTCATAACCATAACCGTAACTGTATGTTTCCTCACAAAGTATAAACTCCGTTTTAACAGGTATTCATATGAGTGGATCTAACAGGCTTAAACAGACAGCTGTCTTCGTGTGAGAGTCCGGAGTCCTACTCTGATTGAGTCCTGATCGCAGTGAGAGAGAGAGAGAGAGAGAAAAAAAAAGCATAAGCTTACAATATGTTATATGAACAGTACGAACCGTCTCGTCGTCCCTAACACGGGCCGTTACTATCCGAACATAAGACAATCATAGATTTGGTGTGACTCCAGGAGCTCACTGTTTATAATTTGTTGTCGTTTGTGCACTGGGGCTAAACAGTGGGAGTGTAATTCTGGGAAATAGGAGCCCATTCATATCACGAGCTTCATGCAGTAATGGATTCCAATGGGCTCAGACGTTTCTCCAGAATTCTTGAGTTACCCGGAGCTATGATGGATGCGAGCTGCCTCTTTGTGTGGAATATGAGTGCGTGGATGTAACTTTATCAATTCTGCACACAAATGGGACAGTCATTTTTGTATGCAGTGGCATAGATTGATAACTCTGGTTATCATTCTCTGTTTACCGCTGCAGAATTGAGCGAATGATTTGTTGTTTTTTTGTGGTTGTTCTTTTTTTTAGATATAAAAATGAGAAACTCGTGTTTGTTGTGATAACAAGCATGGTGACTATAAATAAGAACGATGTTGATTGGCCCTGCCATTCGTTTGAGTGTCGATTTTTTTAACCAGAGTCATCATCATCGAGTGCCTTCTCCTCAACGAAGGTTGGCTACCATGGATCGCCATTCTACTCTGTTTCTTGCTTTGATGGTGCAGGCTGTCATATATTGACTTGTCCATCTTTTGAATGTTACTCGTCATTGTTAGTCTTGGTCTGCCTCTGCCTCTTTTACCTTGTATTTTCCCTTCCAATATTACTTTTAGTAGGCTGTTGTGTCTTTTAACATGCCCCAAACATTTCATTTGTCATGTCTTAATTGTATTTAGTAGTTATTTTTTTTATTTTCAGTTGTTTTAAAACTTCATCGTTTGTTTTCTTTTCTTTCCATCCAATTCTACCTATTCTTCTATAAATCCACATTTCAAAGGCTTCAATTTTCTGTTCTGTTTTCTTGTCTAATGTCCATGTTTCTGCACTATACAAGAATATTGACAAGATGTAACATTTTGCCATTCTTAGTTTCAGCCCTGCTGATAGTTGTTTTGTTGTTAGTATATTTTTCATGGCATTAAAATTACTTTTTGCCATACCTATTCTTTTGTTTATTTCAATTTTACATTTTCTCATTGGTTATAGTATGTCCCAGGTAGTTGTAGCTCTGGACTGTCTCCAGATGTATTCCCTCAACTGTGATATTTAATTGTAGGTCTTGAGAATTTTCTTTGTTTATGATCACAGATTTAATCTTTTTGATATTCATATCTAGTCTATATTTTTTTGCTTGTTATGTGTATCACATTAAACAATTGTTGTAGGTCTTTAGGATTTTCTGCTACTAGAACAGTATCATCAGCATATCTTAGGTTATTGATTATCATTCCATTAATGTTTAGGCCTGGCATCTCTGAGATGTTTTTAAAACTGTTGCTCAGTTTATAGATTGAACAAGTTTGGCGATAGGATGCATCATTGTCTTACTCCTCTTTTTATGTCCATGGGTGTAGAGTTCTCTTTGTTATATGTTATTATTGCTGTTTTCTCCCAGTACAAATTACATATTAGTCGTATGCCTGTGTCGTCTAGATTTATATCCTTTAGGCAGTCTATAAGTTGGTTATGGTGTATTCTATCGAAAGCTTTGGTGTAGTCTATGAAGCAGGCATATATTGGTTTGTTTACTTCTATGTACTTTTCAATCAATGTTCTCATGCTAAATATGGCTTCTTTTGTGCCACTGTTTTTCCTGAATCCAAATTGTTGCTCATCTAATTCAGTATCGATTTGATTCTGAATCCTTCCCTGTATAACTTTTAGTAAAATGTTTGTTACCTGGCTCATTAGGCTTATTGTTCTGAAGTCACTGCATTCAACTGCACCATTCTTCTTAAGCAATGCGATTAAAGTTGATGTTTTTAGTTCGTTTGGTATGTATCCTGTATGGTATATGTCATTGCATATTCTGTGATCACTTCGATGCCAAAATCTTCAACAGCCTGTATCATCTCTATCTGTATATTGTCAGGTCCTGCTGTCTTTCCCCTTTTCATTGTTTTTACAGCTTTTTCTACTTTTGATTTCAGGATTTTATAGTTGTATGTACATTTTATGTCTGGCTTTGTGTCCCGTTCATCATGAAATAATTATGTTATATATTCTTGCCATCTATATATTATATCTTTGTTTTCTGTTAGAATTCTTCCCTCTTTGTTTGCAATACATCCGTTTCCTGCAGCTTTTTTGTCTTTATTAGTCATTCTCTTTATTTCTGTGTGCATCTCTCTTAAGTTTTGTTTACTTTCCATAGTTTCGACTTCTAGACATCTTTGGTTGAGCCAGTCTTCTTTTGCCTTTTTGCACATTCTCCGTATTTCATTGTCAATATCCTTGTACCTGGCAGTGTTTTTCGCTTGTCTTCTTTCTTCCATTTTTTCTAAGATTTTGTCAGTTATCCATTTTTGTTTTTTGTTACTTTCCTTTTTGAGCAAGGTGTTGCAGGATACTTGCATGCTGTTTTTTATGCATTGCCATTTTATTGTGACTTTTTCCTCATGATTTTCTCTTCTGTACTGCTCAATCCCCTCTTCTCGCAGCTTCTGATATGTGTTCTTTACTTGTACAGTATAAGTTTCTTGTACATCTTTCTGGTTTAACGCTGTTGTATCTGTTGGTGTTGCTGAATTAGTTTTTTGTTTGTTTCTCTAATTTGATTTTCATTTTTATCGTTACATGATTGTGATCTGTATTAATGTCTGCTCCTGGGTAGGTTTTGACTTTCTTGACGCTGTTACAGAATCTGTCTTTTATCATTATGTAATCTATTTGATTCCTCTTCCTGTCTCCATGGCTTTTCCATGTGTATACTTTCCTTTTCTCTTGCTCAAAGAAGGTGTTGCATATTATCAGTCTGTTTTCTTCACAAAATTGTATTAGTCTTTCTCCTCTGTTATTCCTTTTTTCTAAGACATGATTTCCTATAATGGTCTTATATTTTACCTTTTCCTGCTTTAGCGTTCATGTCACCCATTATAATCAAGGTGTATGATGATTTCACTTGCTTCATAACTGCGTTTAGATCTTCAAAGTATGCCTCTATTTGTTCGTCTGTATAGTCTTGAGGATGTATGTCTGTATTATTGCTATGTCAAATGGTTTTGCCTTCATTTTTAATAGTATAATCCTATCATATTCAGAGTATCACATTAATTCCCCTTGATTATTGCCTGCTTCACAATCACTCATTTTAAAAATTGGTACCTCCTTGTTCTATATAAGTGATATAATGTGTAATTTTTATAGAAGTTTTTGAGAATGTGGTCTCTATTTGACATACTCTATTCATGGAATCATTTATTCAAGAGCCGTAAAACCCTTGAAATAAGCGATAGAATTATACTTTCCGTGTCTTTATTATATTGTATTTCTAATAATCAGTGTCATCGTAAACGATATAGTTGTGATTTCAAAATGTACCACTATGTCCTTTTACACACACATACACATACATATATATATATATATATATATATATATATATATATATATATATATATATATATATATATATACGATCTTTGACATCTTGACAGACGATTGGTCCAAGAAATCATTTTTCGAGAGTTTGGTAATATCATAATGTCTTTTCCTGGATGCTATTTAATAAGCAGCTTTTCTGGCGACTGAATCTGCCAGTATTGAATAGGACATATCAGTCCGTAGAATGACCAATAAGTTAATATATATTATATAACTGTGAGTTTTGGTGCAAAATAGAATAACAACATCTTTTCTCCTTGATATATTAATTGTTTATGTCAGGTCGGGTAATTTTACCTGCTATTGTATGCAGTAAAAAATACAACCTGTGGTTGCTCTCCTGCCGTGCAGGTGAGATCGGGAGGGTAAATGGCTAAAGGAGGGTACACCGAAATAAAACAACCCCACTGCCTTGTGGGTGAGATTTTTTAGTCAAAGGCTAGTGGAGCCAACCGTAAATAAACCGACGGAAGGCAACAGAAAACAACCGTCGTAACTTCATTGTACAATCATGAATCACCACAAAAAGAGAGCTAATTTCCAATATTAGGAAGAAACAATCATCATTTTTTGGCCATGTAATGAGAAGAGAACAACTGGATTATTTTGTAACAATTGGAAAAATTGAGGGACGAAGAGATAGAGGAAAGCAAAGAGAAAAAATACCAGACAGCTTAAGAGAATGGCTTGGCAGAAGGTCAACAACATAAATGATAAAAAACTGTCGAGATCGAAAGTTGTGGAGAGACATGATCACCTACGCCAGCAGGCCCGGTACTTGATGATAATGATATTAAGGTGTACGAGATCCCACTGTAGCCATCCTCTTGCATAAAATCTATGTCACAAAAATATTTATCATTATTGCATTGCCACTGCATTGACTTCTATGACAAAAAGTGGATGAAATTTACATGAATAAAATGTAAGTAATCAATCTTTCAAGAAAGAAACATGCTATTAAAATAAGGAATATAATACAGCACTAAAATAGTTGGTCTATTCAAATATCTAGAAAGTTGTGTGACAAGCAGACAAATTAAACTTACGGTGCAACAAAGCATGCTAGAACTGTGGACAGAAAGCACCATTCTTCTTCTACTTTTTTCTCTCCCCTATGAAGCATAGGCCGTGAACATTTTCCTTACAACCTGTTCTGTTTCTTGACATTCTTTCAAGAACTTCTCATGCCTTCCCAATCCTCCTCATCTCTTCCACCTATCTCTCCAAGTATATTTTTGTCTTCCTCTTTGTCATCTCTCCTAGGGATTCTAAAAAGACCTTTCGTGTAATACTCTCAGTTGGCTTCCGCAATGTGTCTCCGATCCAGCGACATCGACTTCGTTGTATCTCTTTATCCACTGGTATTCGACTGGTACTTTCACATAATTCTACGTTAGTGATTTTATCCTGCCACTTCCGTCATTTTATTCTGCGCAAGCATCCATTAATGAAAGTCTGTATTTTCGTGACCATTACTTTTCGATAAATAAATCGCAATATAGAGAGATAACTGAGTCATCATTCTATAGATGTCCTAGTAATGTCAGACTCGGACACTAGATTCCAGACGATTCAATAAGCTATAAACAACACTGACTGAAACGTGTCATACGCAGGTTGGGAGTAAGGATGAAAGACACAATTAGAAGCAAAGTACTGGGAAGTATGTTAGAGATCACCATAAGTAGGAAATATAACCAAAAAGAAAAAAAATGAATAAGCTTTCGCCACGCAACAAGAAAAAAAAAAGATAGGTACGATCCACAAATAAGTCAAGTGCGAGACAGTGGAAATGTAGGTTATGTTATAGCTAGGATCATCGTAACCGCACTTGTTTTAAATTCCGGACCTACGTGCACCAACGAACTTCATAGTACAGCCTGTGATCCATCGGTGTTCGTGAATTTTGCTTACAATTGTGCCCGAAAAGCGGCCATTTTTAAAATACTGATTTCGATTTGAAACTGCTAATTGTTGTGTAACGTGCGCGAACGCATACGGGTCCCTCCTGTTTTTTTTTGCATCTATCCAAGAGGGCTAGACATTGGATCTCACTACCGTTGGAGTGGTTTGGCTCCATTCTCATGACATGACCGAACCACTTTATGTTCTAGGGAGAACGGGAGTGTTCATATGCTTCGAATAGGATGTAGTTCCATGAGTTTTGTTCATCTCATTTCTCATTATGTCTCTTCTAGTGACATTTATAGTCACTCTCTTTCCCAAACATCTCATATAACATGTTGTTATCTTTCCTTCTTCTATTTCACATAAAAACCATGTTTGTCCTTGATAAGGGAAGGACGGCAAGAAAATGTTATTTTTTAAATAATTTGTCGCAAGGAAATGTGATCTGCATGACCAAAACAGATTTACTGTTTAAATGTTTGCTCACTAAAGCGCATGTGGTTCATTGACAATTACTCAAGAAAATAAAACAATACTACGATTTATTAATTAGCAGCTGGTGTATGACCGGATGAAGAGAATGTCGCCGCAAACTGTCAAAGAGAAGTTATTATAGAGGAAAAGAGTAACGAAGACGCTCTTTAAAAGGCAAATGGCGTAGGGGTAGCTTTTGAATAACGTTTTGGGGAAATAAGCAAAATGTGTGCCATGTAATTAGATAAGAACCACTGAGATATGTTATGAGAAATAAAATACAATGAGAAAACAAGATGATGCAGGAAAGAAAAGAGAGAAATTGATTATAATTCTGAAAATAAGGAAGACAGCTGAACAGATTAATAAATGGAGATTCATAAAGTAGTAAATGGAGCCGCGATAGCTCAGTGGTTAGTGAACTGGACTACAAAGGACAAGGGGTAGGTTTCGATCCCAACCGACGGCTTTCGGGTTCACCCAGCCTTAAATGGGTACCGGATTTTTTTCTGGGAAAGTAAAACAGCACGGCGTAATACCGACCACATTACCCCAAAAATCATGTTCTGAAGGTCTGTAAAATATAGGGTCACTAACACCATATTTCCCTATACGCCACTTGGCGCGACGGGGGCACTTTACTTTTTTTTTTTACATAAAGTAGTAAGGAAGTATGATCACCTTATACCAGCAGGCTTGCTACTGGATAATAATAATAATAATAACAATAATAATAACAATAGTAATATTAATAATTATTACTGTCGTCATCATCGAAAGATTTCTGAAACCAACATGCTTCTTTCTTTATATATTCGATGCTGGGGAATATTACCACCTTTTTTCTCAGTTCTTCATTTCTAATATTATCTCTCAGGCTCTTTCCTGTCATTCGTATGATACATTTCATCTCAGTAGAGGTTTTTTTTTTGTTCTTGCATCTAGGGTCAAGGACTTGCATTGGTAGCACAATACTGGAATGAAGATTGTATTGCAGATTGCTCGTTTTGCCTCTAGAGTCATTTCCTTGTTTGATAATAGTGGTGATAGTTGTCCAATGATTTGACAAGCTTTGTTGCATCTTGAGTCCATTTCTGCTGTTTGTGAATTGTCGTTTGTTACTAGACTTTCCAGGTATTTAAATTCTTCTACTAGTTTTTGTTTATAGTTATGTTGGTGTTCTGTTTCTCCTTTGCGATATTCATGACTTCTGTTTTGTTGATGTTGATTTTCATGTTGTATTTTGTGCCTGAGCTGTTGAATTTATTTAAGTGTTCTTGTAGGTCTTCTATTTTTCCATGTATTAGTGCCTGATCGTCTGCAAATAGAAGCTCGTTGATTTCCTCTGTCTCTGATGGGTTGGCTAACTTGATTATATAGTTCATGTTTGTAATAAACAGTAGGGTGGATAGTACGCACCCCTGTCTTACATCTGATCAAACTTCGAAGTGGTCTGTGTAATCTGCTGTTGTTCTGATTGTGCAGCGGCAGTCGATGTAGAGACTTTAAATTAGTTTAGATGCTGGCTTACTACGTATGTTTTTAATATCTCCCACAGTTGTGCTCTGTTCACTCGGTTGCATGCTTATTACTGTTCAATGAAAGTTATGAACCCATTTTGAATGTGTTCTGTCGTCTGTTCTGCAAGCTGTTTTTAAGGTAAATATAGCATCAGTACATACTTTGCGTTTTTGAAACCCCGTATGAGAGTCGCTTAACTGTAGTTCTACTATTGATCTCATCCTTTTTCCCCCACAATTTTGGCGTATAACTTTCCTACATCACTGAGAAGAGAAATGACTCTATATTGATTGCAGTCTCTCTTGTCACCTTTCTTTTTTCATATCGGTTCGATGATTGAATATTGCCGGTCTTCTGGGGCTGGGACGAATAATGCATGTACAATCTCTAAAAATCAATGTATTTGATCTGAAACATTTTGGTTTTTTTTATCTTTAAAATTATTGCAATTCATCTATTTTACTATTTGATCCATTAGTTTATTGTGATGGTGTCCATGCACATTGTCTCGTCTCTGTCTCCTTTCCGTTCTTTCTATTTCTCACTTTCGCTCCAATACAGTTCGTTTCCGTCGTTCTAACGCAGTGATGAACACATTCATTATCAATAAATGTAAAGACAAAAAAAAAACTGGACCCTATCACATTTCCAGTACTGTAATAACGTGACAGACACCGTTTACAACATTGTTTCCTATCTGCCAAATATCGATTCAACTAAATCATTGAACTAGTAGAGGTTTGAAAAGCTTTAAAGAAAACAAAAGCCATCGCATAGATAAGTGAAAACGATTTCTGTCTATAAAACTATTTGTCAGTTTGAACTTAAAAGTGTATGTTTTAAAACAAATTCGACTATTATAGTGCACTAGCAGTAATGAGTAAGCTTAGGGAGGTAGAGTACGGAAAGTAACGTAAAAAAGTAAAGCCCCGTCACGCCAAAACTGACATATAGGGAATATGGTGTTAGTGACCATAATTTTTTATAGACCTTCGGAACATGATTTTTGGGGTAATGTGGTCGGTTTTACGCCCGTGCCACTTTACTTTCACAGAAAAAATGCGGTACCCATTTAAGGCTGGGTGAACTCGAAAGCTGTCGATCATGATCGAACCTGACCTCTTGTACTTTGTAGTCCAGTTCACTAACCACTGAGCTACCGCGGCTCCCACGGAAAGTAAAGGCAGTAAATAATGTTTCAAAATGCAGAGTCATAGCTGTGTCAACAAGTAACATATAAAAAAAAAAAGTAAAGTGCCCCCGTCGCGACAAGTGGCGTATAGGGAAATATGGTGTTAGTGACCCTATATTTTACAGACCTTCAGAACATGATTTTTGGGGTAATGTGGTCGGTATTACGCCCGTGCTGCTTTACTTTCCCAGAAAAAAAATCCGGTACCCATTTAAGACTGGGTGAACCCGAAAGCCGTCGGTTGGGATCGAACCCTACCCCTTGTCCTTTGTAGTCCAGTTCACTAACCACTGAGCTATCTCGGCTCCAGTAACATATATAGTTCATTATATATGCATAATTGTATCCAAAAATATTACAATGAAATAATATAAAAAATGTGTAAAATAATTGTAACAAATCTAATAAAAAAGACTCGATAGTTTTGATATAATTAAATGGCTCACTTTATATCAATAGAACACGTAATAACAGATCACGTGATGGATATGCATGAGTAAAGTTTATTGAACGGCAAATAATGAATTATAAAGAATTTGGACAAGGATTAATGACAGTTAGACCCCATTGTGGAAGCATACGTAATTAATGTGCAAAGTACTTGAAAGCGACGATATGGACAGTTTAGCATCTGCACATACAGGAATGTCAAACAGATTTAGCAAATGACCCGAGGGGACACGTAATCTAGAGATCAGGCATTTCTTTACGGTCTGGAATGTTACATAACCAGTATTATATGTGACGGCAATTTAAAATGTATTGTTTACATTACAAGAGTGTATTGTATATACACTACTCCGATGTGGCTACCATGACCCTGATCAGGGTGAGGGAAGAAAAGAACAGAACCATTGTCACCTATCCCACATTTCATAAGAGGCGACTAAGAAATGTCTTCTTCTACATTTCAACTCGTCTTAAACAAACAGTGTCCAAGCAGTTCTGTTTCTTGCCATTCTTTTAAGATCATCCCATGTCTTCCCCATCATCTACATTTCTGCTTCCACCTGTTTTCTCCAAGAATTGTTGGTCTTCTTATTTGTTTGTTTCCATGGTTATTCAAAAAAAGGACCTAGTGTGTAATACTCTCAGGTGGCTTCCGCAGTGTGTGTCCTATCCAGCACCATCGTCTTCATTGTATCTCTTTTACATACTATCGATAATTACAAAACATTATATCAGTCTTTAAAGATTTAAGAAATAAGTTGAGAATGACATATAATTTGATGTGTCGTTACATAAATAATGCCACATGTGCGCACTATGTGCATATATATGTGCATTTGTGCGCGAGTGAGGCGCCCTTATATAGCTATCATTGAGAATCTAATTATCATAATTGATGAACAAAGTGTATTTGATACTGATGATCTCTATGTACTGAAGTGTCTAAAATAACGATACCATAGATATAGTTGTTTCATGATGACGATGATGTACTTTAACAAGAAATGTCGACGATTGCTTCTTGATAGCATCCGCTTTTTCCTTCTTTTTGTTCCTCATATTTTAACAGCTACCCTGAACCATTTTCCTGCTCCAGACTGATCGATCAGCAGACCCGCTATCCCATCCATCTAGATTGAGAAACAAGTAGTTAACTGATATCTGCGGGGTGTTGTCAACATTTCTTTTCTGTGCGCAATGAAATTTAATGCCTTTTTTCTTGTCTTACATACACATACGCACACACTATATATATATATATATATATATATATATTATATATGTGTTATGTAGAGCCAGTCTTAATATATGGATGTGAATCATGGACAATAGGACAAAAGATAAGAAAATCACTGGAGTCTGTAGAAATGTGGTTTTACAGAAGAATGTTGAGAATACCATGGACAGCTAAGAAGAGTAATGAGAATGTTCTGAAAGAAATCAAAACAAAAAGAGAGCTAATTTCCAATATTAGGAAGAAACAATCATCTTTTTTGGCCATGTAATAAGAAGAGAATAACAGGAATATATTGTAACAACTGGAAAAAATTGAGGGACGAAGAGATAGAGGGAAGCAAAGAGAAAAAATACCAGACAGCTTAAGAGAATGTCTTGGCAGAAGGTCAACAACAGAAATAATAAATAACTGTCGAGATCGAAAGTTGTGGAGAGACATGATAATCTACGCCAGCAGGCCCGGTAATATATGTTGCACAAATGCAACAGCAGGCTATATATATATATATATATGTGTGTGTGTGTGTAGGTGTATAACATATCCTTCCTCGTCGGTCACGATAGCAGGGCGATGCAGACGGTGAAGTGACAGATACAAGTGCAGGCCATCACGCTCAGTTGAGTAATAGCCCAAGGCGTTCCGACGCAGATTAAATCGCCGCAGAACCATATTATTAAATTATTTATCTTCAGTAATCGAACAGCTCCTGTGTGTTACCACACCCTCATTATGTGGGAAGTAAAGAATAGTGACACTGTGACCTTCCTGGCATGTCGTAAGAGGCGACTAAGGAGGTTGATCGATGGCTTGACAAGCTCTCATTGTAAAAAGCATTGTTATGGAAACAGAACCATAGATTTTAGAAGCAGTGATCTCTGCAATATGTGCCATTTTGGCACGCAAGGTTTCTGTTTTTGAGATTGTGGTTCTGCCCTATGTGCCGTCTGCGGCTCGAAAGGACAGTAGATAGATAGATAGAATCGAACAATGCTGGTGCATTTGTGAGTCTTAATCTGCAACAGCTAAAGAGCCAATCCTTCCCTCTGTAGACTCCTCAGAATGGTACAAAATACCAGAAACATAAAAAAAACCGTCTAGAGAGTCAATGTTATGAATACCAATATAACATGGAAGGTGAAGTCTGAAGTTGAACAGGGAGAGCTCACCAAAATCAGGGAAAAGCCAAAGCGAATGCCAGGAAAAGACGGGACTGTTTGGGAAGGGAGTCGGGGAATGTCACACAAGGATGGTGAGGATGAGTTTAAAGGAAGAAATGTGGTAATGAGTTCGAGTTTAAAAGAAGAAATGTAGTACTGAGTTAGAGTAAAGGAAAAAATGTGCTAATTATTTAGAGTAAAGGAAGAAATGTGGTAATGTGCTCGAGTTTAAAGAACTAAATGCGTTGTTAATAACAGAAGCAGCAGAAATAGACTTAAGAGGCAACATACAAAGCTTGTCAAATTAACGGACAACTATCACCACTGCTGTTCAACATGAAAAGAACATTAGAGGCAAAACGGGCACGCTACAACATTATCAACATACTGACGTTGTGCAACCAGTGCCAGACCTAGACTCAAGAACACTTCTTTAAAATTGTTCCCGTCACTTTGTCTTTTCATAAATAAACTCGACATTTCCATGTTCTTCTTTCCTACCTCATTTATCTTTCAGCATCAAGGAGAGATATAATTTACGGTCGCTTGCTCTTCTATTGGCATCTGCTATCGCTGTTTCCTATTGTCTAATATTCCATTAATCCATCCTTTTCGTTGTTGACCCTTGATGTTTTGCGTTCTCGTAACGTTTATTAATGGCTTGTTGCGTTGTGTTTTGATGTCTGTTTTATCACGTGACCAAACCATCTTCGCTAATGCATCTTCAAATATTCTTAGGCGGAAATTATTCCTAGCTTTTTTTCTCAGTTCTTCATTTCTGCTCTCAGGCTGGTTCCTGTCATTCGTCTAACACATCAAATCTTTTAATTGTTTTTTTTTTCTTATTTCTTGACTTGGCATTGATGGTGAGTGCGTAGAATAAAGAGGACTGTGGTTGGCAGGAAAGTTCATGAAACTAAGGCAGGCGTGCTATGACTAGCAACGTTGAAGGTCAATAATATGATAGAGCGGTTAACAAATGGAATCATGAGAGCTGCTATAGCATCCATTCCTAGAGGAGCAAGAAGAAACTACAAGCCATACTGGAGCAAGGAACTACAAAGACTAGAAGAGGAACTGGACTCTGCCTGAGAACTAGCTGGAACATTTCACTGCACAGAGAGCAACATTGCCTACAAAGCAGCCTCAGCCAAATACAGACGTGAGGTCGTGATATCAGCAAGACAAAGCTGGATAAACAAAACAGAGAGCCTTAATCTAGACAAAAATTGTCATAAACTATGGAAACTTGCGAAAGCTCTGAGCGACGAAAACAACTGCCGACCTCCAATATCATTAACACACAATCAGAACATCCTCACAGGCAAAAGGGCAGCAAATCTACTGATAGAGACTTACAAAAACATTAATAGAATAAATATTCCAATAGACAAACAGAAAGCTGCAAGACGGAAAACCAAGATGCAAAACACATGCCTTTAGCACCAGAAGAGCATCAGACGGGCATCTTTACCCCAACTGAATTAGGTGTTGCCCTCAAAGGATTGAAGCTCAAAAGTACCCCTGATAAAGATGGAATCTCCAAAGAAATGCTTTTAAATCTGGGACAGAAAGCCAAGAACCAACTTCTAAGTATAATAAATGCTAGCTAGAAGAGAGGTCATGTGCCGGCAATCTGGAAAGAAGCTATTATGGTGCCCATCCTCAAGTGTGGAAATGACCCACTAGACCCAAGTAGCTATAGACCAATTAGCCTACTGAGCTACCTGAGTAAACTCATGGAAAGGCTGGTTAACAGAAGACTTATGTGGCATTTGGAGACAAAACAACAAATCGTACCACAATAAAGTGGCTTTCGTCAGCGTATATCAACTGAAGACCTGGTCACCTACATTGCACAGGAAATAGAGGATGTCCTACAAGAAAAGAAACACACACTGGCAGTGTGGGTCGACATGGAGAAGGCTTTTGATAGGGTTTGGCGAGAGGGTTTAAAGAACAAGCTTTTTAGACTTGGCATCCAGGGTAGTTTATTCAAATGGGTCTCTTAATACCTTCAGGATAGAACGGCCAGAGTACAAGTTCAAGGTCAACTTAAGTAAGAAGGTCTCTATCGAACAAGGTGTCCCACAAGGTGGAGTCTTGTCCCTAACACTCTTTTTAATTTTCATAAACGACATTGTAATGGACATTCCACCCTGAATACACTCAGCAATATACGCAGATGATCTGGCGTTATGGGCTCGTGATGAAAGTATGTCGGTGGCTGGACCCAGGATGCAAGATGCCCTAGGTGAACTTGAAAAATGGATGAACACCTGGTTCTTACCAATCAACGAAAAAAAAACTACATATACAATTTTCAGATCACTCTTCAGTAACTGTATCGCCTGTGCCTATGTGCTCCCTGCTGACTCGGTCTTGTTCCCTAATGGACGGTTCGAGATCAAGCATAGCTTCACATGTGTGTCCCGCAACATCATTTATGCCATCATATGCCAACTATGCCACATGACCTATATTGGTGAGTCTGGGAGAAGATTAGCGGAAAGATTTTGTGAACATCTACGTGATGTCCAACAAAATACTGGTACTCCGGTGTCTTCCCACTTCAACTCCCCTGATCACAAGGGTAAAAACGACATCCGTGTCACTGGTATTGTCCTTTGTCACTCTGGCGACCGCAGCCGCTATACTTTGGAAAATCGCCTCATAGTCCAGTATGGTTCGCTGACCCCGAGAGGTATGAATGTATCACACTCATACGCATAGTTTTGCATAAACTTCTCTACTGCACATATTTGGGTTCTTTGGTCTACTTACTATGCCATGCTATTTATAGTTCTTCTCCTCTAGTCCCTTATGAGACACTTCGGTTTTCTCCTCTAACCCTTTTTTTTCTGTGCTCCTTACCCCTCATTTGTTTTTATTGTAACCCACTCTCAGACATTTCACTCTTACCGCCTTTTGAATACAAGTTAGTCTACTATTCGATTCTTTCTCCTTTGTGTTTGCACACTGACCCCTGTGTGAACTCCTCTGGTTCTGTGTGCATTTGCGCACATTTTTGCACGTTTCTCGACGTTCACGACAGCCACACTTGGTTGCGATTTCCTTTTGGTTTTGACAGGATTTTGTTTTCTTTAACACATTTCGATTGTTTTTGTTTTGGTTGTTTCGTTATTAGTTTTGTGTGTGTGTTTTTTTTGTTTGTTCCTGATGAAGGCCTATTGGGCCGAAACGTTGTTTAGTCTGTGTCGTCCACTTATTACGTAAAGCTTCTTACATACCATTGTTTTTATTTTTTTATTTTTCCTGTACAATTTTCAGCCTATCAAGAAACACACTCTCTGCAAACTTGAAGATAAAAGACCATATTCCCTATTGACCAAAACCTAATATCTCTTGGCGTCACCATGAATCGCAGAATGACTGGAAAAAGGAAAAATCAGATAGACAGTGCAAGAAAAAGAGCCAGAAAACGAACAAATATTATGTAGAAATTGACAGGAACGGACTGGGGAGCAGACAGCAAAATTTTGAAAGGACTATACATAGGAAAAGTCAGATCAGATCTAGAGTATGAAGTCACAGCCTGGGCTATGGCTTCCAAATCACACCTTAGCAAAATTAACAGAACACAGAACCTAGCTGCCCGTATCATCACTGGTGCTATGAAATCTACCCTATAAAGACTCTGGAAACAGTAACAGGTTTACAATCCTTAGATGACAGACGGGTCACTAAAGTATTAAACAAGCGGAGAAATATAGAAGGCTCCTTCGCCTTCTTTAAAGATTTACTGGTTCCGGAACTGTACGACTAAAGAGGAGCAACTTCGCTGCAATTGTCAATGAACTAACTACTGGAGACCCAGTTACTTTTCCAAAAAATAACGAAACCCTTGGGCCCATCTGATATGTCTCCTCATGGAAAGCATAAAATATCAGAACTTAAAGAAAATATAACAGGAATCATGAAAAAAGGCACCCAATCAGACGCTGAAAGAAAACACGTAGCAGAAAAAACACAAACACGATACCTACCCACAGGAGTTTTGGTCCCACATATACACAGATGGCTCTGCTACAAATGCCACCAGAAATGGAAGGGGGGGGGGCGTTCTTAACGCTGAATAATCAGGACGAGATCACCAAGTCAATAGCTACTGGAAAATTCTCAAACAACTTTAAAGCAGAAACTGAGGCCATCACATATGCTGCTACACTGGCTACTCAACACAAAAATATCATGCACAAAATAATTGGTGATTCTGATTGATGCACTGTCATTACTATCAGCTTTAAAAAGTCCCAATAACAATGAACTAGATGACTTGAGAACAGCCCTGGACCAACTATGCAATAACTTCCAGAGAGTGATCATCCAGTGGATACCATCACACTGTAATATACACGGGAACGAAGGCGCAGACAAATTAGCTAAAGAGGGAGGGAGATTACCACAAGAGAACCATCCGCTCAGTTATGATTAAGCCCAATCCATCCTCAAAGGTCAGTTCCATGAAAAATTGAAACGAGAACACCCAAAGCATAACGAGAGGGACGGATACCACCAACTATCAAGGAGGGATCAAGTCATCATACTTCGCCTACGCACTGGCCACAATAGAATGAGAAATCACATGTTCACCTAATTCAAAATAGGTACAACCAGCCTATGCCACTGTACAATATGACCACAAAACATGTTCTACAGGATTACCCCTCAGTACACAGACCTGAGAAGAGCATTGTGGTCCACGCCCACCTCCCTGAAAGAAAAACTATATGGGGCAATCGATTCGCTTAAACAGACAGCTGACTTCATGAGAGAGTCTGGAATCCTACTCTGATTGAGTCTTGATCGCAGAGAGAGAGAGAGAGAAAGAGAGAGAGAGAGAGAGAGAGAGAGAAAGAGAGAGACTAGCAACGTTTGAGAAGCACTGATAGTGCTCAACAATGTATGTTGTGATTTATGTTATCACCATAACGGGCACTTGTATTTCACAGAGCCGTCTATCAAAATAGCAAGTTTTAAAACACGTGCAGATAGATTTGTAAATGCTGGCACCATAAACGTGTATCACATTTGTTTGTAAATGCTGGCACCATAAACGTGTATCACATTTGTTTGTAAATTAAATTACAGCTAAGCATACCCACCTCTTTATTAATTGGGACTTCAGTGCATGGATCAGTTATTTATATTATTAGAATATTTTTGTTGCGAAGCTATAATTATTAATTACATTTTTTACTTAAAACATTATTATAAAAGCGAACAAACGGGAAGAAGTAATCATGTTATTTTTTTAAGTGTTAACTCTGGAGTACTATGATTAAGGAAACCTTGGTGGCCGAGTTAGTGTGCTCGCTCCTGTGTCAGAAATGTCCGAGTTCAACTTCCAGAAGTGGAGGATTTTATTTTAGGACTCCATTCAAAAATTAAGGTGCGCGTGGCCGTGCGGCTAAAACCACTGTTCCGCTGGCTGAAAAAGCCGACGTACGGTGTTCGAAGCCCGCGGTAGACAGAAAGGATTTTTTCTATCGGGGCTGACATAAAAATCCTGAGTAGCACACGTCGTGGCGACTGCATTGACCAAGCGTCCTTTATCCCTCTGGTTCTATCATTGCTCCCCGACATACACCAGCAATGGTAATATGTGTCGTAAAGATAGTTATTCAAAAATTAACACAGAAAAAGAAAAATATGGAGGAGGAGGAGACAGTGGAGGAGAAGAAGGAGTAATAAGTAGTAATAAGTAGCAGTAAGTAGTTGTAAGATGAAGGAAATAATAACAAAGAACACGAGGTCTGATCTAAGAAAATATTTCTTATTAAAGATGAAGTTTGCTATTTCTATCCTTTCATTTATTTCAACTTCACAAACGTATACACTTCTCTAATCTCCACTTTAATATGCTTTAAAATGCCACTAGTAGTTAATATGTAATTTTCTTCCAGACAGATAAAATATACGCATTCGCATCATAATAGCAGTAAAACATCTGAATAATATGTGATATATCGACTACGGTATAATGACTGGTGTTGAAAACAGTCTTTCCAATAAAACATAGCATTGACTTGCCAATATTATTGGCCAAGAAGTTTGTGGTATGTCTAGTGGTTTTATTTTTTAACCAGTGTGGGTTTAATCGAATGGAAAGAGCGTGTTTTGTTTACAATAGTGTGCTGTAAACTCATTCGCACTCTGCTACTCTCTTCTTGGGGGCCGCGATAGCTCAGTGGTTAGTGAACTGGACTACAACAGACAAGAGGTAGGGTTCGATCCTAACCTACGGCTTCCGGTTCACCCAGGCTTTAATGAGTACCGGATTTTTTTCTGGGAAAGTAAAGCGGCACGGGCGTAATACCGACCACATTACCCCAAAAATCATGTGCCGAAGGTCTGTAAAATGTATGGTCACTAACACCATATTCCATATACGTCACTTGGCGTGACGGGGGTACTTTACTTTTTTTTTTTTTTTTTACTCTCTTCTTGTTCCTTCACCATGGAATTGTGAAACGGCACAGAACAATAGTGCATTGATATTCTTGTTATTGAAATGTGTAAGATATTGAAAAGTTGTTTGTTCTGACATATTTGTTTCACATTTGATTGTGTTTTAATGTTATGGCTTCTGAGAAGTGGTAATTATTTGTAGTCGTTTTCTAATGATCATGCATAATTTAATATTAAACCAAAACAAATAGTTCAGCACATTGAAGAGACTTACGTGCCAAATTAACGTAATGTTGTTGTCTTGGATGGGGCGACAGTGAGAGCGCTCACATGGGTGTGCTTTTGATTGTGTGCCGGGGTTCACCATTAACGTAATGTTGTTGTCTTGGATGGGACGACAGTGAGAGCGCTCACATGGGTATGCTTTTGATTGTGTGCCGGGGTTCACCATTAACGTGATGTTGTTGTCTTGGATGGGGCGACAGTGAGAGCGCCCACATGGGTATGCTTTTGATTGTGTGCCGGGGTTCACCATTAACGTAATGTTGTTGTCTTGGATGGGGCGACAGTGAGAGCGCCCACATGGGTATGCTTTTGATTGTGTGCCGGGGTTCACCATTAACGTGATGTTGTTGTCTTGGATGGAGCGACAGTGTGAGCGCTCACATGGGTATGCTTTTGATTGTGTGCCGGGGTTCACCATTAACGTGATGTTGTTGTCTTAGATGGAGCGACAGTGTGAGCGCTCACATGGGTATGCTTTTGATTGTGTGCCGGGGTTCACCATTAACGTGATGTTGTTGTCTTGGATGAAGCGACAGTGTGAGCGCTCACATGGGTATGCTTTTAATTGTGTGCCGGGGTTCACCATTAACGTGATGTTGTTGTCTTGGATGGAGCGACAGTGAGAGCGCCCACATGGGTATGCTTTTCATTATGCACCGGGGTTCACGGGAATGAAACCGATAAAAGGCTTATCAATTCAGAGGAAGAGGTCTGTTTACAGCACTCGGAAAAAAATGACAAATAATAAACAACAGAAAGAAAAAAAACAAAGAACAATACGCGTTCGATCCTGCTTCGGCCCATATATTGTTCTTTTTTTCTGTTGTTAATTTTTGTCATTTTTTCTGAGTGCTGTAAACAAACCTATTCCTCTGAATTGATTCGCTGATTATCGCCTCGTAAGTTTCCCTGTATAATAATATTCATGTATTTATTATTTGTCTCCCGACAATAAGCTTCCAGGTGCACACTAAGTGTGGCTTGACACTGGTCAGTCAGAAGATCGCTGTTTTTGTGATCACTTCCTTTAAGGAAGCAAAATAATAGATGGGAATAGTAGAATTAACACTTTGAGAGAACTCTGAATTTAGCGTTGTAAAAGGGTTTGTTCGATCCTGTGTCATTAGGGGAAGAAGGTTATGTGTTAATAATCTATATCAGAGAATATTCAGAAAATCAGTCTCAACATGTTTCACATGAATGCTGGGAAGATCGCAGAGGCGGATATGGGAAAGCTCCGACTAGAGTGAAACTATTTCCGTGGATAGATAAACAGAGATATAACATTACTGAGGATATTGTAATTGTATTTTCATGTACTGTGACACAGCACTGTGATATTAACTTACCATTCAGATTAACTAGTATTATGGCGCTAACTCGATATTATAATGTTAGCTACTCTGATTGAGTCTTGATCGCACAGGGAGAGAGAGAGAGAGAGAGAGAGAGAGAGAGAGAGCGATAGAGAGAGATATAATGTTATCTTTGTACTGTAATATTAAAGATATATTCGCTATGATAGCCATAAATGGGTAAATATGAGTGCAGACTATGATCATTTGTATTGCATCATTTTGTATACGTCTGAAACTTCCACACTGTACCTATCGAACAACGATAAGATTAACCACATCATTAATCAACTTCAGACGTTTCCACTTGTTGGCTTAAAATAGATAAAGAAATCTCTGCACTTGTTGAACAGTCGGCATACGGTGTTATTACTGTTTGACCTCACTAGCATCATAAGATGAGTTGCTGAACGCAAAACGCAAGCATGTCAGGAATCAAATATATCCCCCCCCCCCCCCCCATGTACATCAAACTTTCAAATATTAGGAAGGGCAGCCTTCACTGCTAAGTTATTGAAATGAAACTAACAGACGTGCTGACGTATGGGTGAAACACATTACACAACTAACAGACGTGCTGACGTATGGGTGAAACACATTACACAACTAACAGACGTGCTGACGTATGGGTGAAACACATTACACAACTAACAGACGTGCTGACGTATGGGTGAAACACATTACACAACTAACAGACGTGCTGACGTATGGGTAAAACACATTACACAACTAACAGACGTGCTGACGTATGGGTGAAACACATTACACAACTAACAGACGTGCTGACGTATGGGTGAAACACATTACACAACTAACAGACGTGCTGACGTATGGGTGAAACACATTACACAACTAACAGACGTGCTGACGTATGGGTGAAACACATTACACAATTAACAGACGTGCTGACGTATGGGTGAAACACATTACACAACTAACAGACGTGCTGACGTATGGGTGAAACACATTACACAACTAACAGACGTGCTGACGTATGGGTGAAACACATTACACCACTAACAGACGTGCTGACGTATGGGTGAAACACATTACACAACTAACAGCTTTTACATTGAGCGTCTTTAATATCATTCAACATTTCATGTTTCTCTAACAGACGTGCTGATGTATGGGTGAAACACATTACACAACTAACAGACGTGCTGACGTATGGGTGAAACACATTACACAACTAACAGACGTGCTGACGTATGAGTGAAACACATTACACAACTAACAGCTTTTACATTGAGCGTCTTTAATATCATTCAACATTTCATGTTTCTCTAACAGACGTGCTGATGTATGGGTGAAACACATTACACAACTAACAGCTTTTACATTGAGCGTCTTTAATATCATTCAACATTTCATGTTTCTCTAACAGACGTGCTGATGTATGGGTGAAACACATTACACAACTAACAACTTTTACATTGAGCGTCTTTAATATCATTCAACATTTCATGTTTCTCTAACAGACGTGCTGATGTATGGGTGAAACACATTACACAACTAACAGCTTTTACATTGCGTGCCTTTAATATCGTTCAACATGACATGTTTCTCACAGAGTAATAGGTTTATTTGTGATGATGTCATCCGGGAATTAGAGTCATTCAAAGACACCTGACCTGGATTTTTTTTTTCTACGTGTGAGTTATATGTGACCTGTTATTAACCTTTCGACAGACTTTTGATGTCCTTGACCCCGGAAACAGAGCGACCTCGACTATTCTTTCCATTAGTGAACACCAGTCATAGGTCAACCACCCACGGTGGCTAACTGGTCAACATCCTCTCTAGCAATATACCCACCATACACAAAATGTATTGGTGGCAGTGGAAGTCAAATTGAGGTACAATTTTTCTGGTCACCATCTTCCCTAGCAATATACCCATACACAAAATGTAATGGTAGCAATGGAAGTCAAATTTAGGTACAATTTTTCTGGTCACCATCTTCTCTAGCAATATACCCATACACAAAATGTAATGGTAGCAATGGAAGTCAAATTTAGGTACAATTTTTCTGGTCACCATCTTCCCTAGCAATATACCCATACACAAAATGTAATGGTAGCAATGGAAGTCAAATTTAGGTACAATTTTTCTGGTCACCATCTTCTCTAGCAATATACCCATACACAAAATGTAATGGTAGCAATGGAAGTCAAATTTAGGTACAATTTTTCTGGTCACCATCTTCCCTAGCAATATACCCATACACAAAATGTAATGGTAGCAATGGAAGTCAAATTTAGGTACAATTTTTCTGGTCACCATCTTCTCTAGCAATATACCCATACATAAAATGCACGTTAATCGAGCAAAGCTACTATTACCTAACCTTTTTCAGGTTTGATAAACGCGCAAATATTGGTGTGCAATAAAGTTCGCAGTACAGAGTTCTTGAAAATGGTATGAATGGTTCTGGAAGATATCATGAATGAGTTGTTGATGATGGCATGAATAAGTTCTCGAAGATTGTATGAATGAGTTCTGGAAGATAGCATGAACAAGTTCTTGAAGATGGTATGAATGAGTTCTGGAAGATAGCATGAATAAGTTCTTGCTGATGGCATGAATAAGTTCTTGAAGATGGTATAAATGCAATCACATTGTGCCACTGATTTCCATCAAATTGTGCTGCTATACTCCATATCGGGTTATTGTGCTGTATTTTATATTACTGGCCACAATAGCAAAGGAGTGGATATTGCTACAACAGGCAGTGACATGGTAACCGTGATGGAATGTCGTGAGCGTCTCATCATGTTGGTGCCCCAAATAGAGCCCAGGGAACAGTCAAGCAGAAAGAACACCTACAAAATCGGACAGGCAGAACAACTAAAAAGTAAGTCTCTGTGTGCAGTTTTGCGCATGAGCCTTTTCTTTCATAAAAATAAGTTTACAAAAGCTCTATCATCTCATTGCATTTAACGCAAAATTCGCGACGTACTAGGTTTCTGAAGCTCTGGTATACTTATATTTTTGTTATCGCTATCAATGACTGAAATAAAAACAACCAGATCCCTTCCTGTGCCTCTAGTGGTATAGTTTCCCCAGCAGAGTACAGAAATACATAAATCAATACTCTACAGATATTTGTTAGCATTAATATTACTCATCTACTTCTTCTTTTTCTCTAACTTTTTAGCTCCCAGTGGAGCATAGGTCTTCAAAAAACACTTTCCAAGTCGTTCTGTCTCTTGCCATTCTTTTAAGATCATTCCATGTCTTCCCCATCAACTTCATCTCTGCTTCTATCTGTCTTCTCCAAGAATTCCTTGGTCTTCCTCTTTGTCTTTTCCCCTGGGGATTCCAAAAAAGGGTCTGTTGGGTAATACTCTCAGTTGGCTTCCGTAGTGTGTGTCCTATCCAGCGTCATCGTCTTCGCTGTATCTCTTTATCCACTGGTGTTTGACTGGTACATTTCCATAATTCTATGTTAGTGATTTTGTCCTGCCATTTCCATTTTTTTATCCTGCGTAAGCATCCATTAATGAAAGTCTGTAATATTACTCATGGTTATGGTTAATCGAAGGCCCCTGTATCACTGCAAACGAATTAAAATCAATAATTTCTCAACCGCCCGTGCCAGTGGAATTATTCGAATTAAAACTCATCTCATTGAAGTATTCAAACACAGAAAGGAAGATGCAGTCCTCATCATAGCAGCTACAGCACACATCAAAAGACACAAGGCCAAGCGGCACCGAAAGTGAACGCAGCTGAACTGTCCTCCGTCATACAATATAATTCAACGTAAGCAATCGGAATATCGAAACACGATCCGGATGAAAAACACAACTCACGGTGTTCACAGAGCACTAAACTCAGTAGCTCCGGCAGCAATCCGATATGACTGATATATACATACCTGCAAAAATAAAAGTTTTCACTGGTACCCGTTCCGCACAGTTACAGCTCAGAACAGCCCTGTGCATATTGATGGTTTTAATAGTTAGACCCTCAAAGTTCAGTCGGTCTATTTTGATCACCCACTCACTCTTCCCGTATCTACGCCATTATCATGACATGAAATTTATACAAACAAAAATAAACACGAAACTGTTTCTTTCGGAGTAAAATGTATAGAGAAATAAATGTTCAAACCTAGAAATATGGCATCATATGAGTATAAATTGCCCTTTACATATTCTTTTTTTTCTAAAAGTTAACGTTAATATTCTATCTGTGGAAGTGTTTCTAATTATAACTCAACCAGAATAGCTGATACTCCATCTTATTTAGTTAAAGTGTGCTTTATTAATTATGTGCTTTCAATAAATTATAAACTAGAAGATTTATTTGTAAAATTGTGTAATTCGTAATTTTGTTATGCATAATAGGTCATTTTAAAGAAACATGTACAATTTAATAAAAGAAATACTTATATTTTAATATTTTATGCACCATAAAACACTTCATGGGAAAAAAAACAATATTATTCTGAAAGGAGCAACAGATCAATACACCTAAAATATCAGCCACAAGCTATTTTGATTGATTTTTTTTTTAAATAGAGAAATGTAAAATATTTATTATTTCTGCTGTTGTAGAACGTCAGACATCGAGGCAGGTTTCAGTAATATACTGCGTGGAAGTCTTTAGCTTCTCCAGAGGGACGATGTTGTTCATCATCAGGGTTACCTCCCCTTGCTTGTGTTAAATTTTTTCGAAAACGTCAATTTAAAGATTGGAAAACTGCATGTCAGAGAATTGTATCATCCTTATTATGTGCCCTGCCTTGTGACGTATTACTTATTCTTGTGTATGTCTAAACTTTATTGAATTATCAAAGAAGAGATTGGAATTCAAAAGACCACTACATGTTGATAATTGTCTTATGTACAAGAATAAAACGTTAAAAGCTGTTGTTGTTATATGGTCACGGATGATATAGATTTGACATCTGGCTCGCGTATCAAACTGATGTCTACTTAAGATTTATTTGTGTAAATTGTGAACTGCATAGGGACAAAAGGTAACATAGTTAACTGCATAGGGACAAAAGGTAACATAGTTAACTGCAAGGGGCAAAAGGTAACATAGTTAACTGCATAGGGACAAAAGGTAACATAGTTAACAGCAAGGAGCAAAAGGTAACATAGTTAACTGCATAGGGACAAAAGCTAACAGTTAATACCATAGGGACAAAAGATAACATAGTTAACTGGAAGGGGCAAAAGGTAACATAGTTAACTGCATAGGGACAAAAGCTAACATAGTTAATACCATAGGGACAAAAGGTAACATAGTTAACTATCTATCTATCTATTGTCCTTTCGAGCCGAAGATGGCACATAGGGCAGAACCACAATCTCAAAAAACAGAAACCTTGCGTGCCAAAGTGGCTGCAAAAAGGGACAAAAGGTAACATAGTTAACTGCATAGGGACAAAACCTAACATAGTTAAACACCATAGGATCAAATGCTAACATAGTTAATTACATAAGGACAAAAGCTAACATAGGGAACATAGGGACAAAAGGTATCATAGTGAACAGAATAGGGACAAAAGGTAACATAGTTAACTGCATAAGGACAAAAACTAACATAGGGAACTGCATAGGGACAAAAGCTAACATAGGGAACTGCATAGGGACAAAAGCTAACATAGGGAACTGCATAGGGACAAAAGCTACACATAGGGAACAACATAGGGACAAAAGGTAACATAGTGAACAGAATAGGGACAAAAGATAACATAGTTAACTGCATAAGGACAAAAGCTAACATAGGGAACTGCATAGGGACAAAAGCTAACATTGGAACTACATAGGGATAACAGCTAACACATGGAACTGCATATGGACAAAAGATAACATAGGGAACAACATAGGGACAAAAGCTAACATATACATGCACATCTGGCCCACGATAAAACCAGAAGGATAAAGGCCGCTTGGTTAAAGCTGTCGCCACGACCTGTGAGATTCATGATTCTGCATTTGAAGAGGAGATCTTTTGACAATTATTTTTAGGGGATTGTGCTTTTCTCTATATTTTTTTTTCTACCTGTTTTGCTTTATAATAAACCTTGAACCTGAGAGAGTAAGAGTATCCGGATCAGCAAATCACACTTGACCAGTGATATTTATTTATGGACACTATTTTGACACCAAGTTAGTAGAGGATGGAATGGAAATGCAAAGAAATCAGACAGAATTCTGTAAAAATGTCCAATGCGCCAGGCTGAAAGGGTTAAATAATCATACTTTAACTGTAAACTGCGACAATAAGCGACTATTCCATGGTAAGCAAAGAACGTTTATTAACGTTTGTCTTTAAAGGAAGATTTCATAAAGTGTTCCCAATCTGATTATAGTTTCTGTTTACGTTTATCTTTAAAGGAATATTTCATAAAGTGTTCCCAATCTGAATATAGTTTCTGTTTACGTTTATCTTTAAAGGAAGATTTCATAAAGTGTTCCCAATCTGATTATAGTTTCTGTTTACGTTTATCTTTAAAGGAATATTTCATAAAGTGTTCCCAATCTGATTATAGTTTCTGTTTACGTTTATCTTTAAAGGAATATTTCATAAAGTGTTCCCAATCTGAATATAGTTTCTGTTTACGTTTATCTTTAAAGGAAGATTTCATAAAGTGTTCCCAATCTGATTATAGTTTCTGTTTACGTTTATCTTTAAAGGAATATTTCATAAAGTGTTCCCAATCTGATTATAGTTTCTGTTTACGTTTATCTTTAAAGGAATATTTCATAAAGTGGTCCCAATCTGATTATAGTTTATGTTTACGTTTATCTTTAAAGGTATATTTCATAAAGTGTTTCCAATCTGATTATAGTTTCTGTTTACGTTTATCTTTAAAGGAATATTTCATAAAGTGTTCCCAATCTGTTTATAGTTTCTGTTTACGTTTAACTTTAAAGGAATATTTCATAAAGTGTTCACAACCTGATTATAGTTTCTGTTTACGAAGTTTTTGTCTATAAAGGAAGATTCCGTAAAGTGTTGCTCTGATCTAAGTTGTTATTTACGAAATGTTTGTCTATAAAGGAATAATATGTAAAGTGATAATGTGATCAAAGTTTGTGTGAACCAAGTATTTGTCTTTCAAGGAGGGCTCCGGTATGGAAGATGAAATTGTAAGGGATAGTTTTGTGAGAAGATTATGTGGGTTAGTAGTGTATGAGTTGTTGATATGATTAAATACTGTGTACGGTATTTGTGTGAGGAGATACGGTGAGTTAGTAGTATATGAGTTGTTGATATGATTAGATAGTGTGTACGGTATTTGTGCGAGGAGATTGTGTGAGTTAGTAGTATATGAGGTGTTGATATGATTAGATAGTGTATGCGATATTTGTGTGAGAAGATTGTGTGAGTTAGTGGTATATGAGTTATTGATGTGATTAGTTAGTATGATCGGTATTTGTGTGAGGAGATTGTGTGAGTTAGTAGTATATGAGGTGTTGATATGATTAGTTAGTGTGATCGGTATTTGTGTGAGGAGATTGTGTGAGTTAGTGGTATATGAGGTGTTAATATGATTAGTTAGTGTGATCGGTATCTGTGTGAGGAGATTATGTGAGTTAGTAGTATATGAGGTGTTGATATGATTAGTTAGTGTGATCGGTATTTGTGTGAGGAGATTGTGTGAGTTAGTGGTATATGAGGTGTTAATATGATTAGTTAGTGTGATCGGTATCTGTGTGAGGAGATTATGTGAGTTAGTAGTATATGAGGTATTGATATGATTAGATAGTGTGTACGGTATTTGTGTGAGGAGATTGTGTGAGTTAGTAGTATATGAGGTGTTGATATGATTAGTTAGTGTGATCGGTATTTGTGTGAGGAGATTGTGTGAGTTAGTGGTATATGAGGTGTTAATATGATTAGTTAGTGTGATCGGTATCTGTGTGAGGAGATTATGTGAGTTAGTAGTATATGAGGTGCTGATATGATTAGTTAGCGTGATCGGTATCTGTGTGAGGAGATTGTGTGAGTTAGTAGTATATGAGGTGCTGATATGTTTAGTTAGTGTGATCGGTATCTGTGTGAGGAGATTATGTGAGTTAGTAGTATATGAGGTGTTGATATGATTATATAGTGTGATCGGTATTTGTGTGAGGAGATTGTGTGAGTTAGTAGTATATGAGGTGTTGATATGATTAGTTAGTGTGATCGGTATTTTTTTGAAGATCTTGCTTTAGAACTTAAAACCTGCACTGACTATGCAATGAGTTGTGTTTAGGATCTGTGCGAGAAGTTAGTGTTTGAGGTAGCTATGTAATGATTGTTTGAGGAGTTTGTGTGGAGAGTAAGTGTTTGAGGTAGTTATGTAAGGATTGTTTGAGGAGTTTGTGTGGGGAGTTAGTGTGCAAGGTAGTATGTAATGGCTGTTTGAGGAGTTAGTGTAGGGAGTTAGTGTGTAAGGTAGTTATGTAGGCATTGCTTGAGGAGTTTGTGTGGGGAGTTAGTGTGTGAGGTAGTTATGCAAGGATTCTTTGAAGAGTTGTGTAGATAATAAATGTATGCGATAATTATGTAATGATTGTTTGAGGAGTTGGGGGGGGGGAGTGTTTGAGGTAGTTATGTAATGATTGTTTGAGGAGTTTGTGTGGGAAGTTAGTGTGTGAGGTAATTATGTAAGGATTGTTTGAGGAGTTTGTGTGGGGAAGTAAGTGTTTGAGGTTATTATATAAGAATTGCTTGAGGAGTTTGTGTGGGGAAATAAGTGTTTGAGGTAATTATGTAAGGATTGCTTGAGGAGTTTGTGTGGGGAGTTAGTGTGTGAGGTAATCATGTAAGCATTGCTTGAGGAGTTTGTGTGGGGAGTTAGTGTGTGAGTTAATTATGTAAGGATTGCTTGAGGAGTTTGTGTGGGGACTTAGTGTGTGAGGTAATTATATAAGGATTGTTTGAGGAGTTTGTGTGGGGAGTTAGTGTGTGAGGTAATTATGTAAGGATTGCTTGAGGACTTTGTGTGGGGAAGTAAGTGTTTAAGGTAATTATGTAAGGATTGCTTGAGGAGTTTGTGTGGGGAGTTAGTGTGTGAGGTAATTATGTAAGGATTGCTTGAGGAGTTTGTGTGGGGAGTTAGTGTGTGAGGTAATTATGTAAGCATTGCTTGAGGAGTTTGTGTGGGGAGATAGTGTGTGAGGTAATTATGTAAGGATTGCTTGAGGAGTTTGTGTGGGGAGTTAGTGTGTGAGGTAATTATATAAGGATTGTTTGAGGAGTTTGTGTGGGGAGTTAGTGTGTGAGGTAATTATGTAAGGATTGCTTGAGGACTTTGTGTGGGGAGTTAGTGTGGGATGTATTTATGTAAGGATTGCTTGACGAGTTTGTGTGCGGAGTTAGTGTGTGAGGTAATTATGTAAGGATTGTTTGAGGAGTTTGTGTGGGGAGTTAGTGTGTGAGGTAATTATGTAAGGATTGCTTGAGGAGTTTGTGTGGGGAGTTAGTGTGTGAGGTAATTATGTAAGGATTGCTGGAGTAGTTTGTGTAGGGAGTTAGTGTGTGAGGTAATTATGAAAGGATTGTTTGAGGAGTTTGTGTGGGAGATAAGTGTTTGATGTAACTATGTAAAGATTGTTTGAAGAGTTTATTTATTGGAAGTTAGTGTGTGAAATAGTTTAGGTAAGGATTGTTTGAGTTTGTTGGAAGTTGAGTGTATAGTATTTATGTATGGAATCTGTGTGATTAATATTTTATAGAAGATAAAGTGATAAATTTTCTGCGAAACTGTGTCTATGACTTAGTTATGTGTGTACAGGTTGTGCAATTATAGTGCGTGTGTGAGAGAAATGTGTTAAAATAATGTGTTTCTTGGATAGACTTTGAGGAATTTGTGAGGGAAGTTAGGAATTTTGGGATTATTGTAAATAAGTTAATGATGTTGATGATGATATTTATGACAACACGAAATTTTGTTTTAATCATCGTTACTCACCTTCAAGAAAAGGTCTATCCAAGTGTAGAATCACAGCCGACGTTCTTGAAATCACAAAATGGCGTTCACTTATTAATTCCACGTCCAAAGAGAAAATCGCAACAACAATAAATAAAAGCACGGCAAAGGCAGATTATCAGTGCGATGTTCACAAATAAGTTTCATCAAACATTAATTAAATGGTCTATGAATGCACGTAACCAGAGATATATATTTGGAACAAGGGAATTGCACCCTCCTCAAAATCGCAATCTCAGATGCTTGGTAATTTGCTTCATTTTGTTGTGAACTTTGTGAGTTTCACTCTGTGTTCAAGAACAAGGTGAGTTTATGCTAAAAAAAAAAAAAATAACAAGCGTGCTGTAGTTTGACTTCCTTAAATTGTATCACATTTTTGTCTGAAATAATCCGTGATGAGAAGAGACATAGACTTCGTTATTGTGACTTCTTTGTTCTTTGTTGCTGTTTTCCTTTAGTTGACGTGGTTTACTTTGTCTATTTTTGCGCATTATGTGTATCTTGTGCAATTATAAATGTCACTGTAAAACGAAGAATGAGAAATCTGTTATTGTTAACAAATAAACAATATTAGGGGGATGTCTACCTGTGGGTTGCCGAAAAGCTGGTTATAAAGGTCGTATATACAGCGGCTTTCTTAAGGTAAAGGTAAAGTACGAGACTTGAACCGGCGTCTTAGTACGCGTGTTTTCACCCATATGTTTTCGGCTGCCTATCCAGAAGTGTTCGGAGACTTCTGGATAGTGTCGCTTTCAGTATCGAAACTCACGATGCGAAGCGGATCTTCCTCAACTTCCCAGAGTACTACCCTGGTACTCATTTCTGCCAGCGGCTGGGTCGACCGCGGGGGTTTTTTTCTCAACCATAAGTACAATTTACAGTACTTCCAGTGGAAATCGAACACGGGTTGTCCGAACGTCGTCGGTAGGGCAGATGGGTGGTTTTCCCAACTAGGCTACCGAGATCTCCTGCGGCTCTTTATTGAAATTTACACCTTGGAATGTTTAGTTCATTCAAGATTTAACAAACAAATCCTTGGTCTTACCGTGAAACAAAACAAAATTCAACTGGATGCAAAACAACAAGTTCAAATCACTCATCCAGATAATTGTCAATGTGGATAAATATAATTATTTATTAGACGAAAATATATAGGTTTTATTTCTGCAAACTATTTACATTTGTGTAAATTAACTTTAGTTTCTCTTATTTAAGATGATTATATTGGTTGTCTACACTTCAGCTGGGCCAATGTTTATGAGTAATATAATTACGAGGGTGATTCAAGCAGTCTAACGGTCTACAGCAATTACTTAATGAAATAAACATGACAAGCAAAAAATATGGACTAGATATGAATATCAAAAAGACTAAAATCATAAACAAAGAAATTACTCAAAACCCACAAGTGGATATCAAAACTGAAGGAATAGACCTGGAAATAGTTCAGAGCTACAACTACCTTGGACATACCAGTGATGGAAAATGTAAAACTGAAATAAACAAAAGAATAGGAATGGCAAAAAGTAATTTTAATGTCATGAAGAACATACTAACATCAAAACAAATAACACCAGGGCTAAAACTAAGAATAGCAAAATGTTACATCTTCTCAATATTCCTATATGGTGTAGAAACATGGACATTAAACAAGAAAACAGAACAGAGAATTGAAGCCTTTGAAATGTGGATATATAGAAGAATAGGTAGAATTGGATGGAAGGCAAAGAAAACAAACGATGAAGTCTTAAAACAACTAAAAATGAAAACAGAACTCCTAAACACAATTCAAACAAGACAAATTAGATTTTTGGGCCATGTTCAAAGACACAGCAGCCTACTAAAAGTAATCCTTGAGGAGAAAATACAAGGTAAAAGAGGCAGACCAAGACTAACATGGACGAATAACATCAAAAGATGGACAAACCAGCCTATGACAACCTGCACCATGAAAGCAAGTAACATAGCAGATTGGCGCTTCATGGTAGCCAACCTTCGTAGCGGAGATGGCACTCGATGATGATGATGATGATTCAAGCAGTAATCTGAAGACGGTCATATCGCAGGCGCCTAAACAGACTGGCTCTAAATGGGAGCAACATGCAGTGGTTCTTTTTTTTTTTTTTTTTTTTAATGGCGAAGATGAAAATAACAGCCGATGTCCATCAAGAGTACAAAAGCAGAACGAACAGGAAAAGTTGTTTATCAGTACAAATATATGAGTGGCAAAAATAATTCAAAGTGATTAACAGATGCATCTCGCTCCGGCCGACCTTAAACTGCGACTATGACTGACGATGTTTCTGTAGTAGAGAGAAATGAAGAGAACAATTAGGCGTGTTTCAGCACTTGGCATAATCAGCTAGTTGATGCAATTTAACAATCTCCGCTAGATGGATACCAAGGCGGTTAACCGCCGAAATGAAAGACCTTTGTGTGGATGCTTGTGCGGTACTATTGCTAGGGCATACAGTAAAAAAATTGACAGGTTGGCATACATGGAGGATTATTGCAGAATTACTGGCAACGAAACGTGAGTTCACTGTCTTTCAGGCAGAAACGAAGTGAGCAAGCAAAGAATGACGACATTTATTCTCGCTGAAACGAGTTACTGTTATTGTTAGGATCATCGTCACTGCACACCTGACGAACCCATAGGTGCTCCGATATCCCCCTCGAGAAAATCTGAGAAGAATCCTGATCCACGTGCATGAACTCCGTAGCATGGCCTGGTATACGCGCTATTGATAGGTTTCTACTGACAATTTTCCCCAAGCAGCGGTAAAATTACCTATTCTTTTCGATGTTAACTGCCAATGGCTCTTTAACGTGCGCGAGTGCACACGGGACTTCCTGTTTATTTCCGTTATCCGAGATGGCTTGACATCACTAAGAGATCAGGGGAGGATAACTTCATAAAGAAACTACTGATTAATGTGTTCTGTTATCTAACAATCACCACCACTTCTGGTGGGTTTTTAACCTGGGTCGTTTCTGTCCTGAAGTCGAACCTCTTGACTACCTTGCTCTCACTACTCGCCGAAAGAGGAAAAACTTTTCGCACAACTCCGTCGGCAGGGTTATGGTTTTTTTTGGGCACAATAAGAACTCATCTCCTGAATATTACATGCCCAGAAGATCAACAGTGAAGCGTATTGTGAACTATAATATGGTCCAAAAGCTGAGGGATGTTCACAATATGACGTGATATTGCAGCATAACAATGTGTGGGCGTACACTCCATGCGTGACAGTTGACGAGATCTTAAATTTGCATTTTTATTTTCCTCCACACCCACCTTATCCACGTGACCTTGAGCAAAGTGACCATCATATCCTTTGACCCCTTAAGGAAGCTCATGGTTGCAAGCCCTAAATGATTGTGCCAAATTGTAGTCAGCCAGATTTTTTCCTCGCGGGATCGTAGCACTGTTGAAGATATGGGAAACAGGCTTTGACGATTGGAGTTTGGGGAGGGGGTGATTATTTTGAAAAGTGATGGATCAGTTTCTTAAAATAAGTATTTGCATTATATCACTTAAAATAAGTATTTGCATTATGTCACTTAAAATAAGTATTTGCACTATGTCACTTAAAATAAGTATTTGCATTATGTCACTTAAAATAAGTATTGCATTATATCACTTAAAATAAGTATTTGCATTATATCACTTAAAATAAGTATTTGCATTATGTCACTTAAAATAAGAATTTGCATTATGTCACTTAAAATAAGTATTTGCATTATATCACTTAAAATAAGTATTTTCATTATGTCACTTAAAATAAGTATTTGCATTATATCACTTAAATATAAGTATTTGCATTATATCACTTAAAATAAGTATTTGCATTATGTCACTTAAAATAAGTATTTGCATTATGTCACTTAAAATAAGTATTTGCATTATGTCACTTAAATATAAGTGTTTGCATTATATCACTTAAAATAAATATTTGCATTATATCACTTAAAATAAGTATTTGCATTATATCACTTAAAATAAGTATTTTCATTATATCACTTAAAATAAGTATTTGCATTATATCACTTAAAATAAGTATTTGCATTATATCACTTAAAATAAGTATTTGCATTATATCACTTAAAATAAGAATTTGCATTATATCACTAAGAATAGCGAAGGTTACTTTTTTTTTTAATTCTCCGTCATTTATATATAGATGTTGCGTTGAATTGAAATGTAAATATATATTGTTTAGAATAGAGATGCTTTGTTGCCAAGACTGAAAAGTAACGTTATCATTTTTCAACAGTCCCTGTCTTCTAGTTTAGTGCACTTATGCCAGCGCTTGATAAGCGCGTAAATAGTTGACCTCTTGGCTACCTATCTAGCACACTTTTTTGAACTTCAACTCGCCATGAATGATGTAATGTTACGATCTAACAGTAATGCCACCTCCTTGTCTGCGACACGTCTTGCCAAGGTTTTCCCATAATACGTTGTCCACATGTGGTTTGTTGTATTCCGTGACTGTCATAGATGTTGGACTTGGTGGAGAAAAATCCTCCACTCTAGTGATGCCTCTCTTGAACTTCACATCCATTCATAGACTTGTGTGTGACATATAAACCTGACATTGTATTCAATTTTCATGATATGATAAATCTCTGCAGATTTCACTCTAAGCAAAAATCTCGCAATATTTCAAAATAATAGTTTGTTAACCATGTAATGAGAAGGGAATAGCTGCTTAAACATACTGTGACAACTAACAAAACTGACAGATTATATCAATGGAGATAGATAGAAAATATATCAGTTAAAGAAATACATTCGACAGAATGTTAATAACAGAATTTTAAAATCGTTTCCATTCTCTCTATCTCTCTCTCTCTCTCTCTCTCTCCCTCTCTCTCTCTCTCTCTCTCTCTCTCTCTCTCTCTCTCTCTCTTTCTTTGAGTTATAGAGTCGTTTTGGTCATAATTTGTCTTTTTCCAGTTGCTGGAACTAAGAGACATGACCTCCGATGCTAAAGCTAGAATCTAGATACTAATGTATAAATACATATGTGTATGTGTGTATTACAAGAGAGTATTTTCTACATCTGGAGTGAAGAGAATTACAGATTTACAAATGATTTATTTAGAGCGAATCCTGACTTAAAAAGTAAGGCATGGACACGATATATAGGAAGCATAACGATCACGAGATGCCAAGGAAATATTTGTGTCAAAATAATCCTGAGAGTGGACCAGAATACCAGCCAAGTAACTCCATTTAAGGCTACACAACAAACAAAATACCTAATATATATATATATATATATATATATATATATATATATATATACATATATATATATATATATATATACACATATATATATATATATATATATATATATACATATATATATATATACATATATATATATATATATATACATATATATATACATATATATATATATTTATATATATACAGTACTTACCAAAAAAAGAAATGGCAAGTTTTACTGATTAACCAAATATGTGGAAATCCGGTTAAATATGCACGTTCTGTCCTAATTTTACACTCCCCTTCACTTTATTGAACAAACTATATCAAAAGTAAAAGAACAATAAGTTACCGTAAAGTTGCTTGATAATAATTTTAAAAAAGTAAAGTACCCCGATCACGCCAAGTGTCGTATAGGGAATATGGTGTTAGTGACCATAAATTTTACAGACCTTCGGCACCATGATTTTTGGGATAATATAGTCGATAATACGCACGTGCGCTTTACTTTCCCAGAAAAAAATCCGATACCCATTAAAGGTGAACCAGAAGCCGTCGGTTGGGATCGAACCCTACCTCTTGTCCTTTGTAGTCCAGTTCACTAACCACTGAGCTATCGCGGCTCCCGCTGTATAATAAAACCTACAATTATTTCTAATGCTGGTGGCAGAAAAAAAATGCAAAGTCTTTGCAGGTAAATAAAATTAGGGATACATTGTACACACAAATAGTGATTTATACATTTATAGTTTTAATACATAAAATAGTTATTTTATACTTTTAATACATTTCGACACAACATTTTTTTTTAGTAGTTTGGAAGTTGGTTGGTCTGAATGTACGCGGTTAAACAAAAAAGCAAATGTAAAACAGCTACCGAAATCTACAGAAGAGAAAATTATTATCAAAGAAATATAAAGCAGGGTCAGGTGCTCTGAAAACTGTTTTAGGAATTTTTGTCTTCAAAATCATACAACCTTCCTTCACTTCCGTCCAGTCATTGCTGCTACCATAACAGTGCACGCTTAATTGAATAATTTAAGTACAAAATGTGCTAACAGTAAAAATGAGCTGCGTTTCTGTGCATTCAGTCTCTCTGAATGGAACAAATAATAATACGCAGTCTTGGCGCCGAGCTAAGAAATGAAAGTGCAACTTTTCCTACATCAAAAGAATAAAAACCGCTGATAATTGCTGCTGTACCACTGATAAGGCGACGGACTAACATTTGTCTTGAAGCGCCCACATATTTTGAATAGAAAATACAGTTGTGGGTCAATACTTTAGTTGATTTGTTCTTTTGTCTTTCCAGGAAAATAAACTAAACTTATCTCAATACATGTATAATAATTCAGTTTCTTCTAATCACTTTATATACATAATAGATGATCTATATAAAGTGATTAGAAGAAACTGAATGTTTAAATGTAACAGCTATTATGGTTAGAAATTGAATATTGCACACGGATACTCTCATAATTACCAATCTTTGATCCTTTTATTACGAGAATTAACTACTTAGTTTCTTCATATATATTTTCTTTAGATTTTAAACAATTATTTGTGTGTATCTGGTGTCACAAAATAAAACCACCTCCAGAAAATATCGATATCAGGAATAAGTGAAATGTACTAGGCTCAGAACATCTTCATTCAAAGACGATGCTACATTTTCAAGATTAGAATTAAAATACCCACTTTGATATGAGAAGAAACAAATGAGGTACCATTACACATGTCGTTACCCACTTTGATATGAGAAGAAACACATGAGGTACCATTACACATGTCGTTACCCACTTTGATATGAGAAGAAACACATGAGGTACCATTACACATGTCGTTACCCACTTTGATATGAGAAGAAACACATGAGGTACCATTACACATGTCGTTACCCACTTTGATATGAGAAGAAACAAATGAGGTACCATTACACATGTCGTTACCCACTTTGATATGAGAAGAAACAAATGAGGTACCATTACACATGTCGTTACCCACTTTGATATGAGAAGAAACAATTGAGGTACCATTTCACATGTCGTTACCCACTTTGATATGAGAAGAAACACATGAGGTACCATTACACATGTCGTTACCCACTTTGATATGAGAAGAAACAAATGAGGTACCATTACACATGTCGTTACCCACTTTGATATGAGAAGAAACAAATGAGGTACCATTACACATGTCGTTACCCACTTTGATATGAGAAGAAACACATGAGGTACCATTACACATGTCGTTACCCACTTTGATATGAGAAGAAACAAATGAGGTACCATTACACATGTCGTTCTGGAACAATAATGGATGTCACTAGCCTTTGACTAATCGCCTCGTTCCGGAAATAAATGTAAAAATCGACCAAACAGAAGATATATTGAAGTTATTTGATATGTGTGTTGTCATGGTAGCTATGTGGACTAGATCGATGGGTTCCCATCTAAGTAGATGCGACTACGATTCTCTGTGAATAAATGTCTTTCTTTTCTGTCAGAAATATAATCTTGTAAACTTGCTGACGATATCAGTGAGCCTGTTGTCTTCCAGTCCTCAATAAACTCGCAGCGACAGAATGAGAATGATGCTGTAGTAGACAGCTTGTTCAAGTCAATTTTGTTAATGATATTTATTTTAACTACGCCACTCTTGCATTTAAGACACAGAAAATATAGAACTTTAATAAGCTTTCCGGAATATACAAAACGTTCGTTTTACTACATAGTGATAAATGCAGCGTTTCAAAATAACAGCGAGTGTTGATCACATCACTGAAATATTTTCACACAATTTGAAATTGAAAAAAAAAAATAAACACATCCAGATAAAGTAGGTTGACATTTAAAACAAATCGTTGTATCCCTTGTTTCATATAGTAGCATTTTATTAAATAATTCTCAGCTACTTAAATATCAAAAATAAAATTAATTCTCTCTGTTATTATTTGAAGTCTCTTGTATTAAAGTTGACAAATAGCGAAAAGACAGAAGCGACCATTTTCTGTGAAAAACACCAACACTGCAAGCAGTATGTCCCTCCATTGAGCTGTGTAGACTTTCAGAAATTGATCGCAAGTTAGCCCGCCGACATTGATATGCCAGAAAGAATTTTCTAAAAAAAATCCGGCTCAATTCCAACTGGCACAAAAACGATTTAAGAATATTTGTATATAGATTTGGTTCCAAAAAACAGACGGATACATTTCGACTAATTCAATGCAGGTATAAGCATTAAAACGCAAACTGTTGTTTCAAATGTGTGTATGTGCTTAGCGGAAATGGCCTGAAGTTGTGTCGTAAGCTGGGCATCTCTCCTCTTCTGCGGTGCCAGTAAATTGAGTTACACGCGGCTGGCGAGATATCTTTTTCTGATCGGCCAGCTGATTCTAGTCCTGATAGAAACGTGGAGTCTAGGGTTGACAAGTGGCTAGGTGTTTTCTCTATGCTTGCGATTGGTAATTTCTTTTCAAGCAGACTTCTTCAGTTTTGTAGCAACCTTGACTATAGAACAAACATTAAACCGTCATTTTCCAGTATTTTGCTTCATGCAGCATTTTAGTTTAGGGACCATTAGGAATGTTTGGGCGAGTGTCGCACTGAGAATCTGCACACGGTTGTAGTTATTAAAATAAAGTCTATAGAGATTAGCCAACACAAAAAGGGAGCTCTTAAAAAACATCAGAAAGAAGCAATCAACATTTTTCGGACACATCATGAGAAGAGGAAAGTTGGAATACTTGGTTACAACTGGCAAAATAAAAGGAAAGAGAGATCGCGGACGACAAAGAGAGAGAATACTGGATAGCTTGGTGTCATGGCATGGAAAACAGTCAACAACAGAACTCATACGATGCACTGTAGATAGAAGATTGTGGAGGGACATGATCGCCTACACCAACCGGTATGGCACATGATGAATGATAGAGATTGACTTTTCCTTTACTTTAAACAAGGTTGATAATATTATAAATTGTATAGGGGACTTTGTACAAAATTTGAACAATGTTAGTATAAGTTGTACAAGTGAGGTTTATCATGAGAATTGTGAGCAAAGTCACTATTACGAGAGTTTATTCAAAGTCATCGTTACGAGAATTTTGATCAAAGTCATTATTACGTGAGTTTTGATAAAAGTAACTATTATGAGAGTTTTATTCAAAGTCAATGTCACAAGAATTTTGATCAAAGTCATTATTACGAGAGTTTTGATAAAAGTCATTATTACGAGAGTTTTGGTCAAAGTCATTATTACGAGAGTTTTGGTCAAAGTCATTATTACGATAATTTTTAAAAAAATAAAAGTCACTGTTACAAGAATCTTGATCAAAGTCACTGTTACAAGAATCTTGATCAAAGTCACTGTTACGAGAATTTTAATCAAAGTCACTGTTACGAGAGTTTTGATCAAACTCATAATTACAAAAGGTTTGACAAAAGTCACTGAAACCAACATTTTGTAATAATCATTGAAACGAGAGATTTGATCAAAGACACTTATGATTTTTTGTTCTCGGGGTCACCGTTATAAGAGTTTCTTCCTCAACGTTCATCCCTTAATTGGTGAGGATGCGCAATATCAATAGTTTACGTAAAGCCGCGACATCTGCGCCCCTTCAGCCCAACACATCAGACCACGGCACGAGTAGAATATGTTTAACTTCCTTAACAATGTGTCCGAACAATGGCTATTCCCCCAACACTTTTTTGAAGCTTTTAACTACCAACGATTCTTTAACGTGCGCAGATTACACACGAACCTCTTGTTGGATGTCCGAAAGGCTAAACATCGCATCTCATTACCAGAGAAAAGGGGGAGGTAATGTCAGGAAGAAAATACGGACTCGCACCGTGACGGGATTTGGCGAAATCAAGGTCAACATTATAAGAGTCTTGCTCCCCGTTATTTCGCGGTTTTTTTTAAGGTCACAATTATTAGAGCTTTGTTCGTGGTCACTGTTATGGTAGATTTGTTCAAGGTCACAATTATTAGAGCTTTGTTCGTGGTCACTGTTATGGTAGATTTGTTCAAGGTCACAATTATTAGAGCTTTGTTCGTGGTCACTGTTATGGTAGATTTGTTCAAGGTCACAATTATTAGAGCTTTGTTCGTGGTCACTGTTATGGTAGATTTGTTCAAGGTCACAATTATTAGAGCTTTGTTCGTGGTCACTGTTATGGTAGATTTGTTCAAGGTCACAATTATTAGAGCTTTGTTCGTGGTCACTGTTATGGTAGATTTGTTCAAGGTCACAATTATTAGAGCTTCGTTCGTGGTCACTGTTATGGTAGATTTGTTCAAGGTCACAATTATTAGAGCTTTGTTCGTGGTCACTGTTATGGTAGATTTGTTCAAGGTCACAATTATTAGAGCTTTGTTCGTGGTCACTGTTATGGTAGATTTGTTCCAGGTCACAATTATTAGAGCTTTGTTCGTGATCACTGTTATGGTAGATTTGTTCAAGGTCACAATTATTAGAGCTTTGTTCGTGGTCACTGTTATGGTAGATTTGTTCAAGGTCACAATTATTAGAGCTTTGTTCGTGGTCACTGTTATGGTAGATTTGTTCAAGGTCACAATTATTAGAGCTTTGTTCGTGGTCACTGTTATGGTAGATTTGTTCCAGGTCACAATTATTAGAGCTTTGTTCGTGGTCACTGTTATGGTAGATTTGTTCAAGGTCATTATTAGGAGGGTTTTACTCGCGGTAATCTTGTGAAGGTTATGTTCAAGGTTACAATTTGCTCAAGGTCACTGTTAAGATATCTTTGTTCAAGGTCATCAATACAATAGCATCGTGTTCAAGGTCACTGTCATGCAAATTTTGCTCAAGACCACCATTATGTATGAGAGTTCTGCTAAAAATCAAAGTTATAAGAGTTCTACACAAGGTCACTATTATGTATGAGAGTTCTGCTCAAAATCAAAGTTATAAGAGTTCTACACAAGGTCACTATTATGTATGAGAGTTCTGCTAAAAACAAAGTTATAAGAGTTCTACACAAAGTCACTATTATGTGTGAGAGTTCTGCTCAAAATCAAAGTTATAAGAGTTCTACACAAGGTCACTATTATGTATGAGAGTTCTGCTCAAAATCAAAGTTATAAGAGTTCTACACAAGGACACTATTATGTATGAGAGTTCTGCTAAAAATCAAAGTTATAAGAGTTCTACACAACGTTATCATGAATACTTTAGCTGCTAATCTGAGTGTTATACGGCTGTTTGTAATTAATACTTAGTTCTTTATTTGAGTTAGCCACAGCTGTTTATAATTACTACTTTAGTTCCAAATCTCAGTGAGCCACACCTGTTTATCATTAATACTTTAGTTGCTACTCAGTGTTACACGGCTGTATTCTAATTAATAACTTCGTTGCTAATCTGAGCAATAGTTTATCATTAAAACTTGAGTTTGCCCAGCTAATTTAAGAAATATAACGTGTAACAATGCTTCAATGATGCATTCGAGTTGATTAGCTGAAAGAAGATGTTAAACTTGAACATTCATGCCTCAAATTTGAACATTTCATCCAACGCAGTTTTTATTACAGATTCATAGCACAAGAAACACCGGACAGAAAATAGAAATACATTAAACAAACAAAAAAATATCACAACAAAGAAATCCAATATTATAACTCAAAGAATGCAGCAGAGAGTGCAAATTGTTTTGTTTGGTGATAACAAACTCAGTCGTAATGACACCTGCAGAAAAATAATATCATTTAAGACGCGAGAAACGTTCTCACCTGTATGATTAATTTTGAGGTCCAGTGTGTTCATTATTGCAGCTTTATTAGACAGACGTGACCCTTTCTTTCAACCCAGAACTTCAATTATTTTCTTCAATCTAATTGGCTTGTATCTGGTCGGAGAGAGTGAGAGAGAGAGAGTGAGAGAGAGAGAGAGAGAGAGAGAGAGAAGTGCATCTAGGCACAACCACTGTTGATGGGTGTCTTCCAACAAGCGATCAAATGGACTAAGCCAGAACAATGATTGGTGGATTTAGACCAATCAGTGAAATTCTGTAATTTCAAATGACGTCAGAGCTATGTTTAGATTACATCCCTTATACTTGATGTAGCATCAAATTACAGGCTCTAAGGAAAACATTCTTCTTACTACAAGCGATCCTAGTCAAAGAAACTGTATGCGCCACACACAAACATAGATATGCATAAATATTACAGGATGTAGTCACCGAATTTAAGTCAAACGTTTTGCGAGTTGTAAATGTTGAAAACGCATAAATGTTCTGTAAAATAAAGTTTATCATAGTAAAAAGTAAAGTACTCCCGTCACTGCAAGTGGCGTATAGGGAATATGGTGTTAGTGACCATAAAGTTTACACACCTTCGGCACATGATTTTTGGGTAATGTGGTCGGTATTACGCCCATGCCGCTTTACTTTCCCTGAAAAAAATCCGGTACCCATTAAAGGCTAGGTGAACCGGAAACCATCGGTTGGGACCAGACCTCTTGTCCTTTGTTGTAAAATTTATAATAAATAACTGTTAATCTGTATGTTGAGACCTTAAATTATTCTTGTTTTCTTTAATCTTTTACCGCGTCTCTTCTCCATTGTTCTCCTCTTCATATTATTCGTATTCTTCTTTTCCTTCTACTTATTCATTTCTTCTCTTCAATTATATTCCTTTTTTTTCTATTATCTTCTTAAAATTGTTATTCTTAATTTTCTTCTTTCTATTTCTTCAGCTCCTGCTTTATCATCTTCACAATCTTCTTATTTTTTTCTTTTCCCTTATCTTCTTCATCTCCTTCTCATTTTTTCATCGTCTTTTCTTTCTCTACCTCTCTGCTAGTTCTTCTTGTTTCTTTCTCTTTCCTCATTTCTTGTCCTATCCTGTCACCGATACTTATGAATCCAAATTTTCTTCTCTTTCTTCCCCTCTTTTTCTACTTTTCCTTATATGTGTTCTATCCTTCTTTAAGCCCTAATACACCGACAGACAAAGTATTAAGTTCCCGTCACATCCTGTTTAGCTACTATAAAACCTGCCAGTTTGCTCGGTCTCAGAACACCCTTCGAATGACGCCCAAAATCTGGCCAACAAAAGGCGCCAAGTTGCCAAAGCTGCTTGTCGAGGATACTTTAGTTGCAGCGTTCATTTGCATATTTCAAAAATATAACCTATATAATACGTATATATTGCAAATTATAAAATTGTAAATGATTAGAAGACGGTCTTTGTGTCTTTGATACATAACAGGTAAAGTATAGGTAAAGTACGAGACTTCAATCGGCGTCTTAGCACGCGAGTTTCACCCATATGTGCTCGGCCCCCTATCCATAAGTGTTCGGAGACTTCTAGATAGTGTCGCTTCAAGCACCGAAACTTGCGATGCAGGGCGGCATTCCTCACCTTCCCAGTGTAATACCCAAGTCCCATTACTGCTATCGGCTGGGTCGACCGCGGGGATAATTTTTTTCCAACCACGTGTAAAATTCACACTGCTTCCAGCGGGAATCAAACACGGGTTGTCCGACCGTCGATAGCCTAGTCGAGTGGGTTTCCCAACTAGGATACCGAGGCCCCCAAATGATACATGTATTCTCATAATCATTAATCTGTTAACATATTACCAGTGTAAACATCAATCTGATTAGCATATCACCAACATAAACACCAATCTGTTAAAATATTACCAGCATAAACGTTAATCTTTTAACATATAAAACTGTGAACATTAATGTAATAACATGTAACCCATACATAAACATAATTCTATTAACATATGACAACATAAACATTATTCTGTTAAACTATCAAACATAAACATTAATCTGTTAACATATCACCAACATAATCATTAATGTTAGCATATAAGAAACACAAATATTAATCTATTAATTTGTCACCAACATAATCATTAATCTGTTAACATATCACCAACATCAACACCCACGAAAAGAAGATAAATAATATGATAGAGCGGTTAACAAATGGAATCCCGAGAGCTGCTATAGCATCCATTCCTAGAGGAGCATGAAGAAACTACAAGTCATACTGGAGCAAGGAAATACAAAGACTAGAAGAGGAACTGGACTTAGCTAGAGAACTAGCTGAGACATAATACAGCACAGAGAGCAACAGTGCCTACAAGGCAGCCTCAGCCAAATACAGACGTGAGGTCATGATATCAGCAAGACAGAGCTGGATAGACAAAACAGAGAGCCTAAATCTAGATAAAAATGGTCATAAACTATGGAAACTTGCGAAAGCTCTGAGCGTCGAAAATAACTGCCGACCTTCAATATCATTAACACACAATCAAAACATCCTCACAGGCAAAAGGGCAGCAAATCTACTGATAGAGACTTACAAACAAAAACATTAGTAGAATAAACATTCCAATAGACAAACAGAAAGTTGCAAGACGGGAAAACCAAGATGCAAAACACATGCCTTTAGTACCAGAAGAGCATCAGACGACCATCTTTACCCCAACTGAATTAGGTTTGCTCTCAAAGGATTGAAGCTCAAAAGTTCCCCTGGTAAAATGCAATCTCCAACGAAATGCTCCTAAATCTGGGACAGAAAGTCAAGGGCCGGCTTCTAAGTATAATAAATGCTAGCTGGAAGATAGGTCATGTGCCGGCAATCTGGAAAGAAGCTATTATGGTGCCCATCCTCAAATGTGGGAAAGACCCACTAGACCCAAGTAGCTATAAACCAATTAGCCTACTGAGCTGCCTGAGTAAACTCATGGAAAGGCTGGTTAACACAAGACTTATGTGGCATTTGGAGACAAAACAACAAATCGTACCACAACAAAGTGGCTTTCGTCAGCACAGATCAACTGAAGACATGGTCACCTACATTGCACAGAAAATAGAGGATGCTCTACAAGAAAAGAAACACACTGGCAGTGTGGGTCGACATGGAGAAGGCTTTTGATAGAGTTTGGCGAGAGGGTTTAAAGAACAAGCTTTTTAGACTTGGCATCCAGTGTCGTTTATTTAATTGGGTCTCTCAATACCTTCAGGATAGAACGGCCAGAGTACAAGTTCAAGGTCAACTAAGTAAGAAGGTCTCTATCGAACAAGGTGTCCCCAACACTCTTTTTAATTTTCATAAATGACATCGTAATGGACATTCCACCCAGAATACACTCAGCAATATTTGCAGATGATCTGGTGTTATGGGCTCGCGAGGAAAGTATGTCGGTGGCTGGACCCAGGATGCAAGATGCCCTAGGTGAACTTGAAAAATGGACGAACACCTGGTTCTTACCAATCAACGAAAAAAAAAAAACTACATTTACAATTTTCAGCCTATCAAGAAACACACTCTCTGCAAACTTGAAGATAAAAGACCATACACTCCCTATTGACCAAAACCCAACATATCTTGGCGTCACCCTGAATCGCAGAATGACTTGGAAAAATCAGATAGACAGAGCAAGAAAAAAAGCCAGAAAACGAACAAATATTATGAAGAAATTGGCAGGATCGGACAGGGGGGTAGACAGCAATATTTTTAAAAGGCTCTACGTAGGAAGAGTCAGACCAGTTGTAGAGTATGAAGTCACAGCCTGGGCTATGGCTTCCAAATCACAACTTAGCAAAATTAACAGAACACAGAACCAAGCTGCCCGTATCATCACTGGTGCTATGAAATCTACACCTATCGAGACTCTAGAAACAGTAACAGGTTTACAACCCTTAGATGACAGACGGGTCACTAAAGTATTGCAACAAGCTGAGAAATATAGAAGGCTCCACCCCATGCACCAAAGAATAACTGGTTCCGAAATTGTACGATTAAAGAGGAGCAACTTCGCTGCAATTGCCAATGAACTACTGAACTACTGGAGACCCAGTACTTTCCCAAAAATAACGAAACCCTTGAACCCGTCTGTTAAGTCTCCTCATGGAAAGCATAAAATACCAGAACTTATAGAAAATATAACAGGAATCATGAAAAAAGGAACCCAATCAGACACAGAAATAAAACACGTAGCAGAAAAACACATACACGATACCTACCCACTGGACTCTTGGTCCCACATATTCACAGATGGCTCTGCTACTACAAATGCAACCAGAAATGGAGGGGGAGGTTTGTTCTTGACGCTGAATAATCAGGACGAGATCACCAAGCCAATAGCTTCTGGAAAATTCTCAAACAACTTTAAAGCAGAAACTGAGGCCATCAGAGATGCTGCAACACAGGCTACTCAACACAAAAATAACATGGACAATAAATTGGTGATTCTGACTGATGCTCTGTCAGTACTATCAGCTCTAAAAGGCCACAAGAACAATGAACTAGATGACTTGAGAACAACCCTGGACCAACTATGCAGTAACTTCCAGATAGTAGTCATTCAGTGGATACCATCACACTGTAATATACACGTGAACGAACGCGCAGACAAATTAGCTAAAGAGGGAGGGAGATTACCGCAAGAGAACCATCCGCTCCGATATGATTAAGCCAAATCCATCCTCAAAGGTCAGTTCCATGAAAAATGGAAACGAGAACACCCAAAGCATAACGAGAGTGACGGATACCACCAACTATCAAGGAGGGATCAAGCCATCATACTTGGCCTACGCACTGGCCACAATAGAATGAGAAATCCCATGTTCACCAAATTCAAAATAGGTACAACCAGCCTATGCCACTGTACACTGGACAATATGACTACAAAACATGTTCTACAGGATTGCCCCCAGTACACAGACCTGAGAAGAGCATTGTGGTCCACGCCCACCTCCCTGGAAGAAAAACTATATGGGGCAATCGATTCGCTTAAACAGACAGTTGACTTCATGAGAGAGTCTGGAATCCTACTCTGATTGAGTCTTGTTCGCAGACAGAGAGAGATATCACCAACATAAAATAATATGTTAGCATATCACCAACATAAACATTAAACTACTAATATAACTATAACATAAATATTAATCTACTAATATCACTATAACATAAACATTAATATACCAATATAACTATAACATAAACATTAATCTACTAATATAACTATAACATAAACATTAATATACTAATATAACTATAACATAAACATTAATATACCAATATAACTATAACATAAACATTAATCTACTAATATAACTATAACATAAACATTAATATACTAATATAATTATAACATAAACATTAATATACCAATATAACTATAACATAAACATTAATCTACTAATATAACTATAACATAAACATTTATATACTAATATAACTATTACATAACATTAACATTATATTTATTATTAACACTATAACATAAACATTAATAAAGCTTGAAGATTCACATTTTTTGTGTGTAAAATTTACTTCTTCTAAAATGTCAATTTTTTATTATGAAGGAAATGTATTTAGACTTATATCATAATGCTTGTCAATGCTACAAATGTAAGTGATTATCACATGTCTCGTTGCTATTAAAATAAACAACCTAATGTCGTAAGTCAGACTTTCTCTGGCCGAGTGTCCTTTCCCTTTTGAATTCACATTGAATATCACTTTTTGTGGTGGTTTCAGGATCTCTTCTGCGGAGAAAGATGTCATTATAAAGTAAACGTGAGTTACAGAGGAGAACGATTTTTGAAATATAAAGTGAATGTGGGGTAAAGAAGAGTAAGATGTGAATATAGAATAAAGTGAATGTGGGTTAAAGAAGAGTAAGATGTGAATATAGAATAAAGTGAATGTGGGTTAAAGAAGAGTAAGATGTGAATATATAATAAAGTGAATGTGGGTTAAAGAAGAGTAAGATGTGAATATAGAATAAAGTGAATGTGGGTTAAAGAAGAGTAAGATGTGAATATAGAATAAAGTGAATGTGGGTTAAAGAAGAGTAAGATGTGAATATAGAATAAAGTGAATGTGGGTTAAAGAAGAGTAAGATGTGAATATAGAATAAAGTGAATGTGGGTTAAAGAAGAGTAAGATGTGAATATAGAATAAAGTGAATGTGGGTTAAAGAAGAGTAAGATGTGAATATAGAATAAAGTGAATGTGGGTTAAAGAAGAGTAAGATGTGAATATAGAATAAAGTGAATGTGGGTTAAAGAAGAGTAAGATGTGAATATAGAATAAAGTGAATGTGGGTTAAAGAAGAGTAAGATGTGAATATAGAATAAAGTGAATGTGGGTTAAAGAAGAGTAAGATGTGAATATAGAATAAAGTGAATGTGGGTTTAAAAGAAGAGAACGAAGTGAAGATAAAATGCATATTTTAATGGTTATATTTATGTGGGTTAAAGAGAAGAGAAAGATGTGAATATAATGTGAATGTTGGTTAGAGAGTAGAGAAAGATGTGAAAATAACGTGAAGGTTTGTAAAGAGAGGAGAAAGATGTCAATTTAAAAAAATGCGGCCTATATTCAAGCGTAACGCTCTCTATATAGTAGACCCAGCTGAAAGAAAATGTACCTGACTTACTGAGTTGGAAAGGTAAAAGATGCGAGGAAGAGCACTGATCACCTCACTTACTAAGGATAGGGGTCAAGTCCGGCGAAATGTTTACTTCACCCATTACGACATTATTGATCACCCTTACATCCATTTATAATTCTTCTGTACAGACTAGTTTAAAATGTCAACATTAGCATAAGTAGAAAGAAAAATTAATATTTGCTTCTTCATCTTCCTCTTTCTCTTTCTCCTCCTCTTCTACTACTTCTTCTTCTTTTTCTTCTTCTTCGACATTCAGTTTTCTATACTCAGAAAAAAGACCACAAAAAAAGACGAGGGTGAGGGGGAAAGCGCCACTACGAATTTTTATCGTTAGCTGGACGTAATCATAAACAGCACATAATCTGTAAACAAACTGTTTGTCTTGGGGCTAAACTTCAGTTCTTAGCTCTCTCAACATGTATTAGCTGAAGATTGCATTCTTTTGACCTTTTAAACTGTGTGTTGATTTTGCAGTTAAACTTACTCATACATATCCGACACCTTGGCACGCACTCATATCGCCATTGGCTAACAGAGATTGGAATGGTTGGTGAAAATAGAGTGGGGTGGAGAGAAACAAAACTTACAAACCCTATATTTAACTCCTTCTTGGCTGTATATTGAGTACATGCGGCAATTACTATTACTCTTCTTTTTTCCTTTCAGCTCCCTATGGAACATAGATCCACAACAAACACTTTCGAAGTCGTTAAATTTCTTGCCATTGTTTTTATATCGTTTCATGTCTTTCCTTGATAGCTCAGTGGTTAGTGAACTGGAAAGGACAAGAGGTAGGGTTCGATCTTGATCGATGGCTTCCAGGTTCACCCAGCCTTAAATGGGTACCGGATTTTTTTCTCGGAAAGAAAAGCGGGACGGGCGTAATAGCGACCACATTACCCAAAAAAAATCATGTGCTGAAGGTCTGTAAAAGTTATGGTCACTATCACTATATCCCCTACGCTATTTGTAGTGACGGGGCTCTTTACTTAACTTTTTTTTTACTGTTATATTATGATTTTGAAATGTCAGAATGACAGGAAACAGTCTGAGAGATAAGATCAGAAATGAAGAACTGAGAAAAAAGTTAGGAATAGCCCCCGCCATAGAATATATAAAGCAACAACAGATAAAATGGTTTGGCCACGAGACACGGCAGAAAGATCAAAACACAACACAACGAGCCTTCAGCAAACGTGAGAACACCAGACCCAATGGTCGACCACGAAAAAGATGGATGGATGGACTATTAGAAGCACTAGGAAACATAACAGCAGCAGAGGCGAACAGAAGAGCAAAAGACCGCAAATTATATCTCCCCCCCCCCCTCGACGCTAGAAGTCAAATGAGGAAGGAAAGAAGAGGAAATGTCATAGCGCTCTGAGCAGTCCTTTTTCAGAGTTTCTCAGCGCCTAGTCAGGCCCGATGGTTTTCACAGAAGCAGCCTTGTATAATATGTTTTTCACTACAACTTTTTTAGATGGCAAATATGGTATCATACAAACTTGGATATCTAATTTGACGCTGAAAGAATTGTTCCAAAAAATGAAACATACTCCTTCCCCCTCTCTCTTTCCCACCTAGAGAGGCCATGTCTCTGTATGTAATCGTCTTGCACGTGTTTGTTATCTTGTCATACTGAAGAAGGCCTGTGGCAGAAATGTCTATACTTGTATACTGCTTTCATTTAAGCAAAACTGCTATGAACAATTTAATATTTATTTTTTCCTAGTTTCATCGCGATCAGAAACATCTACATAAAGTGCAAATGGTCTTAGAATAACATCATTCGTTAATGTGTCCTCTTTATGAATAAATCATTCGACAAGCTTAAAGCATTATGTGGTTTAACATACCGTATTTTAACTAGTTACCATATGGAAAAGTGAATCCATCAGAGGCGCAACAAACACCGTGAAAATAGAGTAAGTTTCGAAAACCAATCGAATCTGTTTTTTAGATCGTAACATCAAATAAGGTGATTGATATTTTTGTGACAGTGCCACAGCTGCATCAACTTCGATAGTTTATTTTCCATTACAAATTAATTTAAAGGAAGAAACACATTGTTTGAGAAAGGTAATTAATTAAGAAAGTGTATTCTACTATAATAAAATAAAAAATCGCTACACAGTAATCTACTTTAAACACATTTGTTTAAAAAGTGAAGCCTCCAGGAATTTGAGGTAGACGGCAGCTGTATCAAATGTCAGCTTGATCATTTCAACAGGACGTTGTACAATAATTGTGTTACTATAATACAGCATAAGTAAAAAAAAAATACTTTCTTTCAATTTCGATTGTAAGTGTAGATAATATAATGACAATTTATTGCAAATCTGAAACAAGTGCATCATTTGAAATACTTGGGCACAATGATAACATCAGATGGAAGATGCAACACATAAATAAAAAGCTGAATAGCTCAGGCCAAAATAGCATTTCAGAAAATGAAAAATATCTTATGCAACAAATCTATGTCAACATAAGTGAGAAAGAGAGTTCATTGGTGCTATATAGAACCAATTCTGACCTATGGAAGCGAATCATGGACAGTATACAAACAAATGAAAAGACGATTAGAGGCCACAGAGATGGGATTTCTCAGAAGAATGTTGAAAGTTCCCTGGACAGCTAAAAAGACCAATGAGACCTCTCAAAGAGGCCAACACAAAAAGCTCTTAAAAAACATCAGAAAGAAGCAATCAACAATTTTTGGGCACATCATGAGAAGAGGAATGTTGGAATACTTGATTACACCTGGCAAAATAAAAGGAAAGAGAGATCGCGGACGACAAAGAGAGAAAATACGGGATAGCTTGGTGTCATGGCATGGAAAACTGTCAACAACAGAACTCATACGATGCACTGTGGATAGAAGATTGTGGAAGGACATGACCGCCAACGCCAACCGGTACGGCACATGATGATTATCAAATATCTTCCTCTTTTTTCTCTTTCTCACTGGTACTGAAAAGGTGTCGTGGTTTATATCATTTGTCGTTCTTGGGCTGCTCGAACTGTCTGAATTAATGATTTTCCTTTGTTGTTACATGTTTCTGTGACTGCATCTATCCATCTTCTTCTGGGTCTTCCTCTTGGTCTTTTTCCATGCATTCTCGAGAAGAACGTCCTTGATTGTGATTGGTAATGGTTCATTCTCTGACTAGGTGGCCAAACCATTTAAGTTGTTGTTGTTCTATATATTCTTGGCAGGGTTTTGTTCCTACCATTATCAATTATAATTCCATAAATTGATTTCACTTATTTTGCTTTCAAAATATGGTAATGCTAATGATTATAAATGTATCCATTTCTCAACATCTAGTGCCTTTCGAGGGGATGGGGTATTTTGTGTTTCACGTGCTCGACCATTACAACGTCTGCTATTTCATGAGCCTTCTGGTCTGCCTTTTCCCATTGACTCTGAATGCTAATGATTTATGTTATATTTAACGATGTGATGTTGATTGTGTTACACCGAACGGTTTTATTTGTTGTTTCCTTATATGATCTAGCACAGGAATAACCCAATCTATTCTCATCATAACAGAATGCCACGTCTTGTAACTTTCAGCGCTCTTCTCGTGCATTTGATCTTCCAGGTAGTTTGTATATTTTTCTTGGAATTTAGTGTTCGCGTTTTACATTAGTAGCAATATCTGTGACGTGCTTATTAAAAAAAAAAAAAAGTGAACGCTGAGTAACGTAGGGTGTTAGTGGCCATAATTTGTATAGTCCTTCGGCACGTGATGTTTTTTTTTTGGGTAATGTGATCGGTATTACGTTCGTGCCGCATTATTTTCGCAGAAAATTTCGATTCCCACTTAAGGCTGGGTGAACCCGGAAGCCATCGATGAGGATCGAACTCGACCTCTTGTCCTTTGTAGTTCAGTTTACTAAATGCTAAAGTATAGATATTTATTTTTCTGCCCACAAAAAAAAAAAAATAAATTGTGAGAAACGGTCTCAATATACCTTCGAATTTGCTATTTCTATATCACATTTTACCTGTCATGACGTTTGTAGAAAAGTTTGGAAGAGGCAGATAATTTATGTTTGTTCATGCAAATAATTTATAACGTCAATATTTTATTATATTCCTTTATTTTATAAATTTGTAATTAAACCTTCTAGTAGTGTACGTTACATCCCATATCTTGCTTCCTGTAGAACAGTTTTTTTCCCCCCAAAATAATGTCCAGAAGCATCGCATTTATCAACTCTTCACCACCATTCTCATCCAATAACCCTCGCTGGATACGCCCATGCCGTTGTTCATATTTGTTTCTTTGAAAGTTGATTAAACAATAACTATTTCCATTAACGTAATGGAATTGCTATGGGCATCAAGAGCTGTCTACTGCAACAGTTTCCGGATGTTTTAATCAAACAACTGTGCTATAATCGATACATTTTGTTGCTGACTCCATTTATATTCCGGTACGAAACTGCAATGGCGGTGATAGATTATTAAAACAGCGCTAAGACTAGGACAAACTATTAGCACCTGTTGGGGCACTAGTTGATTTTTTTGCGATGTGAATTCCCTTGGATTAGTATCCATCTACGGTAGTTTGAAAGGAACAGATTTGCAGCTGAAAAGAGAATTAGGAGAAATGAAAAAAATATAGAACAAGATATAAAAAAACGGTATGATTAAAGCTTCACGTAACAAGTGGAGAACACAAACCAGAACGATCTTTCGGCGCAATAGGCCTTCAACTGGAACACAGATACAACATACGTACAAATACGTATTGAAAATAAAAAAATAATAATAAACATAATAATTTTGAACTAGAACTGAGAAATGAAAAGAAAACCAAGTATAAAGCCCTCCTTGTTGGCTTGGATGTGGCATGAACGGAAGGTGTCCACAGGTACGTGTGTGTGTGTGTGCGCAAAGGTGAAAATGTGCGCACACAGCACACAGCACGCAGTAAGAGAAGTTTCCAAAAACAATTTCTCCTTCTAGTTCAAAATTAATATTTTAAACGTTTTTTCTTATTTTCAACACATATTTGTACGTGTGTTGTATCTGTGTTCCAGTTGAAGGCCTATTGCGCCGAAACGTCGTTTTGGTTTGTGTTGTCTACTTGTCACGTGAAGCTTTAACCATACCGTTTTAAAATACTTTTTACCCGTATTTTTTTTCATTTCTCCTCACAATTAGCTTCACTGCAGTTTCGAATTTTGACGCGTGTATGTGCATTTCTTTGCATTGACCTTAAAGGAAAATGACCCGGAAGCGTTCTGCAGTCCCCAAGAAGTTCAGACCATGCGCAAGTTACAAAAATTTAATCATTTCAGAGGTATGCAAACAAAAATTGTAATTTTCATTGGAGTTTATAACTTTCTAAAAAAAAATAAAGATATAGAAAAAACGAAGTTCGAAAGTAATTTCACCACCATAACGGACATTTTACAATAAATTACTCAAATATTGTAGAACAAATTGCTCTATTTTATTTGAGTATTAACTTTATTCCATTAATTAAGGAAGAAAATGCATTTCCACATACGATCAAGGTTTTATTATTTTTGGTATGGGAGTCTGTGAGGTGTTTACAAGAGAGCAACTTAGTTGATTAGTCAACAGATCGCCATCACTGCACATCAAACAAAAGTGCTCAGACCCCCTCCTCAGCATATCTAGCAACGTTGTAGCATCAGACAAGCTCAGTTATGTATTGATTTACCAATGTTATTTCGCTCCCTGCGTAGCGCTCTTGTCTGGCATCATACACATTTTGATGTGAAGCTATTGCAGTCTATTCAAGCTTCTGGATTCACATCATTACCTGGAATAACTCATCCTACTTCCTTTTGAGCATTTAAAATGTCAACCTAGTCCATAAAGTATTACGCTTCACCTATCGCTAGGGTGTCTGAGACATGTCTGGTTGGTTTGTTGGGGAGAATAGAAAAAAAAAATGTTTATGGTATGGTAAAAGCTTTACGTGATTGATAGACGACACAAATTTGAACGACGCTTCGGCTCAATAGGCCTTCAGCGGGAACAAACAAACAAACAACACACATACAGACATGTAAGTGAATAAAACTTATCCTATATAGCTAACTAGAAATAAAATATCCAAAACCAAATAATCGAAACTGGTCTAAGAAAAGAAACATTTCTTCCCTATGTCGTGGACCGTAGTCTGGATTGAAAAAGAGAGATTGGCGGTTGTGTGCTGTAAATACCCTGCTTGTCAGAGGGTCAAACTGTGTAAAGGGTTCTAAAAATATGTGAGTGGTGGGAACACTGTCTAGGCTACCCCGACTACAAAGACACCGACGTCTATAAGTATCTAAAAGGCCACACGTACATGCATACACACACAAATGCGTATGCATATAGATATACAAATATACATGCATATACATATATATATATGTATATATATACATATACAGATATATACATATATGCCTGTACCCAATACAAAAGACCACATACATGCATATGCACACCCATACAGGGACAATCATATATGTGTAGAAATGTGCGCATAACGCCCACATAACCAGAAGAGTGCACACCGAGGTCAGTGTGCATACACACAGGAGAAAGAATCGAACAGAAGAATAACACTTCTCGAAAGGCGAAAAGAATGATATGTCTGAGAGTGGGGTACAATAAAGAACATATGAAAGGTAAGTAGCACAGACAAAAGAGGTAAAGGAGATCATCGAAGTATCGCAGTGGGGTCTAGTGGATGAGAGCTATGAATAGCATGGTATAGTGGATAGACTAAAGTGCCCAAACCTGGGTAGCCGAGAAGACTTTGCAATAAGGAAGGAGCAACTAAAGGGAAACTATGTGTACGAGTGAGATACAATCATGCCTCATGGGTTTAGCGAACCAAGTTGGACTATGAGGCGATTCCCCAAAGCAAACCGGTTACAGTTGCCAGAGTGGCAAAGGACAATACCAGTGATACTGATGTCGTCTTTACCCTTGAGGTCTGAGGAATTGAAATGGGAAGACACTGCAGTGCCAGTATGCTGTTGAACATCTCGAAGATGTTCACAAAATCTTTTCGCTAAAAGTCTACCAGACTCACCAATATAAGTCATGTGGCATCGTTGGCATATGATGGCATAAATGATGTTTCAGGACACACATGTTGGATCCATGCTTTATCTTGAACCGTCCGTTAGGGAATAAAACAGAGTGAGCGCGAAGCACATAGGCACAGGTAATACAGTTACGACCGCAAGGTACCGTACCGAAGTGTTGATGGTCGGAGCGGGGGAGATGGCTCCTTTCCAGAATATCTCCCAAATTCCTGTCGCGTTTAAAGGCAAACATAGGGAGATCACTAACAAGTAGACGAGTAGTGGGATCAGAGTGGGGAATGGAACGATAACGATTGAGTATCTTCACAGCAGCCAGGTTGTGAGGATGATAGGTGAGTATTGGTCTCCCAAAATGGGGGAGGGGGCGGTGGGAAGGAGTGAGTGCCTCGGGACGAGAGATAAGGAGGACCCGCTTGAAGGCAGACTGGAGGATCGAATCTGGATAAAGCCGGCGGCTATGTCAGCACCCTGTATGGGTGTGCATATGCATGTATGTTGTCTTTTGAATGAGTACAGGTATAAATGTATATATATATATATATATAGGTATGTATATGCATGTATATAAATACGCATTTGTGTGTATATACATGTACGTGTGGCCTCTTAGATGCTTATAGACATTGTCAGTGTCTTTGTAGTCGAGGAAGCCTAGACAGTGTACCCACCACTCACTTATTTTTAGAACCCTTTACACGGTTTGACCCTCTGACAAGCAGGGTATTTACAGCACACAACCGCCAATCTCTCTTTTTCAATCCAGACTACGGTCCACGACATAGGGAAGAAATGTTTCTTTTCTTAGACCAGTTTCGATTATTTGGTTTTGGATATTTTATTTCTAGTTAGCTATATAGGATAAGTTTTATTCACTTACATGTCTGTATGTGTGTTGTTTGTTTGTTTGTTCCCGCTGAAGGCCTATTGAGCCGCAGGGTAGTTTAAATTTGTGTCGTCTATCAATCACGTAAAGCTTTTATCATACTATTTTTTTTAATTTTTGTTGTCTACTTTCCCTCATATTTAGCTTTACTGCAGCTTCACATTTTTAGGCATTCATTTGCATTTTGTTTTAACCCCGTTAGTTTGTTGGCTTTCACACTCCTCATGTATCTCTAGTCATTACCTGTGTCACGCTTGACTGAATCACATCTACTCCACTTCTTGGTATCTCATATGACCTCCGATCCAATCACGTGACTGATTACTCAACAAACCCTTCCACTTACATCTGATAAGTCATTTTCGCTGGGAACGGTCGTACCTTGCCAATAAGTTGTCTCTTTTAATATATATTTTAACTTTCATACTTCCACATATTAGTTATCCTCCAACATGTAGCACATCTCTCTCTCTCTCTCGTTTAATCATTCTGTTTACTTCCTCTTAACTTAAATGCCCTGATCATCCTAGATGTACTAGAATTTATCTGAATGTCATCGATTGTTTTTCTCGTTTTCTGATGAGGTCCGTATGTAGGCCGAAACGTCAGTATTTCGTTGTGTTCCTTTTTTGTAAAGCTGTCACAATTCCTTGTAGGAGTGTATGTTACACCCTACTACTGTCTCCTTGGCTTTACAGCAGCACTGCAATTATTTACCTGTTCCCTAGTCATTAGCTTAAAACAAGAAAGGGTGTCTCTGTAGCTTAAGACAAGAAAGGGTGTCTCTGTAGCTTAGGCAAGAAAGGGTGTCTCTGTAGCTTAAGACAAGAAAGGGTGTCTCTGTAGCTTAGGCAAGAAAGGGTGTCTCTGTAGCTTTACAGCAGCACTGCAATCATTTACCTGTTCCCTAGTCCATAAATGTTCATTCGTTACAACAGCCAACCTAAAAAAAAACAGCTACTATGTTGAGAAATGTTTGTAAGGACATCTCATATGATTCCACTTTATGGTGTCCCACAGTTGCGACGAAAACTTCTATTCTATTTTAGTCTTTTTTTTCTCCTGTCATCTGGTTATTTACCACTTTTTTGTTTTAGCTTTTTCGTTTATGAGACAATCTTGTGCGATGCATTACTGGTTTTTGAACGCTTTCAATCTCTGGTCTGTAACTTTCATACGCCTATAAAAACATCAAATCATATTCATCAGCTTTTGGGAACAGAGGGAGGTTGAGTGTAAATTAGGTGGGCCTTGATGTTTTCTGTCATAGTTGAAAAAAACAAGACCGACATGTACATCACGCTGCGCCTGTTCTAACGTTACCTCTTCTCTCCAGCCCAAATGAAATTCCCAAGCAGACCCTACAGACGTAATAAAAGCCGTAACGACATTTGTTTCAGAACTTTTCAAGGAAAGTCCAACATCATTTTTTTTGGATAAACTAAGCTGAGGATGAATATTTTGTTAAGATCGACAAAGGCATGGAATAGTGGTTCATGAGTGTTGTGTTTAACGTAAGAAAGAATGGATTGTGTTGTTTAAACGAAAAAAGAGTGACTTGTGTTGTTTAAAGCAAGGAAAAAGGACTAGTGCAGTTTAAAGTAAACAAGAAGGGCTTGTGTTGCTTAAAGTAAGAAAGAGGGGCTTGTGTAGCTTAAGGCAAAAAGGGTGTCTCTTTAGCTTAAGGCAAGAAAGGGTGTCTCTGTAGCTTAAGACAAAAAAGGTTGTCTCTGTAGCTTAAGGCAAGAAAGGGTGTCTCTGTAGCTTAAGGCAAAAAGCGTGTCTCTGTAGCATAAAACAAGAAAGGGTGTCTCTGTAGCATAAAACAAGAAAGGGTGTCTCTGTAGCTTAAGGCAAGAAAGGGTGTCTCTGTAGCTTAAGGCAAAAAGCGTGTCTCTGTAGCATAAAACAAGAAAGGGTGTCTCTGTAGCATAAAACAAGAAAGGGTGTCTCTGTAGCTTAAGGCAAGAAAGGGTGTCTCTGTAGCATAAAACAAGAAAGGGTGTCTCTGTAGCATAAAACAAGAAAGGGTGTCTCTGTAGCATAAAACAAGAAAGGGTGTCTCTGTAGCTTAAGGCAAGAAAGGGTGTCTCTGTAGCATAAAACAAGAAAGGGTGTCTCTGTAGCATAAGACAAGAAAGGGTGTCTCTGTAGCATAAGACAAGAAAGGGTGTCTCTGTAGCATAAGACAAGAAAGCGTGTCTCTGTAACTTAAGGCAAGAAAGGGTGACCCTGTAGCTCAATGCAAGAAAGGGTGCCTCTGTAGCTTAAAACAAGAAAGGGTGTCTCTGTAGCTCAATGCAAGAAAGGGTGACCCTGTAGCTTAAGACAAGAAAGGGTGTCTCTGTAGCTTAAGGCAAAAAGCGTGTCTCTGTAGCATAAAACAAGAAAGGGTGTCTCTGTAGCATAAAACAAGAAAGGGTGTCTCTGTAGCTTAAGGCAAGAAAGGGTGTCTCTGTAGCTTAAGGCAAAAAGCGTGTCTCTGTAGCATAAAACAAGAAAGGGTGTCTCTGTAGCATAAAACAAGAAAGGGTGTCTCTGTAGCTTAAGGCAAGAAAGGGTGTCTCTGTAGCATAAAACAAGAAAGGGTGTCTCTGTAGCATAAAACAAGAAAGGGTGTCTCTGTAGCATAAAACAAGAAAGGGTGTCTCTGTAGCATAAAACAAGAAAGGGTGTCTCTGTAGCTTAAGGCAAGAAAGGGTGTCTCTGTAGCATAAAACAAGAAAGGGTGTCTCTGTAGCATAAGACAAGAAAGGGTGTCTCTGTAGCATAAGACAAGAAAGGGTGTCTCTGTAGCATAAGACAAGAAAGCGTGTCTCTGTAACTTAAGGCAAGAAAGGGTGACCCTGTAGCTCAATGCAAGAAAGGGTGCCTCTGTAGCTTAAAACAAGAAAGGGTGTCTCTGTAGCTCAATGCAAGAAAGGGTGACCCTGTAGCTTAAGACAAGAAAGGGTGTCTCTGTAGCTTAAGGCAAGAAAGGGTGTCTCTGTAGCTTAAGGCAAGTTTTCGTATTCACTTTTTTTCTTTTACCATCACTATTAGTTGAATGATCGTCACAAGGGTCTAGACTATCTGCCCTATGTGCCGTCTTCGGCTCAAAAGGAAAATAGATTAGCTCTCCAAATCTCTTTCCAATATTTTTCAGAACTGTAACAAATGAAAAGACGATTATAGGCCACAGAGATGGGATTTCTCAGAAGAATGTTGAAAGTTCCCTGGACAGCAAAAAAGACAAACGAGGAAGTTCTCAAAGAGGCCAACACAAAAAGGGAGCTCTTAAAAAACATCAGAAAGAAGCGATCAACATTTTTCGGGCACATCATGAGAAGAGGAAAGTTGGAATGCTTGGTTACAACTGGCAAAATAAAAGGAAAGAGAGATCGCGGACGACAAAGAGAGAAAATACTGGATAGTTTGGTGTCATGGCATGGAAAACAGTCAACAACAGAATTGATACGATGAACTGTAGATAGAAGATTATGGAGGGACATGATCACCTACGCCAACCGGTATGGCATCAGGATTATTATTATATTAGGATTCTAAGCAGATTCCACTGTATTTAAGCAGCAATGGCTGATGTACCCACCAACTTAATTTAAAGCAGAAATTTTTTTTCCCCAGGAATAACTAGTAACACTTTCTTGTTACATGAAGGGAGAATACTCAAGAGAATGTTTATCTCATTTAACAAAAAGGGAAGGTACTCACTATGTAAACACCACTTGGATTTCATGATTGTAATTCAAGCATGTTATTCTCAAGCAGAATCAATAATGGCAATGATGTGAATTTTGATGAAAAATTAAACACAAACTGAGAGTTACAAATTTTCTTTATTTTGATATGTTCCACATAATTATGTGTGTTCTGTGTGCAGAATGTATGTATTTGTGTTTGACAGAAACAAAAATGTGTTAATTTGTTCCAATTTATACTTTCTCTAAATGACAGCCGTGTTGTAGTTGAACATGTTGGATGAGGATACCCAACTATTATTACTTTACCCTGGCCTTTTTCTGCAATTCAAAGACATGATCAGTTTGTGGCCCATATTCAGTTTGGAGAGAGAAAGATAGCATTGCTGGCAGACAAATATGAGTACCAAAACATACTCAATAAAAACCATACTTTAGGTATGATCAGGGCTAATCTAATTTAGTGTAATGAAGCTCAAGCTACTTCTGATTCATGCATTATGTTCCAGGACAGTACTATTATTTGCATGCCTCTTGATTGTATTTATTTAGTACGTAGTGGAGGTGCGTGTGGCTAAAACCACTGTTCCGCTGACGTTCGGTGTTCCAAGCCCGCGGTAGACAGAAAGGATTCTTTCTATAGGGGGTGAAATAAAAATCCTGAGTCGCACACGTCGTGGTGACTGCTTGACCAAGCGACCTTTATCCCTCTGGTTCTATTGTTGCCCCCCCGACATACACCAGCAATGGTACCATGTGTAGCAAAGATAGTTTTTTTTTTAATACTGCAATATCTTACCTTTATTTTCTGGCCTCATATTTCCATTATACATGATTTTGCAGTTTTAAGTTTTAGTATGCACAAAATAATTAAAATATCCAGTGTCTGTGCCTTAGTTGTTTGTTCATATCTTCCCTGTTCTGACACATTCTCTAATCAATATCAGTATTTTATATTTTATGACATTTGCAGCTTCAAAAATTAATGATGTCATTCCATTCAAATACTATTAACATACAATTGAAGATGCTTAATAATAAACTAGGATGGAGAAGTTTATACAATTTATCTGTCTCTGGGAAGAATAAGGGTGTGGAGGGGGGCGTTATGCGAGGGGAAAAAAACTAGAAGGAACACAAAATGATCGAAAATGAGCTGTGTTTGCCGAAAGCAGTACTTAGATACTTAGAAGAGATGACTAATTTTCTTCCAGTTCAGATCTCAACAATAAAGTTATAAATTTATAACTTGGGTATAGTTTATAGTATATACAACATTTTAGACTGCATAAATATGTCAAGGTGGGAGATGGTCAGACTACAGGAGCAATATGCAGAAGTTTGCTAACAAACACAATGGCTGTGTCACTAGTCATTGTACGTTGAGGGGATCTGAGCACTTATAGACTTGTCCAGTGTTGTGTCGACCAAACTAAACTAAGTTTGGAATGTCAGAGCAGGTGAACTCACTTACCAAAATGTAAATTTGAGAAGCAATAATTCTGGAATGTAACAGTTTAAAAATAAACATTATTTTGGAATGTAAGTAGAAAACTTTAACAATTAAATTTGAAATCAATTATTGGAAAGTTATATACATGGAAATAGTTTTTTTTTTAAATTTGGGAATGATAATTCTGCAGCTGCTTTAAAATGGAGATGAGCATTTGTACAAAAATATATTTGTTTGCATTAAAAGCATGTAAACAACTTCATGTTACTTCATACAAGGTATGTATTACAAGCTCACACTAATTACAAGAATAAAAGATTATGCCTTTTATTGCTAAACAAACTGCACATTTACTCATAAACTCGAACTGTCATGATTTCAATCAAAACTAAAGGAATTAAATCATATATTTCTTTTCATAATACATTCAAATTTAATGATTATGGATTTTGTTTTGAAAATACATTTCTCAGTAAATATTATTACTTTTTATTTTTGTTTAAAAATATCGTTACTTTAACAACTTTATCAAGACATGGGTGTATTTGATTTTTTCTACTTAAGAATTCTAGACCAAAAGTTAATATAAACATTTTGCCTGCAGGGTGAAAAAGGCATTCACTGTCAAATACTGAAATCATTTAAAAATTTTAATTTATTGAATCTATGTCAATTTTAAAATTCATTTTCTAACATGTCCTAAAACTCCACAAATTGCATGATTGATTATACATCAATCTTCAGTTTTTACTCACTTCAAGATTGTATTATTGAAAAAACTCTTCACCATATGTAATGAGAAACTATAAAAGTTATTTATAAAATATAATCAATGTTATATCAAAATATTATTAGCCACTTTTTCTAATTTACACACATCCTCAGGACAATGCCAATATTACAACTGTCAAACATAAGGCAGCTCCAATTAACCAGCAGAAACTGACATCTATTTCAAGATGCTGCAAACAACTGCACTTTACAAGTTTGTAGAAGTTCAGGGACAGCTGCCTAGATGTCTGACTCATCCCGAGACCTGTCCACCATATTCCTCACCTGGCGACTGAAATGGTATATAAAAACAAGAAAAGTTATAATTCATTAGAAATTCATAAATGTGTCTCAAATGAGATGACTATGCGTATGTGTTTTGGAGTGTTCCATTGTGATTGAAAGCATCAAATGTTTATTATAGCACCATGTTGGGTGAGCAAATCTCAACTCAGGGTGATCCAAAAGATGGATTAACAAAATACCAGATGTCTACATAAGCTGCTGTGTCTGAGGCAAACCACAGAGCTCTGTCAAGTACAGTCGATTAATCCTTAAAGCTGAGAAGCACAAGAGCATATATATATTCTGTGAAAAAAATGACACTCCTACTGCTGAGCTAAATATGCTGAAATCTAATTAAATATTCTGGACAATCCACTTAAGTTAAATAAACACTACTAAAAGTAAAAGGTCTCTTGATATAGAGCAGATGACAACTTGTAAACATTTTGGCAGAAAAAGGATACGTTTCAACATTTTGAAAACCTTGAGCCACTGGTCTACAGAGCTGTGAGGAAATTAGAAGCAGGTAATAGATTCGAGTCAAAAAAGTATATAGTAGGAGGACAATAATTTTTAGCACAAAGAGCCATCTGCATTTCGCCTAAATCACTCACGCTGGGCCAATGAAGAGTGTAGACATACAGCAGTGATTGAAATAGGAAAACAAGAGATATCTAATTCTACCGCCAATCAGGAGCTATACATGATGAATTACACAAAATGGGTGCACATTTCAATATGACAATGGCCCAAAGCACAATAAGCCTTACCAGCAAAGCACGGCTGCAAAAAAAAGAATGGGACATTATTGAAGCGACCCAGCAATTATGCCAACCTCAAACTAATTTAAAATGTCTGGACATTACTCAAGGATCATTTAAAAGAGTTGACCCAAAGATGTTAAACAATCAAGGAAGGTAGCTAAAAAAATACTGAGACAATCTGACTCCTATTTACCTACAAACACTCATGGGAAGTGTGCCTTGCAATGTAAAGAAGGCAACATTATATTGTACTGAGGCCACTATTAGTAGCTTGAGATATCAATCATCATCTGGACAACACTTTATTATTTGCTTCTATGAGTGTCTACATTGTGAAAATATGACTGACATTGCTATTTCACAAAACAAGGAAGACATATAAGAATCTTGTGTTCGATGATCTTGCTATCAAGTGTCAGACCTTGCACAGGCCTAGCAATGTATCTCGTCATATGGCTCTGTTCTAGATGAGTTGCTCAATCTCGGTGAGGAAGTTGATGACTGCTGTTGCTGCCTCCTTTTAGTGTTTCTCTAGGTCTGCCTCTGTTTCTTTTACCTTCTGGTTCCCATTAGAGGGTTTGCTTTGAGATTCTTTTGTTGTCTCTTCTCATGACATGGCCATCATATGACCACCTTCTCTTGATTATTATTATAGATACAATTATTTGATGCTTTGTCATTTCTCTTATTTCTGCACTTGAATGCATTCTATGGTGTATGATGTATTTTCCCCAAGACATTTGTTTTCAAATCACCCAGTTTATTTTCTATTTCTTTAACACTAATATACATACACATATATATACAAAATACACTAACACATACATACATATGTTACAAAGTTAGAGAGAGAATGAGAGGAGGAAAGAACACACTGGTGCATGATATCAAAATAAAAATGTCCAAAGTGCAGAAAAAGAAATTAGTGCTTGGTTTTGCAGTTGAGATTATGGTCCTTGAATTGATCTTTTTGTGCTGTTGCGTAGGCCACTCACTGAAAATATGCCACTGATTGTAGACTTACGCTTATTTGTGATTGTGAAATGGCCTGTTATATTTTATTTTCAAGTACAACATACTGCACTGTTTCAAATGGTTGCATTCAGATCTTGTGTGACATTTGATCTACTGAATTATTTTTTTTACTTTGTAATTTCTTGTGCTCTGTTTGTTTCCGGTTGTATCCAAAATGGAGGAATTATTTTTCTCCGGCTTGGTACAGAACCGTTAATCAGAGGTTTAACAAGCCGCTATTGTAAAAATGATTTTGTTAATCAAACGTAGAAATAAATGTCTAAGGAAAATACTTGGTATAGCGTGGAATGAATTCAAAACAAATGAGGAAATTAGAGAAATTGCCAATCAACCACTAATATCTTCAGTAATAAAGAAAAGACGGTGGTCATATGTTGGTCGTGTGATGAGAAGAGATAATAACTGAATAGCAAAGCAAGCCCTCATGTGGGAAACAACAGGTAAGAGGAAGACCCAGAGAGACACTGAGAAGAACATTGATGAGAGAGGCAAGAGCAGCAGGAATCGGCTCCCTCAATGAGATAGAGCTGCTTGCACAGAACAGTCAAATAACGAGATTTGATAAAATATCTTTAAAAGAATTGAAAACTGCTAGAACAAAAATTTTCGATAAGAGGAGTATCTTGGTCTACGCCCTATGGGCCGGCTACGGCTCGAAAGGTCAATAGATAGATAGAATTTCTTGTGTCTTGACTCTTATGTTATAAATTGTTTTAAATGTCTGAAAATCATATTTTTGTTTGCCTAGTTTTTCTCAATGCCTGGTAGACCTATATGCCACAACATCTGTCTACAGGCATGAAAATTATATCACCTGATGTCAACAGCTATTGATTTTTTAAATGAATTACATTTTTATTCCATTATGTGTTTAACAGTGATATCCATTGCATGCTTTATAAAAGCAATACTACTTTAAGGAAGTGCATCATGGACAAAATACAATTAGTCTAAACGTTCATAACTAAAATCAGAGATGTAGTTTCTGTAAATAAAGTATGTTGTTCACAGACTAAAAAAAAATGAAGCCAAATTAAGACATGAAAAGAAAAGCTTATCCGGAGAACAATAATAAGTAAAACTCACAAATTGAACATGAACGACATTTGAAATTACATGTGAAGGAGTAATATATCCAAAGGAAGAATTTGAACACAATTACTTTTTAATGAGTTTTCACTCTACAATATGCATTTCTAAAATATGCAGATCAATCTCTGTTATCTCACTGTATATTTTCAAAATTGAATTACAAGATTTTATAAACATGGCTAACAATTTTCTGGTGCACTCTGCAAAACACATTTAATGCACATCACCAGAACTATAATTAATAACACATCCAGAAAATAATTACCCATATAAACCTCCTAGTCGTAAATTTACCCAGATAAACCCACCCCCACCATTATAAATTTTATCAGACTATCAAAACTCTAGCACCAGTTCTCTTATCTATTTATTAGTTCACACAACTTGGCCATAAATTGTATGCCAATGTTATCTGATCAACCAGCACCTGCTCATAATAATTCTTTTCAAATTTTCCATTAAATGTAACTAAGTGGTGAATCTGTATTTTAATTAATTTTCATAAATATTTTTTGTTTTACACAACAGTTTAAATATCAGTTGTAAATTGTACATACAATTTTCTTACAATTAATTATTCAGGAAGGGGGTGTGTATACACTTGTGCACAAGTACAGAGCTGTAGTAAAGGGGCCACCAAAACACTCCAAAAAAAAATGATTCTCTAAAACTTTACTGGGATTGGAACTAACATTCACTTTTGGGTTTTTTTTTTGGGGGGGGGGGGGGGGGCGCGCGCGCCAAGCGGCTTTAGTTGCTAACTTGGGAGAGCCACTTGACTGGGCTACCAATGTTCGGTCTACCCATGTTCAATTCCAGCTAGAAGCAGTGTGAATTGTGCTCGTGGTTGGGAAATAAATAACTCCACAGTCATGACAGCCACAAATGGGTACCAGGATAGCTCTTTGGGAAGGTAAGGAATACCACCTCGCATCAGAAATGCAGCAGAAATTTTATAACTAAAGTTATGATATGGCTTCAAAAAGGTCATGGCATCCTGTTGACTGACATTGCTAATGTGTTAATGAGTTTCTTGTTAGTGTTAATGAAGCAACACAGTAAAGAATAACGCTAGTCTAGGCTCCCTCCACACCGTGGTGAACATGATGTTATTGATTAAATTTTCTTTTAAAAACAACACATATTTGGGTGATGTGGTCACAAGCATCATGCTGGAACTTTGTCAACCCAAAAAGGAACAAAATTCACAATTTCTGGGCATTAATCTCTGGCTCTTCCAATCAGGAAGTGAGCATTTTAACCACAGTAACCAAGGATTTTTAAGAATAGAACTACCATTAATTAACTCGCCATAAAATGTAAATATTTATAAAATTGTTAATATGAAAACAAGCTTACTCTTCAGGTGGTAACCGGTCCACGCCATCAAATCTTGGAACACCCCTAGGTCTGTAATGTAAATCATCATCGTCATCACTTATCATTCCTTGTGGTGCCCTCTGTCCATTTTGAGGTGCTCTATGGCGTTCATCAGGTGGTGATCTTCTATTAATCATAGATTAAAAATTAATCATCAATGTTCAAACTTGGAAAATAAATGCCTTCGCAAGTAAAAGAAATTAAGAAAATATGAGAAATATGATATATGAGAAAATATAAAGCAATGAAGACATATTAAATAACTTATTAAACATTAAAAAGAATTGGCTTATAAAAACAATTCTACAGAGGAAATAAAAAAAACAATGGCCACCTTAAAAGTCACAGTGGGTCGGTGCCGGAAAGAACAAAATCATACCATACATCAATAGAAACAAATCCAACACTCAGGGATCACCGGAAGTAGTAATCAGGAATGAACATGGAAGGGGGGGGAGACGAGATGTTTGAACACAACTATCACATTTACAGAACTTGTGTTTTGATGAGGTAATGTTTACTATGGTATCATAATCTAAGGTAAAAAAAAGTTCTATCAATGTGAAGAGTCCAGAATCATAATGGTTAATTGTCATAGGATCATTGGCTGACACAATCTGAAACTGGTAGATGGCCTCTAACTAATTAAAAGACAACAGCAACAATTATTGACAACTGTGGAAATTATCACTATGTCATTAAGTTATGCTAAATTTGAAGAGCAATTTAATTCAACCATAGCTGTAGTAGCTTTATCAGACTTGTGCGTTAAACTATTTGTCCATTATTAACAAATAATCTGTACGGGAGTGTTCTACATCAACTGAGTACATTTTACATATAAATTCGATAACATATATACCAGTGATATTATTGGAAAGACTAGGTTGATAGAAGTTAGCACCAACAACATACTAGATTTGCTGAAAACACAATATTAGCCATCCTTGAGTGTCCAAACACTAAATATTGATCTAAAGTTGTTGCTTCCATCAGAGATTCATCTTAAAAAACTGTCTGCATTCTCGATGCATGAAAATCATTCTAGTAAGGTCCCATAATTTACAGTAGTTTTAACAATTTTAAAAATACTGAATACAATGATAATTACCTGTTTGGACCCCTCCCTTCATAGCCTGGAGGTGCTCCATGAACTCTTTCCTCAGGTGGGGGTCCTCTTCTGCCTTCAGGAGGGGGCCCTCCCCTTCCCTCAGGTGGGGGTCCTCTTCTTCCTTCAGGTGGGGGTCCTCTTCTTCCTTCAGGAGGGGGTCCTCCTCTTCCCTCAGGTGGCGGACCTCTACGACCATCGGGTGGGGGTCCTCTTCGTCCTTCTGGTGGTGGACCCCTATGCCCATCTGGAGGAGGACCGCGTCTGCGATCATCTGGCCTAAATGGTTTGTTGGCATCCAGCGGACTTTTGTCATAGCCACGGTTGTCCTTACCATCTCGATACTGCTGTGGTCTCGGACGTCGTGCTTCTTTGCTAGACTGTAAAAATAATAAAAAGGTACAAACTGATACATGCAAGAAGTATATAAGCAAGGTGCACAAAATTTACGAAACATGACAGAATGGAATTTAAATAACCCAGTACAATGTTCTACAGTTATAAAGAAATAGGAAACATGAATGGGCCTTTTCAATTAATTCCATCATCTAATATGTACTCAACATTTAGCTTCCGACAGGTGCAGACACATTACCAATGTCATCAAAGAAAAATGGGCACACTGGAAAGTTTAAGCCTCCTAGGAAACTTAAATTACAATTTCTGATCTCCTTATACTCCTAGTGTCAAGTAAGATGCTAAGTTTCAGCTCTTTTGGTAACCTTAACTATTATCGTTTGATACTGTTGTACAATGTCCTTTTTTTTAATTATTATTATTCAAGGCGCCTTAAGCTCTGCATATCGCTTCTCTTTTATAAATTAGAATTAATAGCCTACATTTAACAAAAATAAAACTAATAAGTAGCCATAGACAATAGCTAGATTAATAAATGTTTAACTAACAACTTCAGCAGAAATTTTATAACTAAAGTTATGATATGGCTTCATAAAGGTCATGGCATCCTGTTGATTGACAAACTTTCAATAAAATAAAAATAAGTTATGGTTTAAACATGCTGTTCACTTTCTGACCAGAAGGGTCCGGGTTCGATCCCCAGCAGTGGTGGATTTTTTTTTGGACTGCCAAGGCTCCGGGGTTCACCCAGCCTTTAAAAATGGGTACCAGAGATTTTCTGGGAAGTAAAGGTGACCTGGCATGATACAGACCACATCACCAAAAAATGTGCTGTGGTCATAGAAAAATATGGTCACTAACACCATATTCCCCATACGATTAGCAAGGCCTGGAGGGAACCTTTACTTTACTTAAACATGCAGTATGAGAAACATTAAAAAGAGCAAGTTGCAGAATAAGGTACATAATATGTAGAAGCCTTTATTTAACAACAAAAAGATAGGAAATGTTAGTCTATTTGGGATATAAAGCCGAGAGTAAAATAAGCAAAATAATCATTTTTAAAATTATAAAGAAACAACTAGAAAACACATTTAAAATTTGTTTAGTACACATCACACCCTAATCAAAACTAATATATATATATATATAACCACGTGTTCTAGACTTTTTTAATTTAAATTTTGCAATTTAGAAACAAACATTTGCGAAAAGGATTTCATACAACTATATATCAGGAAAATATTAGAGGAAGCCACATAGGAAGTAAGAAATTGATATAACTGTGAAAGATCATTGGTTAGAGATAAATAACATATATTTCTACTATACAGTTTTGAAAGAAGAAGCTCAAGTCAGCAATATCATTTCTGTTCACAACATGCAACAACATGTACCTGTGAATATGCTTCTGCTCTTGGCTTCACTGTTTTGTGCGGAGTTGTTCCAGACTTCAGTTCATGCCTGGAAATAACCATAAATATATGGGTTATGAAGTTCCTCATCAGATTACAAAAATTGGATAATAATCAACACTTTAAAAGATACTTTTTGACAAGTTTATATTATAAGTAGTAGTGTGGTGATAAAAAGAATTGGCATGTGAGCCACTGAATTGGGGAAAAGTAAAGACAGTGAAAGAGGAGCACTATATCGGACACCTCCAAATGGCCTTTTATGGTGTAATTTCATATTTTACTCTTTCACAACATGGCTAAGTCATGAGTCATTACTGTATAGTTATGGACAATAAATAAAGTACACTGTCATTGACTGTGCAAGCTTCTAAAAAAAATAAAAATTATCTTTATGACACATTTTACCATTGCTGGTGTCGGGGAGGGACAAGACTAGAGGGACAAAGGCCTCAACGAGATAGAATTGCTTGCACAGAACAGAGACAAATAGCGAGATTTTATAAAATATCTTTAGAGAGATTGAAAACTGCTAGAATAAAAATTTACATAAGAGAAAGAGCATCTGGGTCTATGCCCTATGGACCAACTAAGGCTTGAAAGGTCAATAGATAGATAGTATCCTCAGCTACAGAATACTGAGGTCTAGTAATCTATTAGTATCCACTCTTACTAGGTGATCAACAACATCAATCTGTCTAGTGATCCATTAGCATCCACACTAACTGGACGATTGACAATATCAACTTGTCTCTGGCCATCAACATTTACCTTTTATATGATCACAAACATTGTTAAAAGATTTTCTCTGGGCATCTATATCCACCAACTAGAACTCTAAGGTTACCAAAATCTATTCAAGTGTGTTTTTATTGATAGCAGTCAACTGTTACATCAGTAATATCAATATCTTCCTGATATTTGTTAGTTAAGCCTAAATGTGGTTATTCTTTCAATGTTCATCATTACGTTTCAGTGAATTCATACAGAACAAAAGGAGATAACTCACATAAACAGAAACTACTAACACCTAATAATGTCCCTTTCTCAGGTATTAAGTTTGCATTAGACGATCTTTTTGCCAAGTTTTCTGATAAATAACTTGATCCTACATTTGGAATCTACTCATTTAATTATAAGTCAGCTTTACAATTTCTTCTGTATTAAATTTTTGTATAATGTTTCAAGAAACAGTATTTTACTCATGAACTCTAAAAGTACATTTAGATGAAATCTGCAATTTGTATGAAAAGACAGTCTAGATATTCCCCTTTTCTTTTGTTTCCCAACCATTAGGTCTATACAAAAACAATGACATTCAATATCTCTCAAACACCCTAAATGTTGTTTTTGTGGTGCACCTGTTGGATCTCTAATTGATGATCACATGAGCCGAAGTTATAGAATAAACATAAAATGGCATTAAGCAGCAAACTTGCAGAGAGACAAGACAAACAACATTTTGGCAAAAGCTTCCACCAGGTATAAAAAAACTGATATATTTTTTTTTCATTCGCCAGCTTTAACCTCTGACAAAGTCCCTAGAGACTAGGAACTGGATTTTGCGTGTTAATCCAATTTTCCCTGGCAGCCGTGTGCACAGGAGTCCCTCACCGCACAGGCAGATAACTCCGACTTCGGAGGTACTCATATTTTTCCATTGATGAGTAATTGATGTCTCAAGCTGGGCCTCGCTGCTGAGACCAGGGGTGGTTGTCGCAGACAGAAATCATAAATAAAATGATTACCGATGTAGCAGGGATTTGAACCCACAACCTCTCTGTCTCGAGGCCAGCGGTTTTTCCTCAAGATCAACCAGTCCCCCAAATAACATATTAATACAAAAGACAAACACAACAGGCAAGTATTAATCTGAAATCACAAAACTGCAGAAAAGAGGAACAATTGCCAGGACCTATGTGCCTGTTTGTCACATGATTCCTACCACATCTTGTATAATATACATAATATAATAAAATTAACATATATATAATAATATCCCACTTGGTGGTATTATTTACATTAATCACTTACTTCAATTCCTCCTCTAGAGCCAGCTCACTCTTATGAATGCAGGCCACTCCCCAATCACCAATTGGTTGGAACTATCAAATTAAAATGGATAATTTATTGATCTGAGCAGATTAATAAAATAGTGAACACAGAAATCATGAACTGACTGTTCTGAACAGATTAATACTACAATGAACACAGACCATACAGATGAGAATTTATCAGTCCGAAATACAAAGAAAAAAAGGAAAACATAACCATTAAAATAAATATACCGATATTACAAATCAATTAATGTTTGCTTATTGGACAGATCAAAAGTCTATTGATATATATATATTGTCCTTTCAAGCCGAAGATGACACATAGGGTAGAAATTCTAGACTTGTGTCCGAAGGTCTCTTAAATGTCAGACCCTGCATTGTGTCTCGCCACATGGTTCTGTTCTGGATGAGATGCTCAATCTCAGCGAGGGAGCTAATGCCTACTGTTGTTGCCTCTCGCTTTAATGTTCTTTTTAGTGTTTTTATAGGTTGATATCTTTTTCTTTTACCCTCTGGTTCCCATTTTAGGACCTGCTTTAAGATTCTTTTGTTGTCTCTTCTTATCAAATGGCCAACATATGACTACATTCTTTTCATTATAGTTTATATTTTTTAATGCTTCGTCATTTCTCTTATTAATGCACTAGTCTTGTACTCTTGAAATATTTTTCTCAAACATTTTTTTAAAAAATGCATCTGGTTTATTTTCTATTTCCTTGATTGGTTTCCAGCTCTTGCATGCACAAGTAAGAGTGGAGATAGTGGTTGATTGGCGATTTCTCTAATTTCCTCGTTTCTTTTGAATTCGTTCCACACTATACCAAGCATTTTCCTTAGACATTTATTTTCGAATGCGTCTAAGTTTTGTGTTTTTGCAGATGAGTTTTCTTCTTGATTTATGCAGCTTCCAAATTATACAAAGTGATCTACTTCTTCCACTGCTTTCTTTTCCCTCAAGGTATTTTTTCTTCTGGGCGAATTTGATTTATCATTACTGTTGTCTTTTCTTGGTTGATCTCAAGTCCAATTTTCCTAGCCATTAATGACAGGGTATTTGTTTTTTCTTGCAACATGTTCACATTGTAATTGATAAGAACTGTGTCACCCACAAAATCAAGGTCTCCAACTGAGATCCCAGTGTCCATCCAAAGGCTTGATCTCAGTTTTGATAACAATGGAGGCTTTACACGATGATGGTTCATTAAACTATCAATCAACATTGCAAGATGAAGCAAAACAAATCCCCATCTTGGTCCGGAACCTGAAAAACTAATATCAAAAGTAGACATTCCTAATTACATGGTATAGTTATGTAACGTTTGCTATATCCCCATTATGATATAAATAACACTGGTTGCAATTCAGCTGGAGATGGTTGATGGAGATATATATATTGGATAACTTTTAAATGGCATACACTGAGGATTATAAATCTCTTTAACCGTTTCGCCACTAATACACAGTGGCATAGCGATTTTGACATGTCTCATTTGAAGTGAGATTTAAAAATATATTTTTACATTACACTTGATTGTTAATAACTCGTCAGTTTGAAAATACACTAAATTCACTAACGTTTGTTATATGGTATAATGGTAGTGGGAATGGGGGTGAATTCTAGCATCATCAAATTTGTGTTTGAAAATCAATATTGAATTCCAATCGCACAGATCCTGTTCTGCTATATCTTAGCTTCCACAATGAAATAAGTTTTATTCTGTTTAGGAGTGGTAGTCTGATAATCATTTGATAGTGGCTCAATTTCGTGTGATGGGGATAGCGCATTTTTTTTTCAAAATATTTCCAAATTTTGAATTGTTATTTCATATGAGTACCTACATTTTTTTCACAAAATGTAATGGTTTTTTGTTGTTGTTCTACTAACTGTACACTTAATTGTGAATACTTATTTAATACTAAGTCTTGGTTTGTATGACACATGAAATTCTCATCTGAATTTTGTTGTTTATTATGTTCAACCACTATTTTAAAATCGTCTTTTAAAGTTGGTATGTTGCATTTTATTACATAATCATGGTTAGTTAGATCCCTATGTTTAAGGATGAAATGGTTAATAACTGTTCATATATGTATGTATTCCCAAACAAATATTGTATGGAGAACTTAAGGACGGAAAAAGACCAAAAGGCAGACCAGTGCTGAGATATAAGGATGTTTGCAGGGCTTCCTTCAGGGAATTTTCTACAAGTGAAAGAAACTGGTAAAATGTAGCTGCGGATCGTAGCACATGGAGAGCAAAAATAAAAAATGGCACAGCAATTTTTGAGACAGTGCAAATTCAGAAGACAAAAGGTGCAAGAGAAAAGAGACAAGGTGAAGTACCGCAAATTTGAAAACACCTTGCTTGTTCTGTGGATGGATCTGTCTGTCCAGGATTGGCAAATTCAGCCAGGAGAGAAGATGTTCAGTAAAGAAGCACCCAGCATGAGACACTAATGCTGTACCAAACTACTGACTTATCATGATCGCTTACTATCAACCGTTTGTCAAGACGCCAAGAGCCATATATATAGATTATTTGTTATTTAGTCACATTTAGTTCATAACTTCACCATTAATATACGATATGCAAATAAATACAAATTCTTAATTTAAAATTCTTTACATATAAAGTTATCGAACTTACGTAAAGCTGTGAGCGATACTTGTTGCTTCTGCGTTTGGCAATAACGAACATGTAGGAAGCACCAGCCATGCACAGCAAGAACAAGATGAAGAAAAAGGGGCCCAGGAACTGAGCACCCCAGTCCCATAAGTAAACATGTCTCATACGCAGTGCCACCAGCAAGGTCCCGACAAACAAAAAGCAAAAGGCCAATACCAGTAGGATGATGCCTGATCGAAATGGAAGTTTACCTGGACCAAGTGACACCTGTTTAACAGGAAAAAGAAAAACAGATTAAAACAACAAACCCCATTGATATAAACAGCAATAAAATATTATTTGCAGGGATTGCTACTAATCTGTAGTCATGTCCATTGTTTTAGAGCAGAAAAGCATTGCACAGATGATCAAGAAACAATAGTGTCATCTCAATTAAATATAATTCCTGGATTGCTTTTAAAATACAATACTGTCTTAAATATTCTCATCTATGACATAAAATAAACTATAGTTCGTTTCAAATCATGTGCCCAACTTCAAAACGCTATTACGCAGTAAACATTTGTTAAAAACTGTTGAAATTTTCCAAATGTTATTAGAATGCAATAGACCCTTTAAATGTATATTTAACAAATATCTTGCAGCTGCAGTTTTCTTAAAGCGGCGAATTTCTTTGATGTTTGTCAAAATTGTAAATTGTGAACCCCTAAAGAATAGAAATTACCGTAGTTGCTGGTTTATGTTTAATTTTCACTAGGTAAAGGCGTGGCCGTAATGGGGAAATAACTTAATAAGACAAAACACCAGGAGAATTATTGTCTTCTCAGTTCGAGGACGGACGATAATATCAAGGTATACCTGTATGTCCAATTTTCATAGTTGTGTGGTCCTGAAAAGGACCGTTTGTTGAACTAATTTAAGGTAATATAGAGGCCAACATTGTGGGGGCTATATACTTTCATTCTGAATCAGACGAGTCTAAAAGATTAATAACTGTTTGGGGTTGAACATTCCACAAACCATCATTTTTCCAATATTCCTCTTCCTGTTTTAAGACGTGGTCTTCACATTTAGCCCAATAATCTTTGTCTATATTTAATAAAGCGAGATTAGCAAGAGTCTTTACATCGCATATTTTGAATGTTGTATTTTCATCTGCCACTTGTCCTTTTAATTTTGCCCAGATTAGCTCTATTGGATTTAAATGAGCATGGTAAGGTGGCAGCCTCAAACTTATATGACCGTGCTCTTGGATAATCTTATCTATTTGAAAAATCTTTGTCCTTTGTTTTTGCTTTACTAGAGATAGTAATTCAGGTTTTAAGTACATGTTATTAAATTGTATGTGCTCCTTTGTGAGCCATATCTTAATAGCATCTTTTGTACTGGATGACGTGAGGACTTTATCTTCAAGTGCAACAATGTTGTGGTACGCTGCATTGTCCATTATTAGGCAAGATGGTCGATCTAGTGATGGGAGAACAGAATTTTCAATCCAATGTCTAAATATGTGACCATTCATTTCAGTGTGATAATCCCGATTGTCTATGGATTTTGAAAGAAAAATTAGCTCTGCATTCTGTATTAGTCCATGTTGTTGACTACCTGCATGAGCAATTATCAAGCGCTGTCCTTTGCTGCTAGGTATTAATCTCTTAATCTTTCCATCTGATGACTGCCATTCCCTTTGGTTAGTGTGGTGAGCATTGATCCATGTTTCATCCATGTACACAATATCATAACCTTGCTTGCGCACCTCTTTTACTTCACGTAAGTACTTGCTTCTCATGATTACTATATGTGACTTCTCACAGATGATGTTTCGTCCATTGGAATACTTTCTGAATGTAAAGCCTGCAGCTCTCACATTCCTCCATAATGTAGACTTTGATATTTCAATACTGTTGTTCTTTTTCAGCGATACTTTTAATTTTCTTATTGTAACAGTTTCATTCATACCCAACATTTTGCGAATTTCACTTCTAATAAGTTCACTGTTGAAATTATCCAACATTTTTGCTCTTCCTTGTGATTTTGTATATTTGGAACATTGACGGTCACGTGCTTGAATCCAGCGATTAAATGACCGTTTAGATAAATCCAAAATGTGTCTTGTCCTATTCTCATGGTTTTCTAAAGAATGAAATAATCTTCCTCGTTTAGCCTCTTTGCAAAAATAGCTATACATTTTTATTGCGATGTTTTGTAAACTGCAGAATTTCATTTTAAGACTCATGATAAATATTATGGTTCCACGTCTCCGCCGCTGAATGAACGGAAATGGAACACACAATGTCTCGTGTTTATTACAAGTGTCTAATTGTGTCAGAAAACCCACGTTGAAAGCATGCAAAATCGTCAATTTGACAGTGTATGGATTTTTACTCGCTATTTTCAACTTAAATACTGTAAACATTAAGTTTTGACTACATCAATGGGTCGTTATAAATTTATATAAATCAAATAAGCAACAATAATAACCAAATGTTTTTTTTTAATGAAATTAATTCCCTGTTGGGTTCTAATCATTATAACTTTACATGCAAATTTTGAAAAACTTACAAAAAGCGTTTAAAAAGATATCGATTTTAAAAGTTGGGCACGAGTTATGAAACGGACTATAGTAATAATTTATAATGGCATTTTTAGAGAGCAGCTGATCTGTAATTTTTGTGCATGCACACAATTAACTCAACCTAGTGGTCTAGTATTCCTACTGTATTATAGGGGGAAAAAAGAATTATTGCTTTAAAAAAATAACCACGTGACAGTAAGGCACCATTTCAAGTGTAAAGCAAATGAATTGTCATCTACATAGTTATTCAAGATATTTGTTGTTATTCTCTCTGTTGCATAGTTTTCTTATATCATGTTTAAATGTCACACTGATTTTTTACAGGCTCGGGTCACTATCTTCGTGATGTTGAGCAAAAGACTGGCAGCCCGGTGTCTGCCCATTTCAACTCCCCTGGCCATAGTGGTAAACCTGACATGCAAGTTACTGGCATTGTCTCGTGTCACTCCAGCAATCGCAGCCGGTTCGCCCTTGAGAATTACCTCATTGCCCAGTTGTGTTCACTGTCCCCCCATGTCATGAACATATCACCCTCATACACATAGGACACCTACCACACATTTTTTACCCCCATACGCTACCAAACCTATTCATGTATGTATATTTATCTGCATATGTATTGGCACATTTAGACACCTTAGGGTCTTCTTCTGTGTGCTTTGTGGTAATATATACAGCTTTATGCCTGCATGCATGTATGGTTAGGTACACATGCTTTTTTTTTTACACATCTGTTCATTGTGCACACAGACAGTTAAATACACACAGTTTATACGTATCTTGTACCCACATCCCCATATCTTTAGAACCCTTCCACCTGACTGCCTGGTCAGTGTGATATATAGTTGGCCAACCCACCTAATTTTAATTCATTCAGAAGGTGACCACGCTCTGGACTACAGGGAGGTGACTATTTTTTTAAATTTCTTTTCTCGGGTATCTAGCATATTATCGCCATGTAGTTAGATTTGTGCACATATCCTTATTTATATATATATCTTTGTGTTTTTGTTTGTTGTTCCAGCTGAAGGCCTCATTTCAAAGGCTTCAATTTTTTGTTCTGTTTTCCTGACTAATGTCAATGTTTCTGCCCCATATAGGAATGTAGAGAAGATATAACATTTTTCTATTCTTAGTTTCAGCTCTGGTGTTATTTGCTTTGATGTTAGTAAATTTTTCATGGCATGAAAATGTGGCATCTGTCATGACATCGGGCTATAAAATCTTAAAATCTGAAGTGGAAAAAGCTATACAACAATGAGAAAAGGAAAAGCTGCAGGACCTGGCAACATACAGATAGAGATGACAAAGGCACTAAAAGATTTTGGCATTGAGTGATCGCAGACATATGTAATGACTCATCATCATTATCAAGTACCAGGCCTGCTGGCGTAGGTGATTATGTCTCTCCACAACTTTCTATCTCGGCAGCTATTTTATCATTTATGTTGTTGACCTTCTGCCAAGCCATTCTCTTAAGCTGTCTGGTATTTTTTCTCTTTGCTTTCCTCAATCTCTTCGTCCCTCAATGTTTCCAGTTGTTACAATATATTCCAGTTGTTCTCTTCTCATTACATGGCCAAAAAATGATGATTGTTTCTTCCTAATACTGAAAATTAGCTCTCTTTTTGCTTTGACCTCTCTCAGAACATCTTCATTACTCTTCTTAGCTGTCCATGGTACTCTCAACATTCTTCTGTAAAACTACATTTCTACAGACTGCAGTGATTTTCTTGTCTGTTGTCCTATTGTCTATGATTCACATCCATATGTTAAGACTTGCTCTATGTAACATTTAAGAACTCTTTTTCTTGTTTCTATTGTCAAAAATGGATTGCATAGTATCTTCCTCATTTTTTGAAAAGCAGCTTTTGCCTGAGCCATTCTGCATCTCACCTCTTTTGTACATCTTCCGTCTGAGGTTAACAAAGTTCCCAAATATTTAAATTCATTTACCTGTTTTAACATTGGTCCACTTGTCTTTATTGTGCACTGAGGTGATGTCTTTTTCAATGTTGTTACCATTACCTCTGCCTTTTTGCTGTTAAGGCTGAGTCCTTTATTTTTGCTTTCTTTCACTATAATGTCCAACATTTCTTGTAACTCATTTTCACTCTTAGCAATGACATATACCATATGGGATACATACCAAATGAACTAAAAGCATCATCTTTCATTGCATTGACTAAAAAGGCTTTCCATTCAATTTCACTAAAAGGACTCTGTCAGATATTGGGTAAAAGCCTTTCACTGTTCTTGCTCTTTCTGCATCCAAGATGATACCTACTCCTCTTTGGTGTTAAGTACCTCCAGAATAGATTATTTTATGTTTATCAGAAAACATCTCCCCTGATCCGGTGTATCTCATTTCACAAAGTCCCAGTAATTGTGAACCCATTCTTTTCATTTCTTGTATGATGTTTTCTAGTTTACCCTTCTGCATGAGTGTTCTCACATTCCAAGTACTTATCTTTAGAGTTTGTTTTATCTTTATTTTGCTTACAGTAGCTTGATGACGATCAGGTATCACCTGTAGCTCATGATGTCCCCTACCGAACGAGGGTTTTCCATTGGAATCCCCTTTAACGTTATTTCTATTGTTGTGGCGATTCATGATTATACAAAGAAGTTATGACGGTGGTTTTCTATTGCCTTCCATCGGTTTGTTTACGGTTGGCTCCGCTAGCTTTTGACTAAAAAGTCTCACCCACAAGGCAGTGGGGTTGTTTTACTTCGGGGTGCCCTCCCTTACCCTTTTACTCTCCCAAGCTTACCTGCAAGGCAGCAACAGGTTGTACTGTTTACTGCATACAGTAGCAGGTAAAATTACCCGACCTGACAAAAACCATAAACAACGTACAGACTGCTAAAAGATACACATCTAGATTATACTGGGAGTAAACAGCAATACTAAAATACAAACAGTGAACTCTACATCCATTGATATAGAAAGAGCAGTAAGATAGGGATGCATCCTATCATCAAGCTTGTTCAATCAAGGAGTTTATTCTCGCTGATGATGCAGCACTTAATGATCCCATCCTGCAGTCAATGATTGCCAATCTAGCTAGATCATGAGATTTCTTCTCCCTGTCAATAAGTATCCAGAAGACTGGCGCATCAAAGCGCGTAGCCGTTTACATAGTTATATCATTAAATAACACACCCCTTGAATCTGAGAAAGTTCACCTATCTGGTTCTATGATCAGGCCTGTTGTCTCCCTTGAAGAAGAAATAAATTCCCAAATTGGAAAAGCAGTCGTGACATTTGGTAAACCTAAATATAGAGAATGGACCAACATAAAAAAAAAAACTGATACTCCGGACAAAGATTTACATTTTTACCAAAAGTTGTGTGCGTTTAGTACACTTTTATATGGGTCAGAAACTTGGACTACCTATGGCTATACAGGGCAGGAGAAAAGTTTAAACAGCTTTCATGTGTGTTGCTTCTAAAATATTATGAACATCAAATTCCAAGACAAAGTAACCAACTTTAATGTTTTACAATGAGCCAATCTCCCATCCATCATGGCAACACATGAGAGTCACTGCCAGAGGCTCTAAGGTGGCTGGGTCATGACAAACAATTGTATCCCCAAACAAATGAAATATTGCATGGTGAACTTAGAGATGGAAAGATACCAGAACAAGAAAAGTAGAACAGTCCTGTCAGAGATATAAGAGGTGACTGCAGATCATAGCACATGGAGAACAGAAATAAAAACCGCCACAACATTCGAGGCAGCGTTGATATCAAATTCAGAAGACAAAAGTTGCAGGACAAATGACAAAGGAGATGAGGCCAGGACCAGGAATACATCTTGTTCATTTTAATTTTGCAGTCAAATCTCAATCTGTCTACCCAATATTGGCAGATTCAGCCACAAAAGAAGTTATTCAGCAAAAACAACATCCTGCATTATTACGTGCAGTTTATTAACAAATAGTAGCCAAATAAATTTGTCAATTTACAAATCATCATCAAGTACCGGGCATACTCATGATACTGGCGTAGGTGATCATGTCTCTCCACAACTTTCGATCTCAGCAGTTCTTTATCATTTCTGTTGTTGTTGACCTTCTGCCAAGCTCTCTTAAGCTGTCTGGTATTTTCTCTATTTGCTTCCTTCTATCTCTTCAAGTTACAAATGAATGAACAGTGAGTTAGAGTGAGTTACTTGAGTAGCATACTCAAGTATGTGCAAATTTAGAATTTGATGGATGATCAGAATCAGAATGAATGATTATTGAATGAGCATAATCTTGTCAATCTATAGATAGAAGAGAATAAAACAGCACCGAAAACAAAAACAATGGAGTAATTACAGTTATTAATTAAGTTTTAATTATGTCAGAATTACTTTGAATGAAGTAATAACCTGAACTAACTGAAGAGACCTCCAGCAGGGAATAAGGGAAGTGAAGAATCAGAAGACTTCTTACTTACCGAATTGAGGTCTAGTCGAATGCCATACTGCACCCACGCTTGATAAGCGTCTATTGTTGCCTTATCCAAATCTACTTCTTTCATTTTGAATTGTAGATTTTGGAACTTAAAGTAAATATGTCATTAATTTATGTAATTAAACATGCTGTCTTTCATCGTGAAGTGTGCATCAAGTTTCCCTCAATCAGACAACAGCAGCTATTTAGATGCCATTTCCGTGTTCCCGTCGTGCCTACCTGTGCTTCTGCGCATGTCAAAGAGTCAACTTCCGGTCGAACTTACCTGCTGGATTATTTATCATCATCATCATCATCATGTGCCATACCGGTTGGCGTTGGCGATCATGTTCCTCCACAATCTTCTATCTACAGTGCATCGTAACAGTTCTGTTGTTGACTGTTTTCCATGTCATGACACCAAGCTATCCAGTATGTTCTCTCTTTGTCGTCCGCGATCTCTCTTTCCTTTTATTTTGCCAGTTGTAACCAAGTATTCCAACTTTCCTCTTCTCATGATGTGCCCAAAAAATGTGGATTGTTTCTTTCTGTTTTTTAGGAGCTTCCTTTTTGTGTTGGCCGCTTTGAGAATTTCCACATTGGTCTTTTTAGCTGTCCAGGGAACTTTCAACATTCTTCTGAGAAATCCCATCTCTTTGACTTCTAACCGTCTTTTCATTTGTTTGTCTACTGTCCTCGATTCGCTTCCGTAGGTCAGAGTTGGTTCTAAATAGTACCGATGAACTCTCTTTCTCACTTCTATTGACATACATTTGTTGAATAAGATATTTTTCATTTTCTGAAATGCTATGTTGGCCTGAGCTATTCTGCTTTTTATTTATGTGGTGCATCTTCCGTCTGATATTATTGTGCCCAAGTATTTGAAACGTTTAACTTGTTTCAGATTTGTCCTGTTTATTTTTACGCTGCATGATGGTGATGATTGTTTCTTCGATATGATGACCATTACTTCTGTTTTCTTACTATTCAGAGACCTTTTTTGTTGCTTTCTTTTACTATTTGTCTATAATTTCGTGTAGTTCATTCTCTGTCTCTGCTATTAAGACTGTGTCATCCGCATATTGCAAATTATTTATGTTGGGACCGTTGACTTCTATTCATTTTTTGTCTATTATTGATCTCATAATATTTTCGCTGTAAAGTGAAAACAAATCCGGTGACAGAACACAGCCTTGTCTGACTCCTTGTTTTATATATTGGAATTGTCCTGTTTGGTTACTAATTCGTATAGCTGCTGTTTGTTGCCATTACATGTTTTTTATGATTCGCAGATCTTTGCCAACATTGATTAATTTCTTCAGCATATTGATTATTTCCACATGCTTTACTTTGTTAAATACTTTTGTGTAGTTTATAATGAATATATATAGATCTTTCTTTACTTCTATAGCTCTTTCTAACAATGTTCTTAAGATCATCATCATCGTCGGATGCCGTCTCCGCAACGAAGGTTGGCTACTATGGATCGCCATTCCACTCTGTTTCTTGCTTTGATGGTTGCAGGTTCTTAAGATGTAAATTGCATTATTGTACCTTTCCCTTCCACAAATCCACATTGTTCTTCACTTATTTCTAGATTTATTTTGTTCCTTACAAGGCTCATGATGATTCTTAGTAATATTTTCGTCATGTGGCTCATGAGACTAAAAGTGTGATGGTCATCACAATCAGTGGCGCCTGACTACTTCAGTATTGCTACAAAGATAGATTTTAGTAGATCTTCGGGTATGTGTCCAGTGTTATATATGTCATTGAGTAGTTTTGTTATGACTTGTACTCCCAGCTCTCCTAATGCATTTATCTCTTCGATTGTTATATTGTCAGGACCTGGAGCTTTGCCTCTTTTCATGTGTTGAATTGTGTCATCCACTTTACTCTGCATTATTGGTGGTCCTGTCTCTTTGTTTGAATTGTTTAATTCTGCTCTTTCATCATCATAGTGTTGACTGATATATTATGTCCATCTTTCCATTATCTTCTCATGTCCCATTATTGTATTTCCTTCCTTAGATTTCACACATCCTGAAACTTTGACTTCTCTTCTTCCTGTTAATTTATTTAACTGATTGTGCATGCATTTTAAGTCTTTCTTTCGTTGTTTTTCCATTTGTTCACATTTCTGCTTTAACCACCCTTCCTTAGCTTCTCTGCATTTGTTTTGGATCTCTTTGTGCAATATTTTGTATTTCCGTTCTTCTTTCTTATATTTTCGTCTTTCGTCTATTAGTTGTAGTATTTCTTCTGTCATCCATGTCTTTTTGTTGATTCTTTTAGTCAATGGTATTACTTCTTTTGATGTTTCTTGAATCGATTGTTTGAGCATTTCCCACTGCTCCTCGATGTCCTGTATTTTCTCAATAGCATTATATCTATTTTGTACTATCGTGCTGTACTTATCACTCATCTGTCTATCTACTCCAAGCATATCTAGTTATAATTTCATATATCTTTGGGATTTCTGTGTCTTCTGCAGTTTTATTCTTATCTTTCCAATTACTGGTACATGGTCACCATTGCAATCTGCTCCTCGTAGTGTTTTAACAGATGTTAGCCCATTCTTTGATCTTCTCTGTACCAGTATAAAATCAATTTGATTGTGTACTTTTTTGTCTGGGCTTTGCCATGACCATAGTCGCCTAGTGTGTTGTTTGAACCAGGTGTTACCTATAAACATTTCATGTGTCTTTGCCCAATCTATCAAACTATCTCCTCTGTCATTCGTCTCTCCAAGGCCATGTCCCCCAGTCACATTTTTCACTTTAGCTGTTCCTACTATTGCATTGAAATCCACTAATATAATTATTATTTCTTGGGATTTACACTGTTCCATTGTCATCTATAGCTCGTTGTAAAAAGTGTCAGTCTTCTTCTTCGCTATTACTTGTTGGTGCATAAGTTTGAATTGTGTTGATATTCTTTGGTCTACCTCTCAATTTTACCAGCAGAATTCTGTCTGATACTGGCCAAAATCCTTTCACTGTTTTGCTTCTTTCTCTATCTAACATGACGCCTATTCCTCTTTCGTGTGTGGTTCCCCCAGAGTAAACTACATTTCCACTGTCGCGTTGTAATAATCCTGCTCTTTTCCATCTCATTTTACATAGTCCCAAGATGTTCAATTTCATTCTCTTCATTTCTTGGCTGATGTTTTCTAGTTTTCCAACCTGGAATGCTAATCTAATGTTCCAATAATCACTTGCTCGACAGTGTCTCCTTTGATGATCAGATTGCCTCCTACTGCGATGACAACTTTGCAGCGGCACTACATGGTGTTAATTCTATTCCTGCCTACTCCAAATATTATCATTAGCCAAGCAACCTAGCGGATACAGTACTGAATATGTACAATGTCTTCTAAATTAGTGTTGTTGATAAATTATAGCGTTGAATCAAGAGTTGCGTGGTTTTCTACCATAACACCACAAAGTATGCAGACGAAGGAGCATTAAAAAAATAGACATGTCAGGTGCTTTGAGAGCTTTTTAGTTGTTTTAAGACTTCATCGTTTGTTTTCTTTTCTTTCCATTCAATGCTCCATATTCTAATATAAATCCACATTTCAAAGGCTTAAATTTTCTGTCCTATTTTCTTGTCCAATATCCATGTTTCTGCACCAAATAGGAAAGATGAGAAGATATAACATTTTGCTGTTCTTATTTTTAACACTGGTGTCATTTATTTTGATGTTTGTATACTTTTCATGGCCATAACATTACTTTTTGCCACTCCTATTCTTTTGTTTATTGTAATTTTACATTTCCCATCACTAGTTATAGTATGTCCAAGGTAGTTGTAGCTCTGAACTGTCTCCAAGTCTATTCCTTCAACTTTGATATCTATTTGTAAGTTTTGAGTATTATCTTTGTTTATGATAATAGTTTTAGTGTGTTTGATATTCATGTCTAATCCATTTTTTTTCTGCTTGTCCAGTTTATTTCATTAAGTAATTGTTGTATTATATTGTAAATGATCAACGGCCCAAAAAGCGAAAACAGCAAAGTGTGTGGTACACATGAGGCATATTCAGGTCACGAAAGACGAATATGGCAGACCACCGTGAAAGAGATTGGAGCCTCATCACGTAACATTCCAACGAAGGCCATGGATTGAAATTCTAACAATTGTCATAAGAACGAACTAAAAATAACTACATGGAATGTTAGGACTTTATACCAAGAAGCAAAATTTGAAAATCTTACGGTAAAAGCAGAACAATTAAACATATATATTTTAGGCAAATCAGAAACAAGATGGAAAGAAAGTGGATACACACAAGACGATAAATATACATTTATATATCCAGGCAACACAACAGAACATCAAAGCGGGGTAGGAATACTAATAAAACAATAGCTACAAAAATATATAAAGACCCACGGGACATACAATGATAGGATTATACTATTAAAGATGATTGCAAAACCATTTGACATATCAATAATATAGACATACGCACGTACTCAAGATGAACAAATAGAAGCATACTATGAAGAATAGTTTGAATTGTTTAATTCTGCTCTTTCATCATCATAGTGTTGACTGATATATTATGTCCATCTTTCCATTATCTTCTCATGTCCCATTATTGTATTTCCTTCCTTAGATTTCACACATCCTGAAACTTTGACTTCTCTTCTTCCTGTTAATTTATTTAACTGATTGTGCATGCATTTTAAGTCTTTCTTTCGTTGTTTTTCCATTTGTTCACATTTCTGCTTTAACCACCCTTCCTTAGCTTCTCTGCATTTGTTTTGGATCTCTTTGTGCAATATTTTGTATTTCCGTTCTTCTTTCTTATATTTTCGTCTTTCGTCTATTAGTTGTAGTATTTCTTCTGTCATCCATGTCTTTTTGTTGATTCTTTTAGTCAATGGTATTACTTCTTTTGATGTTTCTTGAATCGATTGTTTGAGCATTTCCCACTGCTCCTCGATGTCCTGTATTTTCTCAATAGCATTATATCTATTTTGTACTATCGTGCTGTACTTATCACTCATCTGTCTATCTACTCCAAGCATATCTAGTTATAATTTCATATATCTTTGGGATTTCTGTGTCTTCTGCAGTTTTATTCTTATCTTTCCAATTACTGGTACATGGTCACCATTGCAATCTGCTCCTCGTAGTGTTTTAACAGATGTTAGCCCATTCTTTGATCTTCTCTGTACCAGTATAAAATCAATTTGATTGTGTACTTTTTTGTCTGGGCTTTGCCATGACCATAGTCGCCTAGTGTGTTGTTTGAACCAGGTGTTACCTATAAACATTTCATGTGTCTTTGCCCAATCTATCAAACTATCTCCTCTGTCATTCGTCTCTCCAAGGCCATGTCCCCCAGTCACATTTTTCACTTTAGCTGTTCCTACTATTGCATTGAAATCCACTAATATAATTATTATTTCTTGGGATTTACACTGTTCCATTGTCATCTATAGCTCGTTGTAAAAAGTGTCAGTCTTCTTCTTCGCTATTACTTGTTGGTGCATAAGTTTGAATTGTGTTGATATTCTTTGGTCTACCTCTCAATTTTACCAGCAGAATTCTGTCTGATACTGGCCAAAATCCTTTCACTGTTTTGCTTCTTTCTCTATCTAACATGACGCCTATTCCTCTTTCGTGTGTGGTTCCCCCAGAGTAAACTACATTTCCACTGTCGCGTTGTAATAATCCTGCTCTTTTCCATCTCATTTTACATAGTCCCAAGATGTTCAATTTCATTCTCTTCATTTCTTGGCTGATGTTTTCTAGTTTTCCAACCTGGAATGCTAATCTAATGTTCCAAGTTCCTATTGCTAGTGTCTCTTTATGTTTGATCTTGCATACATCAGCTTGATGACGATCGGGTGTCACCTGTAGCGCATGACGCTCCCTACCGGACGAGGTGGCTGTGGAGTCCCCATTAACGTCGTTAGCTGTATATATTAAGTTGTGTTTTTGCATAATTATACTAGGCAATTAAAAAAGGTAGTTTGCCATTCTTTTCCTTCTTGGCAGTGACTGTACTAGTCGGAGATCGCAGCCATTGTCTCTATACATGAGATCCTCTGTCTGCCATCACGGAGTGGAGGCCATAACCGGCACTACTTGCCGGCTGCTCCCACAACACCATCCACCACTGCTCCAATGTCTTCACGTAACCCTGATTGGGGGGGGGGGGGGTAACGGGATCTCCACCTTGCCCAAGGGTGTCCCGAAGACTAGCGGAGGAAAGGAAACGTTCTACTCCTCCTTTGGTAGGGCAGAACTCTACCCCGCTAACCGGATTATTTATAGCCGTCTATTTTTAGTGCCTAAATAGCCAAGGCTATTAGTTAGACATGTGATGAGAAGAAATAATACCCAAATAGCAAAGCAAGCCCTCAAGTGGGAAACAACAGGTAGGAGGAAAAGAGGCAGTCCCAGAGAGACACTGAGAAGAACATTGATTAGAGAGGCAGACGCAGCAAGAATTGACTTCCTCAATGAGATGGAGATGCTTGCACAGAACAAAGACAAATGGCGAGATTTGATAAAAGATCTTTGCAAGGATTGAGACTGCTAGAAAGAGAATTTAGAGAAAGAGTATATGGGTCTATGCCCTAAGGGCCGGCCACGGCTCGAAAGGTCAATAGATAGATAGAAATAACCAAGAATTCGTTTGTGCACTTGTTTGTTGGAACAGATGGTCAAGCCAAAACTGTTAGGAATCTTTTGTTTAAATTGGTCGAAACATTGTGAAATTAAGGATTCAAAAAGCAAAATAAGCTTTCTTGAACTTTAAAAACATGACAATTCAAATTCAAATTGGTTCAATACAAACTTTTTTAACTGCAAAGCTTCTCCAGTCCTAGAACTGAGAATATTAAAGTCGAGCTGTCCGATGATGAATTCGCACACCTCATAGACAGGGAGAGAGAGAGAAGATCAAGTTTCCTCCTGCCTGCGACACAGAAATCTGGGAGAAACAAGCCATTTTAAACTTCTGCCATCACGAAGTATCAATGTAGTGGGTTAAAGCTGACATGTAATTATACCAACGGGTAGAAACCTTAGATTCGACCAGTATTGTTACGTTGTTTAACTCTAGTTATTTTGTGCCGAATATAAATTATAAGCTTTAGAGTCAATGCAGCAGGAGATGAACGCCTGGTAGTCATGACCCAGGCGAGTCCACTTTCATTAGAGTGTCAAGAAGCTAAAGGGCTGAAACACTTGCTCGACAGTGTCTCCTTTGATGATCAGATTGCCTCCTACTGCGATGACAACTTTGCAGCGGCACTACATGGTGTTAATTCTATTCCTGCCTACTCCAAATATTATCATTAGCCAAGCAACCTAGCGGATACAGTACTGAATATGTACAATGTCTTCTAAATTAGTGTTGTTGATAAATTATAGCGTTGAATCAAGAGTTGCGTGGTTTTCTACCATAACACCACAAAGTATGCAGACGAAGGAGCATTAAAAAAATAGACATGTCAGGTGCTTTGAGAGCTTTTTAGTTGTTTTAAGACTTCATCGTTTGTTTTCTTTTCTTTCCATTCAATGCTCCATATTCTAATATAAATCCACATTTCAAAGGCTTAAATTTTCTGTCCTATTTTCTTGTCCAATATCCATGTTTCTGCACCAAATAGGAAAGATGAGAAGATATAACATTTTGCTGTTCTTATTTTTAACACTGGTGTCATTTATTTTGATGTTTGTATACTTTTCATGGCCATAACATTACTTTTTGCCACTCCTATTCTTTTGTTTATTGTAATTTTACATTTCCCATCACTAGTTATAGTATGTCCAAGGTAGTTGTAGCTCTGAACTGTCTCCAAGTCTATTCCTTCAACTTTGATATCTATTTGTAAGTTTTGAGTATTATCTTTGTTTATGATAATAGTTTTAGTGTGTTTGATATTCATGTCTAATCCATTTTTTTTCTGCTTGTCCAGTTTATTTCATTAAGTAATTGTTGTATTATATTGTAAATGATCAACGGCCCAAAAAGCGAAAACAGCAAAGTGTGTGGTACACATGAGGCATATTCAGGTCACGAAAGACGAATATGGCAGACCACCGTGAAAGAGATTGGAGCCTCATCACGTAACATTCCAACGAAGGCCATGGATTGAAATTCTAACAATTGTCATAAGAACGAACTAAAAATAACTACATGGAATGTTAGGACTTTATACCAAGAAGCAAAATTTGAAAATCTTACGGTAAAAGCAGAACAATTAAACATATATATTTTAGGCAAATCAGAAACAAGATGGAAAGAAAGTGGATACACACAAGACGATAAATATACATTTATATATTCAGGCAACACAACAGAACATCAAAGCGGGGTAGGAATACTAATAAAACAATAGCTACAAAAATATATAAAGACCCACGGGACATACAATGATAGGATTATACTATTAAAGATGATTGCAAAACCATTTGACATATCAATAATATAGACATACGCACGTACTCAAGATGAACAAATAGAAGCATACTATGAAGAACTAAATAAAGTTATGAAGCAAGTGAAATCTTCAGACATCTTGATTGTAATGAGTGACATGAACGCTAAAGTAGGAAAAGGTAGATATATGACCATTATAGGAAATCATGGTTTAGGAAAAAGAAATGAAAGAGGAGAAAGATTAATACAATTTTGTGAAGAAAACAGGCTGATAATATGTAACACATTCTTTGAGCAAGAGAAAAGAAAAATATACACATGGAAAAGTCCTGGAGATAGGAAGAGGAGTCAAATAGACTACATAATAATAAAAGACAGATTCCGTAACAGCGTCAAGAAAGCCAAAACCTATCCAGGAGCAGATATTAATTCAGATTATAATCCTGTAATGATTAAAATGAAAATCAAACTAACGAGAAACAAACAAAAGGCTAATTCAGCAATACCAATAGATATAACAGCTTTAAGTCAAAAAGATCTTAAAGAAACTTATACAATAAAAGTAAAGAACACATATCAGAAGCTGCTAGAAGAAGGGATTGAGCAGTACAGAAGAGAAAATCCTGAAGAAATAGTTAAAATGGCAATGCATAAAAAACAGCATACACGAATCCTGTGACACCTAACTCATAAAGGAAGGGAACAAAAAACAAAAATAAATAACTGACACCATCTTAGAAAAAATGGAAGAAATAAGACGAGCGAAGAACGCTGTCAGATACAAGGAAATTGATAATGAAATACACAAAATTGGCAAAAAGGCAAAAGAAGACTGGCTCAACCAAAGATTGTCTAATAGTCGAAACTATGGAAAGTAAACAACATTTAAGAGGGTTGCACACAGATATAAAAAATATGACTAATAAAAACAAAAACAAAAAAGCGGTAGAAGCGGATGTATTGCAAACAAAGAGGGAAGAATGCTAACAGACAATAAAGATATAATCGATAGATGACAGGAATATATAACATAATTATTCCATGACTAATGGGACAAAAAACCATTTATAAAATTTACGTCCAGCTGTACAATCTTAAAATCTGAAGTGGAAAAAGCTATACAAACAATGAAAAAGGGAAAAGCAGCATGACCTAACAAAATACTGATAGAAATTATAACAGCACTTGACGATTTTGACATTAATGTGATCACATATATTTGCAACGACATATAACATATAGGATACATACCAAATGAACTAGAAACATCAACTTTCATTGCATTCTCTAAAAAGAATGGGTCAGTTGAATACAGTGATCTTAGGTAAAAAAAAAAAAGTCTAGTGAGCTATGTTACAAAGATCTTGCTAAAGGTTATATAATGAAGGATTGAGAATAAAATCAATATTGAATTAGAAGAACAACAATTTGGATTTAGGAAAAACAGAACATTAATCGAAAAGTACACACAAGTTAACAAACCAATATATGCCTGCTTCATAGACTACGTAAAATCTTTTGATAGTATACACCATAAACAACCTACAGACGACCTAAAAGATATACATCTAAATGACACAGACATACGACTAATATGTAATTTACACTGGGAACAAATAGCAATAATAAAATAAAACAAAGAGAACTCTACACCCATTGATATAAAAAGAGGAGTAAGACAAGGATGCATTCTATCACCAAGCATGTTCAATCTATACACTGAGCAAATCTTTAAAAACATCACAGGGATGCCAGGTCTACACATTAATGGAAATAATCAGCAACCTAAGATATGTTGATGACACTATATCACTAGCAGAAAATCATGAATATCTACAACGATTCATCATCATCATTGTGTGCCGTCTCCGCATCGAACGTTGGCTACCATGGAGTGCCATTCCACTCTGTCTCTTGCTTTGATGGTACAGATTGTCATAGGATGACTTGTCCATCCTTTGATGTTACTCGTTCATGTTAGTCATGGTCTGCCTCTGCCTCTTTTACCTTGTATTTTCCCTTCCAATATTGCGTTTATTTCCAAAAATTTCATTTGCCTTGTTTTTATTGTGTTTAGTAGTTCTCTTTTCATTTTTAATTGTTTTAAAACTCCATCGTTTGTTTTCTTTTCTTTCCATCCAATTCTACCTATTCTTCTATAAATCTACATTTCAAAGGCTTCAATTTTCTGTTCTGTTTTCTTGTCTAATGTCCATGTTTCTGCACCATACAGGAATATTGAGAAGATGTAACATTTTGATATTCTTAGTTTTAACCCTGGTGTTATTTGTTTTGATGTTTGTATATATTTCATGGCATTAACCTTACTTTTTGCCATACCTATTCTTTTGTTTATTTCAGATTTACATTTTCTATCACTGGTTATGGGGGTGCACAAGCGCCTGCGACCTGCGGTCGCAATAGCAGGGTCGGCGCACCATCAGCTGACCAAGACCTAGCAGTTCTACCTCCTCGTGGTCTCCCCCGGTAACAGTCTGCGTCAAAACAGGCTGGCTAACAGAAGCTAGGATCGCCGTGTTCCCCGTAGTGGTGGCTGTTACTGATATAGAGGACCCAGTATTGCTGTACCTCTGGGCTGGACTAGTAGCTTCCCAGCATAGCCTGGGACAGACGAACTCCAACCTCTCCAGTAAGAGCCGGGAATGTCAAGAAAGCCATTACAACCCGCCACATCTAATCGAGTCAAAGAGCAGTAGCTTGTATCAACTCGTGGCAATCAGATAATAATAATAATAATAATAATAATCATCATCATCATCATCATCATCATCATCATCATCATCATCATCATCATCATCACTGGTTATAGTATGTCCAAAGTAGTTGTAGTTCTGAACTGTCTCCAGGTCTATTCCTTCTACTTTGATATTTCTTTGTAGGTCTTGAGAATTTTCTTTCCTTATGATCACAGTTTTAGTCTTTTGATATTCATATCTAATCTTTTTTTGTTTGTTGCTTGTCATATTTATTTCATTAAGTAATTGTTGTAGATCTTTAGGATTATCTGCTAGTAATACAGTATCATCAGTATATCTTAGGTTATTGATTATCTTTGAATTAATGTTTAAGCATGGGATCTCTGAGATGTTTATAAAGATTTGCTCAGTGTATAGATTGAACAAGCTTGGTGATAGGATGCATTCTTGTCTTACTCCTATTTTTATATCAATGGGTGTAGAGTTCTCTTTGTTATATTTTATTATTGCTGTTTGCTCCCAGTATAAATTATATATTAGTCGTATGTTTGTGTCGTCTAGATTTATATCTTTTTTGCTATCTATAAGTTGATTATGGTGTATTCTATTAAAAGCTTTGGTATAGTTCTATGAAGCAGGCATATATTGGTTTGTTTACTTCTATGTACTGTTCAATCAATATCATCATGCTGAATATGGCTTCTTTTGTCCCACTGTTTTTCCTGAATCAGGAGGCGAGGGCGCGCCTCACAGCACCAGAGCTGGAAGTTGTCAGCGACCCACAGCTGATGGCTATCGCCAGGAACGGTGAACAAGAACCATCCAGACCCTGCTCCACCTCTCCGTGGTACATCTAGTAACAGACTAACCTGTCTAATCTGGCCAAGTGAGTAGGGATCAAATAGGGAAGACAACCCGGTACTAAAAAATAACATGCTTAAGTCGGATGTGTTGGGCCGAAAGGCGCTAATATCACAGTTATACTGCAAACCACAACACAACGCAGATACGCCCACTTAACGTCCTTTTAAGGGCGGTTGATGAAGAGGCACACTCCTTTAGCCATCGGGCGAACGCAGGCAAGCATATCTACCTGATCGTACTTTAGCATTCATATCACCCATTACAATCAAGATGTCCGAAGATTTCCCTTTCTTCATAACTTTATTTAGATCTTCATAGTATGCCTCTATTTGGTCATTTGTATAGTCACGAGTAGGTGCTGTAAGTCTGTATCATTGCTGTGTTGAATCGTATTGCATTCATTTTGAATAGTTTAAGTAGTCTAGTAGCATCGCAAAAGTTTAACAAAAATAAGGTGTAAATGCAGGCAAACGATTACATTTCTAAACCGTGTCCTTTCCTGTATTTTCTAGTTACCTCTAGCATGTCAGACTGCCAGACTGCCAGACTGTCTATTATTGATTGTCGCTGTCTTGTTTATTTTAGTCTCTCTCTCTCTTATTTCCTTCTATCATCTTTGCTGTTTTCACATTTTCAAATTTTGTTCTTCTCAAAATAAGACCAAACAAAATAGATCCGATTCATCTCAAAACAAAAACTGTGCTTTCTGCCATAGGTGATCACTTTATGTCCTTGTAATTGTTCTCTTGATGTCGGATCAAGATGCCTATCAAGCAATTGAGCTCAGAGAGGTTAGCAACAGCAACCCAGAGCTGACCGCTTGCGCCATGATCGGCTTGAAAACAGACTATCCAATCTGGCCAAGCGAATAGGGATCGAAGAGAAAAGACAATCAGATACCCAAAAATGCAAGCTGAAGTTAATTATATTATGGTCGAAAGGCCTAAATATCACAACACAGCTGCAAACCACGATACAGCGCATCGGCGCTCAATTAATCGGGCGAACACTGTTAATAACGAAAGGCAGTTTTATATTGTTGACCTTGTAGCAACAAATTCTCTTTAAAAAATGTAATATTTTTTTCTATCTATTTATTGTCTTTTCTTCCTTTATTGTTTTAAGCTATCAAAATGTATTTTGGCCAAACAATTATGCTTGTTTCCGTTTGATGCTGGTAATAAACTATTAACTATGTGGCTACAACTCCATCGTTTAATCTGTGTTATAGTTACCGTTGTGCATCTTCATTGTTCCTTTAAATTTGCCTATAATAACCGTTCATCGTAAGTGATGATGACGCATAATTAAGTGTATGTGACTGAATCTTTTTTGCCAGTGTCAATTTTGGGTATATAATATTTTGTCACGTGTGCACTTGTGTAATAAGGATTGGTTGCTTGAATGTTGGTTTCATGGCAACGCTCTTTATTGTGCTTTGTCGATTGTCTACAGCAACCTGAACTATCCTGTGTAAAAGTATACGATATTCATCATCATCAACATCATCATCATCAATATCATCATCATCATCATCATAATCATCATCACCATCATCATCTAGTTCCATGCCTGTTTTCGTAAGTGAGTATTCCTTTCCACAACGTTCGATCTCGACAGTTATTTATCATTTCTGTTGTTGACCTTCTGCCACGCCATTCTCTTAAGCTGTCTGGTATCTCTTCTCTTTGTTTTCCTCTATCTCTTTGTCCATCAATTTTCCCAATTGTCACAAAATATTCCAACTGTTCCCTTCTCATTGCGCAGTCAAAAAATTGATACTTGTTTCTTCCTTATATTGGAAATTAGCTCTCTTTTTGCTTTGCATATTTCAGAACGTTTTTATTACTCTTCTTAGCTGTCGATGGTATTCTCATAGATGTAAAAACAGGACTATACCTATGTTTCATAGATTATACCAAATAATTTGACAAATTAAAGCATAAAGAAATAATCAAAATTGTATAATGTATACATGTACCGGCAACAAACAGTGGCCATAAGAACTGGAAATTAATTGGGAATGTTTCAACAAATAAAACGGTGTTAGGCAAGGTTGTGTGCTGTCACCAGATTTATTTAATATGCATAGTGAGATTGTTTTAAGATCCATAAGGGGCATGCCTGGAATAACAATTTGAGGTCATACTATAAATAATCTAAGGTATGCTGATGATTCAGTCTTAATAGCTAGGAGTGAAAATGAGTAACAAGAAATGTTAGACATTATAGTGTAAGAAAGCAAAAATAAAGGACTCAGCCTTAATAACAAAAAGACAGAAGTAATGATAGCAACAAAGAAAAAGACATCACCGCAATGCACAATAAAGACAAGTGGAACAATATTAAAACAGGTAAATGAATATAATATTACGTTGCCTAAAATAATCTTGTTTGTTAATTAATTTGTCCACGATGCACTTTCTTTTATATTATAAGCTTTCAAGTGACAATAAATAGTTTATTTTATTGTATTGATGGTAAATTCACATATGACAAAGTGCAGAAACAACACGTAGCTTACAAACGTTTTGATGGTACATCATACACATGCACATTACACGACATACGCAAAGACAAGGGATCTCAGTGTATCTTTAATCGTGACACAATGAAACAAATGTGTGCGGTGTTGCAGCACAGCGCATGCGTTATGTTGAGAGTTTAGTTTGTAAAAGGAAAAACAAACAAAAGAACACTTTAGCAAATCAATGTTTTGTGATACAAATCGTAACCTCATAGGTGCTTTTGAAACATACGGTGTTTGTATTGAACCAGCCGCTGCAAAAGTAATTGTAATCATATAGCATTATGAAATACTGCAGCAATGAGTAGCGTCTGAAATATCATATTAATGACTCGTTTTGTGTCGAAGCGGTAATTGTTCTTTATTTGTCTTCTCTATGTTACTTATCGAAACTCGATGAAACAAACATTTATAGCTGTTTCTTGGAGAATGTTTATAATCTTGAGCAATCGAAATATCTTAATACTTAACATTTTCATGTCGCTATTGTCTTAATAAATATACGAACCAGCATATTAAAAGTGCTAATGAAAAACCAATTATTCCTTCGATATAAACTGAAAGAAAGCGTATTGAGAAATAAATATTTATTTTTTAATATCCTATGTCCAAGGATTTGTAGCAGCTACCCTTTTCTTTAGTCACACAACCAAATTCCATACCTTCATCGCATGACCTAAAGCAGTCATTTTTATGACGTGAATTTCAAGTCTACTAGCGTTCGTACCCCCGTTTGTTGCATTTAATTCCTAGCGTCACTTTCTGCCTTGTCCAACGTAAATGATCATTGGTTGTTTCACAATTGTGGCGCATTATACTAATAATTGATAATCGTACGATAATAGGTAAGACTGTTATTGGAGTCCACAGAGAAGTCAACCTACATAAAATAAAATTTGAGAGTACTGCAGTCAATTGGAAAGAGTATAGTGGAGGTTCTTGAAAAAAAAAGGGTAAAATGAAAAAGAACAAGTCATTATTTTGTGTAAGGAATGAGAATAGGGCGCTGGCATGCATTGTGACAAGAATTGTATGAAAGAGATATAGTAGCTAAGAGAAAATATTCAAAGCAGTTGAAAATTATAATTTGTTTGGAAGTCAACAGCAGAAATGATAAACAATTATAGAGGCCGAAAGTAGTGCAGTTTGAGACAAGTTCACTTGGGGCAGTATGTCCGGCCCCTGATGACGATGAAGGTAATTTTGCAGCAGCTTCTAATGTTGTCTGTCTTGATACTAACCATATCACCCGTAAGTGTGCGCATATAAAAAGTAAGTAAAGTACCCCCGTCACGCCAAGTGGCGTATAAGGAAATATGGTGTTAGTGACTCTATATTTTACAGACCTTCAGCACATGATTTTTGGGGTAATGTGGTCAGTATTACGCCCGTGCTGCTTTACTTTCCCAGAAAAAAATCCGGTACCCATTTAAGGCTGGGTGAACCCGGAAGCCGTCGGTTGGGATCGAACCCTACCCCTTGTCCGTGGTAGTCCAGTTCACTAACCACTGAGCTATCGCGGCTCCCTAGTGTGCGCATATAATCCTTGCAAAACTGTGGGAGGTAACACCGTGTTCCCCATGAACGTTATAATAATGAGGACAATTATCTGAGACAATTCCTTGTACATTTTTCTGAGATAATTCAGCCTTTATAGTTTATGTTGTCTCAGGATATGGTGGTTATATCACATGTATGGTGGTTAAAAACAAACTATATTTATATAATAAAAGTGCGGCGTGACTTTCAAACACTCAATTCTCAAGTAGTAAACAAATCGAATACCTTGTTTTCTTACAATATTAAACAAAATGTCCATCACTTTAAACATCACTCTTAATAATAACTACAAAGAATAACCATTCATTATAAAGTACTGTTTTTTGTGTGAATAATATGACTGTTTAAATTTGCAATTTAAATGTAAAATAACATTACAAGTTATTGTAAAACTTTCAGATGTGAAGGAACATGATCAAACTCATTCCACGCTGTGACAAACTGTTGTTATGACTATTTGCTGTATTTTGTTTTACAACTTTATTTTCTATGTTACCAGATGAACCGTAACACTGCGTAACCAAACGTTTATCCAATCTTAAATGTAAATGACGATGTAAATATGTGTATAATTTATCAGATGGATGTTGATAATCCATGGGCAATTCAAAGCAAAAGCAAACAAAGATGAGAACAGAGATGACACAAAAGCGTTCAGTTCTCGCTTCGCGAGCACGAGATTGGAAATTGAGGTATATGGTACATCGTGAAACTGGTAAAGATGATGCTAATGTGACAGAAGATGTCAAATTATGAAAATATATCACAACTTAATATATTGGGCTAAAGAAAAGCCAACAATAGAATGGAAGGTAAGTTCAAGAAATATGCAAATAGATTTATCTAAACAACTAAGTTAGAAAACTTACAACGGGGAGACAATGAACGTTGTAGAATAACACGATAGCAACTCTTATTTTACAATGTAGTTTTGGTCATGTTACATTACTTTGAAATATGCATATTGCATTAAAAAAAGTATTCAGCAGTTTAACATAGCGCAAACACTAAAAAAGTGGACTTTAGAACAACATGTGTGTCATTACAATGTGCCGGACATGATTCAACAGAACACACACAGACACACATAAACACAGTAATTAATGAATGTCCATAACTTGTTTTGTCTTGTGTGTGTTGCGAGGCGCTGTCGAGTTATAGTTTTATGTTATGATCCACTCTCCCACCCAGATGACAATCTTTGAACGTTTGGACCCTGCCAAGAATTATGTTTCAGCTACACAGCAGAGACAACAGAGATTAAAAAAAAAAAAAAAACAAGGCACTTCGAAGAATATTGACAGTTTTTGAAAAGGAAACAATATATCGGTGGAGAGTCAAAATTACCATGAGAAGCTGTAGGCCATGCATTGTTATCTCATATCTTCATTAATATTCGATTAACCAATCGGTTATCTTTCTGTAGCATGGAGTTTAGTTACTAAATCAACTAATCCCCAAATAGCACATTAGCGGCAGTGAAGACAGGTTATCTAAACTTGGAGCAGCACTCCCTCAGATTTAAACAAACAAAAAAAACCAGCTTCTATACATGTGAATAGATTACATGAAGTGAATCGCTCCAAGAATCTGTCAGTAGACAAGTGTCAAAACTGCTGACTCAGTGTTTCATTATCAAGCAAAGTCAGATTATCATAATCCAATCAAACAACTAAAGTGAAGAGGTACGATATTCTGATCTCTCAACTGAGATCAGGACGTTCTCTTTCTAATCAACAACTAATGGATCCTTAACAACCTGCAGTCATATAACCACTATATGAAAACAATTAATCGTTTGTTACTACACTGTTCCACTGTAAGAGATACTCCATGGTGGTAGCATCATATAATATATAATACGGCATTGTCAATACGGTCTTCTCACTCACCACCTTAACTACTAGAATGTACACGCAGCTATGTCTTTAGGCGTCGTCTCTATCCTGACTTGGTTCTCCAATCTGCCTTCCAGTGATCTCTGGATATTTCCCGTCCTGTGGCTCTCACCCCATCCACCCGCCGTTCCTCGGATAGGACCATATTTACCCTCACCTACCACCCTCACAACTTGGCTGTGGTGAGGACCTTAACCGGTACCGCTCCATTCTCAACTCAGATCTCACTACCCGCTTTCCTTTCAGTGATCCTCATTTGGTAGCCTTCAAACTTGACAGGAGTCTGAGAGACATTCTTGTCATGTGCCACCTCCCCCGCTCAAACCACGAACACCTTGGTACTGTTCGTTATGGGCGTCGAGTTTGTAGAACTTGTGACTACGTGCTTTGTACCGATTCGGTCTTGTTCCTTAATAGGCGATTCGACATCAAGGAGGGGTTTACTTGTGTGTCACGTGATATCATCTACGTCATAACATGTAAGCATTGCCGGATGACGTATGTGAGCGAATCTGGACGATGCTTGAGTGACAGATTTTGTGAGCATCATCGTGATGTTGAGCAAAAGACTGGCAGCCCGGTGTCCGCCCATTTCAACTCCTCCGGCCATAGTGGTAAACCTGACATGCAAGTCATTGGCCTTGTCTCGTGTCACTCCAGCAATCGCAGCCGGTTCGCCCTTGAAAATCGCCTCATTGCCCTGTTGGGTTCGCTGTCCCCTCAAGGCATGAACATATCGATCTTATACACATAGGACACCCACTTCACATTTCTTACCCAACTCCGCTACCGAACCTATACATGTAGATATATTTGTCTGCATATGTATTGGCACCTTTGGGTTTTCTTTTGTGTGCTTGTACACATGTATTGTTATATGCACATGTTTTTTTTACTCATCGGTTCGAGGTGCACACACCGAGTTAGATATGCACAGTTTATACATATCTTGTACCCACCTCCCCATAGTTTTAGAACCCTTCCGTTCCGTCATTTCGTCTGACTGCCTGGTCATTGAGATATAAAGTTGGTCATCCCGCCTTCTCATTTTAGTTCATTCAGGAGCTGACCACGCTCTGGACCGCAGGGAAGTGACCTTTTTTTTTAATTTCCTTTCTTGAGTTCCTAGCATATTATGGCCATGTAGTTAGATTTGTTTACATATCCATATAAGGGAGCCGCGATAGCTCAGTGGTTAGTGAACTGGACTACAAAGGACAAGGGGTAGGGTTCAATCCCAACCGACGGCTTCCGTGCTCACCCAGCCTTTAATGGGTACTGGATTTTTTCTGGGAAAGTAAAGCGGCACGGGCGTAATACTGACCTCATTACCCCAAAAATCATGTGCCGAAGGTCTGTAAAATTTATGGTCACTAACACCATATTACCTATACGCCACTTGACGTGACGGGGGTACTTTACTTTTTATTACTTACATATCCATATATATATATAATATAAAGATCAATCGTAAGTGAGATGAAACAAATTCTAAAGAAAGCAAATCCTAGCCGTCTAGGCTGTTTGTTAGTCCGTGATTTTGCTGAATTGTCTATTATGTCCTCTATTATGTCCTCTATTATAGTGGGTCTTGCCTCTTCGTACCAAGAAATAATGTTTTCAGAAGTTGCAAGGTGAAAGTTGAAACTGGTTATACTTTCTCTATTTCAATTACTTCCTGATAGCATACTTTCTCATCATGTACCACCTGGTCACATTAATGGATCTTGTTTATTTAATGCAACCATATCATGCCCTTTCTATTGCGCTTTTGGCAGAGAGAGAGACCATGTAAGATATTTAACAGAAAACTATGGTAATATATACTGGTTTGATGTTTGGACAATTGCGGAATTAGTACGGCAATGTGTTGGCTTTCTGTCATACTGTTTGAGCACATCTTTGAATGTTCTAATCTCTGTGAAACTTCTCCCCTCGAACATGGAATCTATGGCCTGCTTGAGCATCTCTACAAATATTAATTATCGGTTTCATCATCCGGTAAAACATTTGATTTTAGCATTACTTCAGACTTTTTAGGGAACATCCTCTGCTATGACAATGCAGGCCAATTTTGGGAACATCAAACACGTCCGAAAATATTTCAAATGAAAACTGATTATGGTCTCTCATGTCTCTATTGTTTTTTGTTTCTTTTGTTTTCTTTTTGCACAAACGATATTAAGGACAACTTTAACAATTTTCAGTTTTTCTTCGTTTTTACATATTTTAACATTGATAACTATTTTATATTAAATATTCTATTTCTTTTTTGCGATATTCAAGACTTCTGTTTTGCTGATGTTAATTTTCATGGTGTATTGAGTGCCTGTTGTGTTGTTACATTTATTTAAATGTTCTTGAAGGTCTTATATTTTTCCACGAATTAAATTAGTGCCTGATCGCCTGTAAGTAGAAGCCCGTTAGTCTCCTCTGTTTTCAATGAGTAGGCACATTTATAAATGATATTTAGGTAATAAAGAATAGGGGAGATTGTACGCACCCCTGTCTTACTCCTGACCTAACTTCGAAGTGGTCTGCCTACTGTTGTTCTAACTGTACAGATGCTGTTGATGTAGAGACTTTTAATTAGGTTGGTTAAATCTTGGCTTACTCTGTATGATGTTGGTATCCCCAATAGTTGTTCTTTATGTACTTCGACGAATGCTTTTTCTTGACTGTTGTGATTGTTTAGTGTAAAGCTCTGATATTATCCAATATTTGTGGTGACGTTTTACTACAATTTAAGAATGATTAGTTTATTTAAATAGTTTTTGGCTTTTATGGTGTCAAACTGTTTTCTCAGAAACATTAATGTTATGTATAACTGCCAATTCTTTACGTGAATAATAAAGTCAACAATAAACTGAAGAAGGTTGGTAAAGTGTTGATAAAATAAATATATACTAAATTAAATCATTTAACGTAATTAAATACAAGCTGTCTACACAACACCATATGTATTTCACGTACACAAAAGTGCATATGATAATTTAATTAAAAAGGATTAAAACAATTTGGGAAACAAATTAACCTGAAACATCAGATTAGACTAATGAACGCACAAATGTAATGTCTTAGCACTGAGTATTCGTATATGTCTGCGAAAAACGGATCATAAATGTAGATTAATGAGGAAACTAGAAGAAATGGAAATGAAATATGTTATCATAAGATTCTTGGCATTTAATACAGAGACTATATCACAGACAGGAAAGTCCGTATCACCTTTGCAAATGGCACACTTTTCTCCCTATCCCCGGGAGTTTATGGGATACTACAAACTTCATCAACCTTTTCAACTGATATCTCTCTACAGTCACCCTTTGGAACTCTGGGAATCTGAGGCCTGTCAATTCTCGGATGTTATCTTGCCGCCGCTTTCCCTACCTTTACTCCTCTTTCCATTTCACAATTCACGGTAGAAAGGTCTTTACTAAGCGAGATGCGTGGCCAAACCATTTCATTTTGCGCTTTTATCACAATAGCCAAAAGATGAGAATGTACTTGCCTGTTGTATCTTTATCGAGCTTTTTAATTCGTGATACGATCCATATAAGAGATTCCCAAGACCTTACGAGTACATTTCATCTCCTTAACTTTTACTATCTTCTGTAGTTCTGCTGTAAAGGTCCAACTTTTGCAAGCGTATAGAAAAATTGACATAAAAGGGGTGTGCATCAGCTCTAAAGTCAAGAGTGCTGTTCTTATCTTTTAAAATAGGTGTTAGCCTTGAAAAGGGCTGCTGCACTTTGGGCAATTCTAGTCTATGTTCCAGGCTTTGAGTCTTCATCGCTGACAATTGATGCCAAGTATCTACATTTATCAACTGTTCCTAGTTCTTGTTCATATATTTTTATTTTTGCAACATTGCTCCTCCCCCATCCCCCCAATCCCGTGGCTAGTGGTCATCAATTTTGTTTCTTTTCAGCATTGATCTCAGTGCTTTGTGTTTTGTTTGTTATTAACAGTATATTTGTCTACATAAAAACATTCCTTGCAACCTTAAATAAAAGAAATTATGTAGATACAGGGATGAAATAAATCTAACGGCCTGACTGAATTCTCCCGTGCATGGAGTATTCATTGGTGGAAGATGGCAAACTAAACAAAATAAAATAATACGTATAACGAAGAATTGACAAAAGAAGCGTTGAAAAAAAAAACTTAGATGGTGTAAGACAAATTGTGAATAAAGATAGTGAATAACTCACTCATCGTAATAGCGAATATCAAAGACTCAGAGTAATTCAAGGTTGAGAGTTGTAAGGATTAAAGTAGTATGCCGCAGTTAACGTGTACACAGAAAATGAGAACGAAATGTAAACATAAATAGTGAAAATCGTTGGCATGAAACAGGAATTGAAGTTGTGATTAATATTCTTGAGTCTTTCATTAGTAATACTGCTGAACACTTTATTTGTCTTTCTTTCTCTAGTGACTAAAATCTTATTGCACTCCTCATTAACACAATGTGTATGGGGTACAATACATTTAAATAATTATGTTACAACAATCAAGGGGGTATACAAGATTTAAGTGAGAGAAGGTGGGGGATGACATAGGGGGAATGGAGTGCACAGATGAAAAGGATAAAGTGACGGCAGCGCAAAGAACAAAGGAAAGAGAGGAGGTGGAAGTGGAAAGAACTATTAATGAACATAAATGTTTTTCAATGAGGAACTATTTTCCGTATTTGTAGTGTCAGCTGGTATTGAAGATATAGCATTGAACTATTCGCTAGGATGGCAAGCTTAGACTTTTAAAGCTAAAATCGAATGGTTGATACGTTGGTTGTATATCACGCAGGATGCATGCACCGACGCTCCGGTCAATGTCACAGTGGTATTGTTATTGTTATTGGTTATTGGTTATGGAAGGCCTCGGTATCACTGCAAACGAATTAAAATCCATAATTGCTCAACCGCCCGTGCCAGTGGAGTCATCCGAATTACTAACACATCTCCCAAACAAAGAAAGGTAACCGTAGTCCCCATCATAGCAGTCTCAGCACACGCCAAAAGACATAAGGCGAAACCGCGCAGAAAGTGAATACATCCAACTGTTCTCTGTCATACGATATCATCATTCATCGTAAACAAGCGGGATATCGAAACAGGATCAAAACGGATGAGACACACAGCTCACGGTGTGCACAGAGCACTTAACTCAGTAGCTCCTGCAACAAGCCGGACTTGGAATATGAGGAAACTGCAAGAAGGAACACTTTTCAGACATAGCCTTCAATGGTTCCTGCCGCCTATCCACCATATACCATGGAAGTTCGCGTCCTCCCGAAAAAGATGATCGTCGTAGCACTTGATGATGTTAGGCCATCGTTGATGACTCCAATTCCAAACATATAGACACACAGTAGGTGGTAAGTTATCATTTCCAATCCAACAGAAGCCACCTGACCTGTATTTAGTAAAACCACAGAGAGAATATGATTTTGTGACCTTCACTGATTCACTCTTGGATGTGAATGTGTAGTTTACACAAGAGGAGAAGTTTTCAACTACAGTGATCCCATTTAAGGCAATTCTGGGATAGCAAGGCAAGTCTCCTTTATAGCAGCAGAACTTGGAAATACATCGGCCATATGGCGAAAATGAATGAAGAAAGACTTCTCCGTCAGGCATTCATGTAGAAACCATCTGGAAAAGAAAGCAAGGTAGACCATGAGAACTGCTACATAAAACAACAATTACTAGGGAAGTCTCTACCACAGAGACAGGCCGCCATGACCGTTATCAACAACAAGCTCTTCTCATACAGTGGAATTATTTGTGCGCTGTTCTTTTATTTCAGTTATTGTGCAGCTCGAATTTTCAACTGTGGCTAAATACAATCTCTTCTTAACGACTCAATTGCATTAAACTCAATTTTGAGCACTGAATCTCTAAAAGTTATCACTTATTATGCCATTCACTTCAACATTCACTTTGATACCTGTATGTGATAGACGCTGCTACACAGCATATATATTGTTCTCCGTTTTTTTCTATTGTTGTTTGTCTGTCAATTTTTCCGAGTGCTAACACATACTTCTTTGTTCTATTATTCCCTACACAGCAAATAACACGGCTATCTTAGAGAAGTGAATTACTTGTCTATATATTTGTTAATTATTTATCCATATATCTAGATAAGTGAATTATGTGTCTATATATTTGTTAATTATTTATCCATATATCTAGAGAAGTGAATTATTTGTCTATATATTTGTTAATTATTTATCCATATATCTAGAGAAGTGAATTATGTGTCTATATATTTATTAATTATTTATCCATATATCTAGAGAAGTGAATTATTTGTCTATATATTTATTAATTTTTTATCCATATATCTAGAGAAGTGAATTATTTGTCTATATATTTGTTAATTATATATATCCATATATCTAGAGAAGTGTCTTTTACTGCGACAGACCTCAGCACTTGGAGAGCAGTAGTCTAGAGCACATCCTCGCTGTTATTGTCTTCTCCAACTCAGTGAAAAGAGTCGCAGTAGTTCAGTGGTTAGTAAAAATGATTACTAATGGCAAGGGATCGTGTTCAATTCTGATCAGAAGCTTCCAGGTTCACCCAGACTTAAATGGGTATAGGATTTATCTGGGAAAGAAAAAATGACACTGGCGAAATACCGACCACACTGCCCACAAATAAAGCGCTGAAAGTCTATTTTTAAAAATACAAACACCAATACCATCTATAAACACGCCATCACCATACATGATGGGTTTTTTTGTTACTTTTCTTTCCCTTCAACTCAGTAAAATAGGGTTCCTTCCTTTTTTTTTCTCCAGTGGATCAACTGGAATCGCAATTTGGCAAATTGGGACTACGTTCGCTTTACCGCAAAATCGCACTAAGTTTATGTATAATATTTAGGTGATAAAATAAATAAAATAATAAAAATGTTAGTCTCAAATATAATAACGTTTTTATTTATTCGTTTACTTTTGTATAAGCCTACAAATGTCTATCAATAAGTTAAGTATTTGTTGCAGGTCTTTTTGTCCACTGGTTCATCATTCAACTGTGTGGGGGTTGGGGGGGGGGCTACTTCATAAATAGTGAACCTGAAAGTCCTAGAGGCTACATTTGTAGTATTTGTGCGTAAATTACTTTAGTTAGCACTTCATTTCGAACTGATTACGTGTCTGAATTTCGTTAATATCCCTCCAATCTATGCTCTTGTCGGGAACTTATTCGCATTATTACTATTCATGTTCCTATTTTTTTTTTATTTGAATTTGTATGCCTACCATTACTTGTTCTTTCCCGATTTTTTAATTGCTATGCTCAACATTTATATATAACAATAAACAGTCTCCGATGTTCTAGTTGTTTGCGATTATTGCTAACGTGGCGTTACTCTGTCTACATATACTGAAGTATATAGTCAAACGCAACATTACTCAATTGATATTGTATTTAGGTAGAGGGTTAAAGGTTGTCCTTTAACAAGCACCATATATTGTTATTAATATCACTATCATGCACCGATATATTCAAAAGAATATAATAAAAGTGAATCCAAATCTACCACGAATTTAAAAATAAATGATTTTTCTTGCATAAACAGTTAGTCTTTTTATTCACACATCTTTCTATTTACTCAGCAGAGCACACAAATCATTGTTAAACGGCCACACATTAATAACTAAAGTCGTACGTTGATTGTGATTAATTACCTTAACTCGTTTGTGATTAGAAATTAAATACGCATTGTTCACCAAATAAATACGCATTGTTCACCAAATTCAATATAGGTACAACCAGCCTATGCCACTGTACGCTGGACAATATGACTACAAAACATGTTCTGCAGGATTGCCCCCAGTACACAGACCTGAGAAGAGCAATGTGGTCCAAACCCGCCTCCCTGGAAGAGAAACTATATGGGGCAATCGAATCACTTAAACAGTCAGCTGACTTCATGAGAGAGTCTGGAATCCTACTCTGATTGAGTCTTGATCGCAGAGAGAGGGAGAAAGAGAGAGAGAGAGAGAGAGAGAGAGAGAGAGAGAGAGAGAGAGAGAGAGAGAGAGAAATACGCATTTTAAAACTGGCAGTTAACTGAAACAAATCTGCAAATGGAGTTAATTATCAGAAGTCATATACACCTTGGGTAAAATACCATTTGTAGCTGGGTGTTAATTACCAGAAGTCATTTTGAATTGTGCATTAATTACCAGAAAACATCACTAAATGTGAATTATTTAAGATAAATTATTTTCAGCTTTCATATTTGTTAAAGTAGAAGTCACATGTAACTAGGAATCAGTTATCACAAACAGTCTACTCAAAAATGAGACATGTCTAATAGAATGTAAAATGTAGCAGAAAATCAGGTTTAAAGGTCAATCAAATACTTAAAAGTCAACTGTAAGTGTAAATTAATAACCACTAAAATATGACTGGGAGTAACCTACATGAAGTAAGTTAAGAACTGTCAAAACCAAGTTATCAGTAATCTGGAATATTGTGTAAGTTATAGCCATAAATTGCAAACTAATAACACGGTTCATGTCTTGCTATCCACGCAGGAGTATTGCACACTGTAATATCAGAAAGGCATCATTTTTCAACTCGTTTTGGCGTTCATTTTTCTATAGTTATCATACTCAGAAAACAGAGATCAAACAATACAGATAATGCATATGAGAGTCATTGAACACTTTGTATAGAACAAGAGAGCTTTCTCTAGAAACAACTGGTAAACAAAGCTCAAACAACTGTCATAAACAATTTGTTGCCTGTCGACTCGTACAAATTCACACAAAAAAAAAACTGCGTTGTATATATCCAAATCCTGGCACAACACGGCTGGCTTTACATCCCCAAGGAATGGGAGTTGAACGTGAAAAATCACATGTTGAAATAAATCACTACATACAGTGTACCTATAGTGAAGTTCATCTGACGAGAAAGAGGATTAATGGAAGTAGGTTCTGTTTATCATAAGTTGCTTTCATCGTCGCCTACAATTGACTTCTTACGAGAACCTCTTCTACTTGCTCTATCGGAACTGCCTCTTCGATCTCTCTTCCCAGCAATAACTACTCCCCCTGTTTCAATTTCCCTCTCCATAACAATCGTCCCGCCTGCGGGCAATATGGTGACAGCGTTTGGCTGGTGATGAGCATTTGGCAGACTGCCTTGAGAGCTGATGGAATTGGCCGGTTTGGTTTTAGGCTGTGGTTTCAGACATTGGACCAAACTCACGATCTCGCCCTGAATGTTGGATAAAGCTTGTACAACATTGCACAGAGCTTTCTGGTTCTCAGCCATTAAGCGCCTGATGAATTCTACATCATCCTGCAGTCTATTTGTCTCTTTGTGATTAGACTGTAGTTGTTGGAGCCGCATATCCAACAGCTTCTGGGACCTAATAAATAGAAGAGTTGAATATGTTAGTGGATTTTTTTTTTAAAGATGTGACAATATCTGTACCAGTTAATAAAAATATGAGATTAGATTAAACTGATAAGATGAGCCCGTTGTTTTAAAGATATAGTAAGTAAGTACCCCCATCACACCAAATGGCGTATAGGGAATATGGTGTTAGTGACCATACATTTTACAGACCTTCGGCACATGATTTTTGGGGTAATGTGGTCGGCATTACGCCCGTGCCGCCTTACTTTTCCCAGAAAAACTCCGGTACCCATTAAAGGCTGGGTGAACCTGAAAGCCGGTCGGTTGGGATCGAACCCTACCTCTTGTCATTTGTAGTCCAGTTCACTAACCACTGAGCTATCGCGGCTCCCTTTTAAAGATATAAACTAAATAAAATTATTAAGATATACCAGAAATTTAAAATATGCAATTAGCTCAACTATATCAGATGTATCAATGGTTTCAATATGTGAAACTATTTGAACTTCGCAAGCTGAACTGGTAATTTAAAAAAAAAATGTCAACCTTGTTTAATTATTCTATTCGATTGTAACCTTGAAACCAAGCAGAAGGGGTAACTGCTTCAATATCTGCTCTTATACTAGCATTATGTGTAGAGTAACCTCTGCATTGAGTCTGTTTACAACTGAAATAACTGATCTTGATTTCTTACCTTGCAGGCAGCACAGATCCGTCATTCAACATAACATAACCGCTTTCTTCAGAATTGTTGGATATTGTCTGTTTAATCTCAAGGTCTTTACGTCAATAATACCAAACTCAGTATTATCAACCGTCAACACAGACGGTATTTTGATCTTGATGATAGTCTTTTCTTTTGAGCATTATTTCGTTATTTATAAATTGCTAACATTGTTCATACTAATCGAGGTGTCATGGCTGCTGCGTATAGATTGTTGTTCTGATTCGGCACTTGCTGATGTGTTTAAATGATTTACACGACACGTCTAGTTGTGAAATAATGTCCTGCTATTCTCCGTTGTATTTAAGTTTACTTTTAACGAACGGATGGACTGTGAACTTTACTGATATTTCAGTGAAATATTATTTATTCTTTTTGATTAGATGTGTTTACATATCATCGATGAGCCAACATATGTTTGCGGTTCGACAGGTAAACATCTATTCCGACAACAATGGCGTCTACCGAGAATGTCCGTCCCGAATGTTCAAAGTATGTGACTGTAGATGAGGCAGAAGAATTGGGAATGATCAACGGCTCAGAGAGCGAAAAGAGCAAAGTATGTGACTGTAGATGAGGCAGAAGAATTGGGAATGATCAACGGCTCAGAGAGCGAAAAGAGCAAAGTATGTGGTACACAAGTGGCATATTCAGGGCACGAAAGATAAATATGGCTGCCTACTGGGACAGAGATTGTAGCCTCATCGCCAACTGTTCCAAAGAATTCTAAGGAGAGAAATTCAAATTTATGTCAGAAGAAAGATCTACGAATATATAGATGGAATGTTAGGATTCTTTGCCAAGAAGGAAAATTGGAAAATCTTATTTTAGAAGCAGAACGATTAAACATAGATATTTTAGGCATATCAGAAGACGCCACAAGTGGATGTCTCGGCAAAAGAGTTATGGTTATAGCAGTAAGTAGTGCTTACTTTTAAAATACAAGAGATTAAGTGGTTTTGGTGTGTAACACGATCACTACCAAAGAGCATCTCTCAGTGAGCTCACAGACAAGATGAAAAAGGAAAAGATAGATCTAGAGGACGAAGCATCAATAAAAGAGTAGACATCAAGATGAGCAGAATACATAGTATACAGATCATTGACCGGATCACTCACATTTTCCTATACCGCCAGAAACCAAGTAAAATTAGAGTGAGATATCTAATGTCATTAGACAATAAATACTGTTGGTTGTTACTTCATTAATATTTCTCCACGTTTTAATTTTAAAAGTCGTTGAAAAATAATATGTAACATATTGTCGGTTTATGTACGTCTAAAATAGTCTACTTTAGGTATCAATATGTCAACTTCTTCGAATACCTTTGTATTGCATCCAATTGAGGTATGGCTAAGGTAGTGGCTATTGGAAGGTTTGCAGTGGACATCCTCCTACCAGCTCTTGATGCTCCTTTTCGTTTGTGAGAACGAATATCTGTAAAAAAAAGAATCCAAATATCTTTTAGTGATCCAGATTTATGTTACAATGATTGAAGGTAAGGGTAATCTCATAGCTTATCAGTGGTGTGACATATCTTATATACACTTAACAGTACATCGACCTGTCATGGAACAGAGATCGGAACTTTAAGGCAAAAAGAAAAAAAAAACAATGATAAAAAAATAATAAAGACTAATTGATGTGATTTGTAAAAGTATCACAAGATATGGAAGGATGGAGAAGGAAACCAATAACAATGTCTCGAAACATTTGAAAGTGGTGAGAAGGTTATGGGATACGACTGGAGCTGTACAAATGACATATTTGGGACATAATAAAAATAGCTTGAAAGATGACATCTTAGAAGATCGAAGGAAAGGGATAACTGAAGCAGATACATATGTACACTGAGGTAAGATAACAACATTAGGAATTAGATGTTGAGTAATCACTCAAAGAATGTGTCAATCATCATCAAGTACCGTGCCTGCTGGCGTAGGTGAACACGTCTCTCCACAACTTTCGATCTCGACAGTTATTTATCATTTCTGTTGTTGACCTTCTGCCAAGCCATTCTCTTAAACTGTCTAGTATCTTTTCTCTTTGCTTATACATTTCGTAAGCCAATATGATTTATTTGCTTTGATTTGCATTTATTAAAGCAAGGTTTTCCTCTAGCCATAACGTTTGTGAATGTTATAACTAATCTACATTGAAACCTATAGGAGCCAGCGGTACATTTTTCCTCTGTCAGGACAAAGTATTAACGACCTTGACATTCAAAAATGAGAATCCAAATAATATAGGGTTGTTGCTGCAGGATAAATGCGGTTTCATGGGTTATTTTTAGCTTTAGCCAATCAGAATCGTCACAAAGTGAAAGTGAAACTATGTCTGATTACCGGAACTTCCTTAGCTATTTTTAACTACGTTATGCACATCAGCATCTGTAGAAAGTACTTTTTCTGCTCTCAAGAGAATCAAATCTTATTGTCGCTCAACTCAGACACAAGAGCGCTTATCTGGTTTGGCATTAATGTCCATTGAGAAATAATTCCCTCAGAAACTTAGAAACCAACCCAACAGTACTTTCAATGACAAAGTAATCAAGACATTTTCGTCCCAAACAAGACGGATATAACTAACATAAATAAGTAAGTAATTTAAAATGTAGTGATGTCATTAGAAAATATTACTTTATGTCAGAATACTGAATATAATGTATGTTTTTATTTATTTTGTCAACGGTAGCCCAGACATCAAAACCAGTATACGCCACTGCTTTCAGACAGGCAACACTAGAGACTTTCAGACAGGCAATGATACTTTCAGACAGGCAATGATACTTTCAGACAGGCAATGATACTTTCAGAGAGGCAACACTAGAGACTTTCAGACAGGCAATGATACTTTCAGACAGGCAACACTAGAGACTTTCGGACAGGCAATGAAACTTTCAGACAGGCAACGCTAGAGACTTTCAGAGAGGCAATGATACTTTCAGACAGGCAACACTAGAGACTTTCAGACAGGCAATGATACTTTCAGTCAGGCAACACTAGAGACTTTCAGAGAGGCAATGATACGTTCAGACAGGCAGCACTAGAGACTTTCGGACAGGCAATGATACTTTCAGACAGGCAATAAGATTTTCAGATAGGCAACACTAGAGACTTTCAGACAGACAATGATACTTTCAGACAGGCAATGAGACTTTCAGACAGGCAATGACACTTTCAGACAATCAACACTAGAAACTTTTAGATAAGCAATGGTACTTTCAGACAGGCAATGAGACTTTCAGGCAGGCAATGATACTTTCAGGCAGGCAATGATAATTTCAGGTAGTCAGTGATACTTTCTGACAGGCAACACTAGAGACTTTCAGACATGCAACACTTGAGACTTTGAGACATGCAACGATTGAGATTTTGAGATATGCAATACTTGAGACTTTGGAACAGACAGCACTATTTCCTGCCACAACACCAGAAGCTGTATTGGCTTAAGTGTCATTTATGGCGACAAAGTTGGGACAGATAAAAGCAAGCTGAAAGTTGACTTGTTGTTGACCCGTGCGCAGCAAAGCACGAAGCAGGCAATAACAAAATGTTTGTTCATCTTTTTTGTTCTCTTGTTAGCATATTGCAATGCACTATCCCGGTGCATCCGTAATCTGGATAAATTTTTTCGAGCTTGGTTGTATAGCCTGCCTGTCCATCAATGTTGCGTTTGACTGAAATATTGCCTATATCTGCAATGTCGTTTCTTGTATCAATTTTACTGATGTTTGTGTGTGCATTTCTAGCACATCCCTATATAGTTGGGCATGAAGTGTTGTATTTATGGGTCAATAGGGTTTCCCATGTGTACTGTTTTCAAAACACTCTTAAAATATGTTCCTAGCGTATGTTTTTCACCTTCTTGCAGGACAGCAGTTGTTTTCAGGTGGTTGTAGGAAAGCAGTGTAGTTGTCTTCAAAGATTATTTTTTTTCAACGCAAGTTTTCATTCTTTTAAGTCCTTCGCCATACCGGCACGCTTTGTTTCTCCTGTATAGTTGTTAAGTTTGTACTTATGAACCAGATATTTAAGAATGAGATGCATTTATACTCACACAATCCAGAACTATATATTAAACAAAGATAAATATGTAAGAAATTAATAAGTCACTGACTTAGTTTGCTGTCGTCATCATCTTCTGGAATTGGGGGTGTGGCAAAAGGAATTCTGCTGGCTGTCTCTGGAATTGGAGGAGGTGGGCCATCATTCTGATTGGGGTCCCAGATTTCAACATCGTCTGTTCTGAGGTTTCCATGGCTGTCCTTAGCTGATAAAAACATTTTAAACATATTATTGGTTAATTTCGACCTACACTTCAAATGTATGAGCCAATGCAATACTAGGAGTAAACATAGTTTTAAGTGTGAAAATAAGTGTACACTTTGTCAAAAAATACCTGATTACACGATAAAAATGACAGAAAAGAATAGAATAGAATATAATAATATATAAGTTTTACTGAAATATGAAGGTCGATAAACTCCTGTAAAAGAAATAAGTAATGTGATTAACATTCTAATATGGACTAGATATGAATATCAAAAAGACTAAAACTATGATCATAAACAAAGAAAATTCTCAAGACCTACAATTAAATATCAAAGTGGAAGGAATACATCTAGAGACAGTTCAGAACTACAACTACCTGGGACATACTATAACCAGTGATGGAAAATGTACAACTGGAATAAATAAAAGAATAGGTATGGCAAAAAGTAATTTCAATGCCATGAAAAATATACTAACATCAAAACAAATAACAACAGGGTTAAAACTAAGAATAGCAAAATGTTACATCTTCTCAATATTCCTGTATGGTGCAGAAACATGGACATTAGACCAGAAAACAGAACAGAAACTTGAAGCCTTTAAAATGTGGATTTATAGAAGAATAGGTAGAATTGAATGGAAAGAAAAGAAAACAAACGAGGAAGTTTTAAAACAACTAAAAATGAAAAGAGAACTACTAAACACAATTAGAATTTGTAGACTAACAATTGTTATCCAGCTTTGCAAATTCTTTTTGCGCACTTTAAGCAGAACATACCATTTTCAATATTTTTATGTGAAACACGTTTCTGTTGTCATCCAAAGTTCAAGATAAAAAACACGGTTTAGCATGTTATGAGGTGGGGAGGTTTATTTTTAAAAGTAGTCAAACGATTTATGGGCCATGTTAAAAGACACAACAGTCTACTAAAAGTAATCCTGGAGGGGAAAATACAAGGTAAAAGAGGCAGAGGCAGACCAAGACTAACATGGACGAGTAACATCAAAAGATGGACAAATCAGCTTATGACTACATGCACCATTAAAGAAAGAGACAGAGTAGAATGGCGCTCCATGGTAGCCAATCTTTGTTGCGGAGATGGCACTTGATGATGATGATGATGATGATGAGTTCCGTAACACGGTGCAGAAACATGGACATTGAACAAGAAAACAGAACAGAAAATTGAAGCCTCTGAAATATGGATATACAGAAGAATAGGTAGAATTGGATGGAAAGAAAAGAAAAGAAATGGAAAGAAAAGAAAAGAAAACCGATGAAGTCTTAAAACAACCAAAAATGAAAAGAGAACTAACTACAAAATACAATTCAAACAAGACAAATGAGATTTTTGGGGCATGTTAAAAGACACAACAGACTAATCAAAGTAATTTTGGGGGTGAAAATACAAGGTAAAAGTGGCAGAGGCAGGCCAAGACTAACATGGACAGGTAACATCAAAAGATGGACAATTCAGTCTATGACAATCTGCACCATTAAAGCAAGAGACAGAGGGGAATGGCACGCCATGGTAACCAACCTTCGATGCAGAGATGGCACTCAATGATGATAGGCAAACGTTTCCTAAATAAAAACTTTGATAAAATTAACACTTTTGATAATCTTCTTTTATAGAACCACATTTCGTAAATAAAAACTTTGACCAGGTTGACACTTTACGGAATCTTCCTTTATAGACAAATACTTCGTAAATAAACATTTTACTGAATCTTCCGTAACAAACAAACATTTAGTAAACAGAAACTTAATCAGATTGTGAACACTTTATGAAATCTTCCTTTAAAGACAAAAGTAAACAGAAACACTTTATGAAATCTTCCTTTAAAGACAAACGTAAACAGAAACACTTTATGAAATAAGAGACTTTAGAGAAATTATAAGACAGAGCAGAATGGCGCTCCATGGTAGCCAACCTTCGTTGCGTAGATGGCACTAGATGATGATGAGTCCCGTAACAAGTAACATGTTGTTTTGGGGAGTTTGGGGGTGGGGGGTGGGGAGTGCAATATGACGCTTGACAGAATAAGGCCAAACCTTTTCGAAATGATGTTCTTTCCCTCTCTGTCACTAATTTTCTCCAACACTGTGAGCTAGGTAATATAATTTTTTTTATCAGTGGGTCGACTAGAGAGCGCACAACTGATTTTGACTTGTATCACCAAGCCTGTATACTATTACTGCTCTCCTGACGCTCCAAGTATTACATATTAACCGGATATATTAGGTAAGAACATATGAAAGGAATTAGTACATACCCTCGCTGTTATTACTTCCACAACTACACTCTGCAATGTGCGCAGACGACCTGGCGATATGGGCAAAAGAAGAATCTATGTTATTGGGCAGCTCCAGATTGCAAGACAATGTGGCCCACACCCACCTCCCTGGAAGAGAAACTATACGGGGCAACCGAATCACTGAAACAAACAGCTGTCTTCGTAAGAGAGTCCGAAGGCCTAGTCTGAATAAGACATGATGGCAGTAATAGAAGACTTCCCTAACTAATATATTAACGCTATCAAGATCAGAGTACAATTAGAGGGATAATTACTTCTATTAACATATAACATATGAAAAATGTCAAAGATAACAAGGATAATTATTATTTAGTGTAAGTTCTCACCAATTTCCTTTTCATCTTTTGCTCTTTCCAATTTGAACAAGTAACGTTTGACTAAACGATGCATGATATCAGAGTATGAGGTCTCGTCTGGCTTCAGTTCCAAGTTCTTGCACACTGTTTCTCTCCGTTTCTGAATGATAAGGAAAACATTACACGAACAATTTACCAATGGTGAAAGCTGTGTTTCTTCTCTTCATAATAACAATGACCCGAAACAATAGAAGATTATAAACAATTTTATTTGTTTGGCAAGCCAGAATAAACTACATACCAATGTAACTAGCTCAAGTGTAAAGCGCGGTTTTAATTGTCAAGCAATTTGAATAATTACTGTTCTGTTTATGAAGTAAATTAATGAAATCGAGCGGGCGGTATGTAAACTTGTATTTTTCATAGACCACTGATACCCTCAGTTATGCGGGCCGCTATATAACTTAAAATTAAACTTACTAAGATACATTAGGCAGTTATTTTACGAAACCTCCAAGAGCCTTGGAATTTGAAAAAAAGGCATAATAATTACATAAATGTTTTTATTAATTTTTCTAATGACTAGTTACGATTATTTCTTTCATAGTTCAATATAATAATTATAATATTGTGGAATATCAAAATAACTGTGCCATATATGTATATTTATATACGCCTTGTTGTAATAAAATAAATAACACATGTTGATGAAATTGGACAGGGCAAACAAACACAATCTTCTAATAACTGGACTATTGGCTATGGGGTCTGGATTATTTACGAGGAACAAGGAAGGAAGAGTAGGTAACTGATTAGCTCATAATTAGCCTTTAGTTTATTAATATTTCTTAACAAATAATTAATTAAAAGGAAAGCGGGAGACAGTTAAAGACAGGGAATATAATGTTGACAAATTATTGACAGAAATCAGAGGTACTATGCCATAGGGTAATTTGAAATAAAGGAACTGAAGAGAAATTCAAGAGATTGTGGCATCATTTTAACATAAAAGAAAATAAAATTGAACTTAACAGAGATGTGGATGTTTGCCATTGATTTCTGGAATACTTGTCAGGCTTGAAACATCACTGATCACTCTGTTCGTCGACGATGTCTGTCAACTGGATAGATGTTTCCACGGCGCCACTGTCTGCACATTGTAGCGCCTATGAAACACCTCCCCAGTAAGGCAGACTCCTTCAATTTTATTGAGTTGTCTTCTGGCTTTTGTGGTTCACGTTTAACTTCATTTTATGTTGCACCATTACACAAAATTACCATCCAAAAAAAAAAAAAAATCAATGCGCAGAAAAAAAAGTCAACTAAAGCGACCAACCACAATTATCAACAAGCAATAGGATCACAAAAGGCTGAGAGTTTGACCCCATACATGATTACTAAATTGAATGTATTATACATAGATGGGATACAATGAAAATTGTGAAACGTGAAAGCTATAGAGGTTAATCAAAGAACAAAAGAATGCAACCTATAAATTCCCTCAACGTTAAAAAGATAAAAGTAAAGAAAGGGTCGATGCTCTTTTGCTTAAAAAATTGTATAACATAAGCCTATAATCTGTCTTGAAATTGGATAGAAAGAAAAGAAAGCAAATGATGAAGTCTTAAAATAACTAAAAATGAAAAGAGAACTACTAAACACAATTCAAACAAGACAAATGAGATATTTGGGACATGTTAAAAGACACAACAGCCTACGAAAAATAATCTTGGAAGGGACAATACAAAGTAAAAGAAGCAGAGGCAGACCAAGACTAACATGGACGAGTAACATCAAAATATGGACAAGTTATCATATGACAACCTGGACTATCAAAACAAGAGACAGAGCGAAATGGCGCTCCATGGTAGCCAACTTTCGATGCTGAGACGGCACTCATTGGATTAATGAAAACCAGTCTCAGCTTTGGCGAAGCCACAACAGAAATATTAATGTCCTTCGCTTGCGCCACTACACAAAAGGTAGGCTTTTATTTTTCCAAAAAGTGGCTTGCAACAACAGTGTATACATTTTGCAACAGCTTATAGACATCATGTTAATGATGTAACTTCAGGATACATACAAAGGGACATAATTATTGTAATTCGCGGTTACAGCAACATTATTCTCCCTTTTATGTCTAGCTTTTCTTGTTTGAATGTCCCACTTATTAAATATCATGATGTGGGGCAACGATTAGTTTATGCATTAATTTATTACTAATCAATATTCGTGATGTTGTCAGATGTTCAAAGGGAGATATATTTAAACCTAAACCGAAACATTAGATCTGGATGTTGTTAGTGCGGCTCCATATCGCAGATGTTAGTTATAATAGGACAAAACATCTACAACAATAACTTAATGAATTAAACATAACAAGCACAAAATATGGACTAGATTTGAATATCAAAAAGACTAAAACTATGATCATAAACAAAGAAGATACTCAAAACCCACAAGTGGATATCAAAATAGAAGGAATAGACCTGGAGACAGTTCAGAACTACAACTACCTTTGACATACTATAACCAGTGATGGAAAATGTACAACTGAAATAAATAAAAGAATAGGAATGGCAAAAAGTAATTTTAATGTCATGAGGAACATACTAACGTTAAAACAAATAACACCAAGGCTAAAACTAAGAATAGCAAAATGTTACATCTTCTTAATATTCCTATATGGTGCAGAAACATGGACATTATTCAAGAAAACAGAACAAAGAATTGAAGCCTTTGAAATGTGGATATATAGAAGAATATGTAGAATTGGATGGAAGGAAAAGAAAACAAACGATGCAGTTTTAAAACAACTAAAAATGAAAAGAGAACTACTAAGCACAATTCAAACAAGACAAATGCCATTTTTGGGCCATGTTAAAAGACTCAACAGTAAAAATAATCCCGGAGGGGAAAATACAAGGTAAATGAGGCAGAGGCAGACCAAGATTAACATGGAAGAGTAAGATCAAGAGATGGACAAATCAGCCTATGACAACCTACACCATTAAAGCAAGAGACAGAGCAGAATGGCGCTTCATGGAGCCAACCTTCGTTGCGGAGAAGGCAATCGATGATGATGAGTTATAATAGGACGTGAAATCAATACAACTATAATTGTGTATATCTATCGTCCTTTGGAGTCGAAGAGATAGAGTAACATTCTAGATTCTCTACGTCCCAATGATCTATGACTATCAAGTGTCAGACCTTGCACAGAACCTGCAGTACATATCGTCACCTATCCATGTTCTTTGCTAGCATCTGATGTCTGCTGTTGTTGCCTCTCGCCTCTGTTCTTTCAGTGTATCTCTTGGTCGGCCTCTTTTTCAATCACCCTCTGGTTCTATTTATTGGTTTTGTTTTGAGATTCTCTTGTTGACTCTTCTCATCACATAGCCAACATATAATAACCACCTCCTCTTGGTTACATATATTTTTGGATCCTTTGTCATGTCACTCATTTATGCTCTAGGCTGAAATTCACTCCATGGCATACGCAGTATTTTTCTGAAGCCTTTGTTTTCAATGACTATAATTGCAGATAAAGTGAATGTGTTAAGGAATACAGCGAAGAGCAAAACTTCTATCTAAGCATGCAGAAAACTAAGATAATGTTTATTGACAAAACTAAAAGCCAACCCAAAACCGTCACCAACAGTGCAGAACTTGAAACTGTAACAAACTATGAATATATAGGATCTGTAGTACGTAACAATGGAGACTGCCAGAAAGAGATCAAAAGAGGATTAGCAATAACGAAGGACACGTGGTACAATATCAGCAAGGCAGTAAAATTAAAATGATTGAGGATGTGTATTTTTCAGATAGCAACATACAGTTGTGAATCATGGACAATCTCGCAAACAGTAAGGACGAAATTAATTCATTCGAAACAAAATGTTACAGAAAAATCCTTACCTCGGATAGTGGAAAAGAGAAATGAAGACATTAAAAGATTTTAAACATTTTTAAAAAAGTGGCTTATAAAAAACCATTTTATAGAGAAAATTTAAAATACCATGGCCACGTCAAAAAACACAGCGGGTTGGAAATAATAGTAATGAAAGGCATGGTTCCAGGGCGACGCATCAGGGGCAGACGAAGAAGAACGTGGTTTAAAGACATCAAGGAGACCTGGAACATGACAACAGAAGAAGTAAGAAATCTGGCTAGAGACAAAGATTCTTTCAGATGGGCTGTGGTGAATGAAACGTTCTGTGGGAGATCTGGCTAGAGACAAAGATTCTTTCAGATGGGCTGTGGTGAATGAAACGTTCTGTGGGAGATCTAGCTAGAGACAAAGATTCTTTCAGATGGGCTGTGGTGAATGAAACGTTCTGTGGGAGATCTGGCTAGAGACAAAGATTCTTTCAGATGGGCTGTGGTGAATGAAACGTTCTGTGGGAGATCTGGCTAGAGACAAAGATTCTTTCAGATGGGCTGTGGTGAATGAAACGTTCTGTGGGAGATCTAGCTAGAGACAAAGATTCTTTCAGATGGGCTGTGGTGAATGAAACGTTCTGTGGGAGATCTAGCTAGAGACAAAGATTCTTTCAGATGGGCTGTGGTGAATGAAACGTTCTGTGGGAGATCTAGCTAGAGACAAAGATTCTTTCAGATGGGCTGTGGCGAATGAAACGTTCTGTGGGAGATCTAGCTAGAGACAAAGATTCTTTCAGATGGGCTGTGGTGAATGAAACGTTCTGTGGGAGATCTAGCTAGAGACAAAGATTCTTTCAGATGGGCTGTGGTGAATGAAACGTTCTGTGGGAGATCTAGCTAGAGACAAAGATTCTTTCAGATGGGCTGTGGCGAATGAAACGTTCTGTGGGAGATCTAGCTAGAGACAAAGATTCTTTCAGATGGGCTGTGGCGAATGAAACGTTCTGCAAAGGACATGTGACATGATGATGATGATAATTAAAGAAGATTTTTGTAAAAAAAAAATGCAAATCTTATCAGTTATTACTTCCTGAAAGTTTCAGTCAGTACAGTATTGCTTGAAATAACCGTGTTCAGAGCAATTAAACCTAAAGTAGAAGTGCTCGAACAAGGAAATCACTGGGGTCTGTAGAAATGTGGTTTTACAGAAGAATGTTGAGAATACCACGGACAGCTAAGAAGAGTAAGGAAAACGTTCTGGAAGAGGTCAAAGCAAAAAGAGAGCTAATTTCAAATATTAGGAAGAAACAATCATCATTTTTTGGCCATGTAATGAGAAGAGAACAATTGGAATGTATTGTAACAACTGGGAAAATTGAGAGACGAAGAGATAGAGGAAAGCAAAGAGAAAAAATACCAGACAGTTTAAGAGAATGGCTTGGCAGAAGGTCAACAACAGAAATGATAAATAACTGTCGAGATCGAAAGTTGTGGAGAGACATGATCACCTACGCCAGCAGGCCCGGTAGTTGATGATGATGAGTAGTGATTGAAGCTTTGCTTATTTTTGTTTTATATCAGGAGCACAAATTGTAAATAGGGAGCATATAACAATATGTAACAAATAAAAGAAGTAACTATGTCGTTAATAAAATACTAAGTTCAAGAAAAAGTCAAATAAATTTACTTTGAGGAAAGTCTGTCTTCTCTGTCTGCCGTGTTCTATGACCACAAGGTTTGCGTTAAAGACTTCCTTGACGGCTTGCCAGCCATAGATCACAGATTTTGGAGAGGGGATCATGTTGAATGGCACGGGTAGTGTGCTGCCGTCATCCATGTAGTTCAACCAGAGTTTTGTGCGGGCAAATTTCCACTCTACGTCACAATCAGTCTGGTTGTGAAGAGAAGAGATTCTTATTATTGGAAAAGTTCAAAGTGTAAAATTGATAATCAAAAAGTATCAGATAGTTATGTATGTTTTGTTGTAGGATCATCATCAATGCACACCGGACGAATCCATAGGTGCTTCACTTTTTCCCACGAAATATAGAGAATCTCCGAGGAGAACATTGACACAATGTATACGAACTCCGTAGCACGGTCTGAGATCCATGGGTGTTAATATATTTGCGCTGTCCGGGCAGCGACCATTTTTCTTTTTTTTTGCACGCTTTTTCCGATTTTTAACTGCCAACGGATTTCACTTCATTTTATAAGAAATGTAGCGAGATCATAACGTATCCTGGAAGTGAACACCATTTGCGTAAAAGAAGAACACAGTTGTTGAGGAAATGCCAGGTTTCGTAGAGAGTCAGACAACTTTTATTCACTTTTTGTTTGAAATGGTTGCTTATTTCAAAACTGTGAAAGTAATCCCTGCCATTTTCTGACCCATTTACGAATGGGTCTGTGAGTTTGAACATTGAGCAGCTTTCTGGACATGCACCCTTTCCGACTATCCTCAAATGGCTCAGAGCTTTGCGGGTAACCTGCAACGTGTCGTCTACACCTGGCCATATTGCTAGCTGCGGTAAGCAGTTTTTAGGTCCTGGCATAAGCTTTGGTCGTGTTTTTCATTGCGAGTGGGATATGGGATATACGTGACTTGGACATTAGAAGATCTATGTGTGTATTGCGACGAGATATTGTAGGGATCATAATCCAGATTGAATGTGTACACAATTTTGTCGTTTAGTATCACTATGCGAAGTTTTGTAACCAGTGTCTTTTGTGTGGTCACAAACTCAAGAGAAATGCTGTCTGTACAAAACTCCTGGATACCATACGGCTCTTTGAGTACAATTATTTGAGCATGTCTTCAATTTGCCGCCATTAGGGCCCAGTTACACTTAGTTTGCGTGCACTTAGTGACCCTAGTACTGAAGGTATCTGGTCCTGGTACTATCCGGGGCATTATCTAAAGTTCCATAATGCTTCCAGAGATGCCCATTGAGCAGGTCGAAGTGACACTTCTGATACACCTCCGCTTCACTTGATTGCTGATATAGGCTTCTCTTTCCTGAAGACATTGATAATCGGGTAAGGCAGTTTGGAGGGACAAATTCACTGTATTTACTTGATTGAAATCTTCGAATTAAATAGAAAAAAAAGATGATCTCCAATATTATTGTAAAATGACGCTGAAATATTATGTAAATATGTGAACATATATTCAGTTTACTTATTAATTGTATTTTTTTTTTAAATATCAGTACTCGTATATAGGGAGAATGATACGATTATGTAATTGTATGTTATCCAGTTATCTGATTGATTATTGGAGTGTACACTAGCAACTAAGCACATCTGATTGATTTTGTGAATGTGCACTAATTATATGCATCAACCTTCATGACTGTGTTATATTTTGTTATCAAGTAACTTAAATGAAGTTGTCAATGTTGATTATCTGCAAACCTTAAACAATATGTGATCAATAATTATGTTCAACTATGACTGTCTCATTACCTGACTTCATCCATTTATTCTTAAAAAACTAAACGAGTCTTCCATAGCCACTCACCTGGATATCCTCAAACGAGTGCGACATCATGGCGATGAGCATATTGATAAGGACAATAATAATAACCACGTGATAAATGCCAAACAGATACATGCCCACAGTCTCCACAAGGGACGTACTGTTTTGCATCTGCGGGTTATCAGCCGTGTAGAGTGGTACCGCAGTATTGTCTGATAATTAAAAGTAGAGAAATAAACCTTAAGCACAATCATCTAGTGTCTGGCACTTTGAGAAAGGTAACAACCAAGGGGTGCTATTATTGATTTAATCAATTTAATTAATTGTTATATTTTATCAGAATTAATACAACACGCAAATTCCATATTGTTAGTTTCACCATATTGCCCTTACTGCTAAATCAGCTTATAATATATTTAAAAGAGGAAAACATTCAGATTTATGTACACAATCTATAATCATTTAAATTGGCTATATTTGTATTTTCATCACAACTGCTTGGATAAAATTGATTACTTACACGACAATATCAGAATATAAAAAAAAATATGTTGCATGTGATGTTTGTTTAAATGTAAATATTTCATAAAATCCTCTCTTCTTTATTGCCTCTCCTAATGTTTTAGTGCATAATTGTATATTTTATAGAAATATGAATAATATTATTAGTGCATGTCAATTTACTCAACGCTTAATAGAAGTCGTATCATTTATCGAGGGGACTGGGTGGCATAGGGGTAAGACGTCGGCCCCTGGATAAGAGGGTGCTGAGTTCAAATCACATCACAAACGGTGGACATTTTGTTATAACTGAATCCATAGTGTTTTCTCGGCGTTACCCTCCCCTGGTCTCTGGTGAGATCAGAATTCTAACCCTCTCGAAAAACGGCAACAAGTAAAAGGTACCTTGTGCACGTTAACAAACTTTAGCAGTTAAAACAATGAAAACGAAAAGAGTAGACCAAAAGAATATGATCTCTACCTGGGAAACATCGTTAAGTAAATCCACCCATGTCAAAGACGGGTGTATCGAGCCCAAAGGCGCAAATATTGCAGCTTTGCCGAGAACTAGCGACGCAACGCCCCGTCGTCCATGTGATGAGTGAACGCTATAAAATAGGAAGAAAGTATCATCTATCATTTATTGACTGTTGTGTGTCATGTTACTCTGTGTCCCGATAAAATAATATATTTGTGTTCAGTCTCTATTGTTTGTTTCATGTGTAGTATTGTCTGTTACTATATATATATATTTCACCAGTGTTTATATTTTTAAGAACTTCGTTCCGCTGCATGTCTCGATGCTGTTTGATGATTGTTTGCTGGATTCGTTTTTTTAAACTCTGAATCATTTAACTTGTTTTTTGCGTGTGTATTACTCAAAATTGCCATTCAACTAGTCATCTAATTTCCTCATCCCTGAATTAGTCTTATCCAGTAATCAATATAGTTAGTTGATACACAATTGTTGTATTTTGTGTTTTTCACTTGATGATCAATTTAGCTTATGCAAATACTACAAAAATAAATGTCTAAGGAAAATACTTGGTATAGAATGGAACGAATTCAAAACAAACGAGGAAATTAGAGAAATCGCCAATCAACCACTAATATCTTCAGTAATAAAGAAAAGACGATGGTCATACGTTGGACATGTGATGAGAAGAGATAATAATCGAATAGCAAAGCAAGCCCTCATATGGGAAACAACAGGTAAAAGAAAAAGAGGAAGACCCAGGGAGACACTGAGAAGAACATTGATGAGAGAGGCAAGAGCAGCAGGAATCGGCTCCCTCAATGAGATAGAACTGCTTGCACAGAACAGAGACAGATGGCGAGATTTGATAAAATATCTTTAAAAGAAAACTGCTAGAACAAAAATTCATATAGGAGAAGGTGTATCTTGGTCTACGCCCTATGGGCCGGTTACGGCTCGAAAGGTCAATAGATAGAAATACTACAGAGACTACCGTATGTGGAATTTGAACATCTTTAATACAGAACTGCAAAACACATTAAACACAAAATATGATGTACATGTTGCTTACATTTGCATCATTGAAATAAAATGTATATAGACTTTTATATTTATTTTTGCCTTTTATGTGTAGGCCTACATTCTCCCAGCGTGTAAAGCCACCAGCCGAAAACAATATATACTTTTTACACTTCAGTAAGAAGTAAAGGATTGTGTTTATTCATCGGTGAATGCTTTCTATAATTTCTTCTTCTAAATATGATCTCTTAGACTTAAAAAAAAAACTCAAACTTTGTAGACTAACCAATGGTGCTTGTTTACGATGCGTCACTAGACGAATCAATGAAGAATTATCTTTTGGTCTCTGTACACAAGAACATGTTTTCTGATAGGAAAACTTTATTGGTCACAGATTATGTTTTCATAATGTTTACTCATAGCTAAAGAACTATTAATTAGCCGTGTTATAATTTATTTGACGCGCACAATTCGCAACAATTGTTCAATGTGTTAGTCGGTTCTTAATCCGACAGTCTTGAGAATTTGCGCTCATATCGAACTCTGGGAGTTTGTAAATGTATGTGATTGTTTTTTATCTGTTCTGCTTAAAACAACTGCTTATTTTTTTTACAGAAAATAAAATTTCAAACAATTGGTTGCTAGGTTACCATTATGTTTGGATAAATCTACAAACTGTCGACCGGGAGCAAATCCGATCTCTTGTCCTTGTAAATTAGCAGCTGATTTTCACAAAAACTACAAATTTAAAATTGTAGTGAGATTTGTTACACTATTCTCAGATTATAACTGTTAATGTCATAGAACAATTAAGATATTATTGTGACATAATAACCTTCCTGCTTGTGATACAAGGTTGATAATTTCATTGGTTTTATTTGGTCGCTAAACTGTTCTCCTGGTAGTCTGCACGTGGTAGAACACTCGTACACTTTAATCATTAACTAGAGACTTAACATCAACATGTGCGAAAGATAAACGTCACAAACATTAAAAGCAAATAACAACTACGTGCACAAAAACATGTGTGTATCTAGGCGACATCGAAGCCATGCATGACAGATGTATGTTAAGTCACAATCTAAAGTCATGCATACTTTGATTAATACGAGTCATGTAATGCGCCATGCTGAATTGCTACAGCTACCTGTTAATCTCCTGATGTGCATTACTAGAGTTTAACATGCCAAACTAGAACTTTATTATAATGACAATGTCTAAAGTTCTATAGGAAAGCTTCAAATCTGCAGTTAGTATGTAACAGAGTAAGCTAGCGAAGCATGGGGACAGGCAACTTAGTTGTTACCCGCTTCTCAATAGACAATAGCAGTAACATATGGTAGCGACCAGCAGTAGTTAGGACATAAAGTTAAGGAATGGAAATTTTTAAGAATAACAAGTTGTAGAAACAAAGTTAAGGGAATAGAAGTTATAGTGAGTAGTGGACACACAAAAAGTGGGGAGAAAGGTAAGGTAGAGTTACTGGACGACACAATGATGAGTTTAGTTCAATGGAAATTTCCACAAGGGTTTCCACTTCAACCAAGTTGTTGTGGAAGTGACCATAGACGCATGACTAGTGCATGCATTGACCCCATGACTTTGGTCGTATGATAAATCAGTGGTCATCCAACAAATAGGTCATAGAGATTTCGTGAAACAATTTGTTTTCGTCAAATCTGGGGAAGAGTTGACGTTTCGGTCACAGAATAACGAGGAGTGACCAACTTAAGTGACCAGAAGTCACTTTGCGGCAGTTTTGATTGGCTGCTAATTTTCAGACGAAGAGAGTGGTTGAAGTATTTAAACTGCAACACTATAGGTAAGAGAAGGTCAGAAATGAATTAGTCAGGGAATAGAAAATCAACAGTCAGGACAGAACAGTTAGAATTAGTTGAAGTTAGTCAGGAAAGAGAAGTAGACAGTTAGGAAATTAGACACACAGTTAGAAAATTTAAGATTAGAAAGTTGAGCCAATTAGTTATGAAGTTAGAATCTTCAAGTTGTAGTTTTAAGTCAGTTGAGAAGTTATTAAGCAAGTTGATCGAGAGTAGTAGTATAGCAATGAGAATATGAACTTTAGTGTTGTGCAAGTGCTTAAGAGTAATTCAAGTTGTTTTACATTCCTTATGAACGTAAGCTGAATAATGTTGTATGCAAGATATGCACTTGGGACTGATCATAGTCATCGGCGAATTGCCTCAGAGAAGTCCCGAATTAATTAACATTAATTTAAGATAAGTGCATCCACCACTAGTCGATCATTGTGCCTAGAGACCAATAAACGTGATTATCATTATGAATTCAGAAATAGAGTCTGTCTTGAATAACCTGTTGTGATCAACTAAAATAAATGTGATGTGCTGTGAACAATAACTGTGAACAATAACATCAAGATATAATTACAAGTATACGTACAACTTATGGTTGACAATTATCTTGATCTTGATGGTTTACAGTTACATTGTACAATTATTATTATTACCTAGTTATAACTCGGCAAAGAAAGCAGGAATTAAATTAAAATAAGTTTTGTAATGCCTAACAACCTTAGAGCACACTGGTAATTTTCAAATGTTCCCATTTTGGCTTAAGGAAGATAACTTTATGAATATGTTTGGTAAGGAACAGCGCCACAATTCGTTACTCCCCTGGGGCCCCCGGACAGCGCACGGACACTTGTCTATGTTTGTGACGTTTTTGCGACTTGATTGTTTACAGTACAGGACATTCTGTCCCATCCCTACTTAGTAAACACATTGCAGAAGTCAACTGAGAATATCACATGACGCACCCTTATTTTGAATCATTAGGGGAGGAGACAAAGAGGAAGGTCAGATTATACTTGGAGAAGACAACCGGAAGCAGAGATGAAGAGGATGGGGAAGACATGGAACGATTCTCAAGAGAATGACAAGAAACAAAACGGCTCGGAAAGTATTTATTGAAGACCTATGCTTCACAGGAAGTTGAAAGGTACAAGAAGTAACTTATTTTATTCTAACCTCTGCGTTCAGCATTCCTTTGTCAATGCGATGTGATCAGCAATTTGCATATTGTATTATGTGACATTTTTAACAAGTATTTGTGAATAAAACCGTCTACGAAGAGAATGTGACACTTGTTACTTATTCTTATTTACTCAAATTATACTTGTTATATCAAATTATCTCCGATTCCCTTCCCGACTTTGTAGAAGACGAAGAAACAATGAAAAGCAAAAACACCACCACTTCTGTAACGTATACGGTGCTAGTGGCCATATTTTTTACAATCGACACTTGTGGCGCAATATGATCTGTAATATACGAGTGTCGCTTTTTCTGTTTAAGGCTTGGATTTTAAGTAGCCAGTAGTATTATGTAACGCACACTCCAATAAGGTATAGTGACATCGTTACAAAAAAGGAACGCAACAGGATACTGACATTTGGTCTACATGTGGCCCGTTTTCAGAAAATGAGAACAACATACGATGAGGCATGGATAAATCTTACTACATCTAGGATGATTGGGGCAGGTAATTTAAGGAGAAGTGGATGGATGGAATAAGAAATTAAATTATGAAATGAGAGAGAGATGTGGGCTACATGTTGAAGGATAGGTGAAATATGGAGATGTTAAAGTATAAGCATATATAGTTAAATGATAATATATAAAAATGAGACTTCGCTTCTAGGCCTGAGATTTTAAGGCTGATTGATCGTCGTCAGTAGATTTGTTAACTAAACTAATACTCTAACACGGCTCTAGTCCTAGTAACAACCAGTAAACGAATGAAATTTAACATGGCCAATTAATCAAACTGATTACTTGCACCAATCACATGACGGACTTAGTGAATAACCTCTGGTATCTTTTTCAACATCATCGAGCCATCATGCTATAGTCAAACAAAATCACCCATTCCCTTCAGATACGTTTGCAGATGAAATTGTGATGCTATTGCACATATTTACGCGTGGCCGCGTTATTCAATGAGGAGCCATAAGAGGGTATACTCGTATAAAGGACGTCGCGGTGAGAACAGGCCATTTTAGACTGCTGGCACCACGAGGAAGACATCAGTGTGCTAGATTAAAGTTGAGACTGTCGTGTGCGACCGAGTATGAACAGTAGATTCGATCAGAAGTGTTGCGCGGAAATTAGTTTAGTTATTATGTGTCGAATATAGTGTTAGCCTTCAAGTTCAATGCAGCAGGAGGTTATTCCCTAAGTCAGAGAAATATGACTGACCTTCCCTAGAGTGTCAAGAAGTTAAAGGGCCGAAGCACACGCTCGACTGGGTTACTTCTGGTGATCAGATTGTCTCCTGCTCAGAAGCTCTGTATAATGAGTTTCCTATTACTATCGTTAGTTGATAAATAAAAATGTAAAGTACCCCGTCACGCCAAGTGGCATATAGGGAATATTGTGTTAGTGACCATGATTTTTATAGACCTTGGGCATATGATTTTGGTGTAATGTGGTCAGTATTACGCCCGCGCCGCTTTACTTACCTAGATAAAAAAAATCCGGTACTCATTTATGGCTGGGTGAAACTAGAAGCTGTCGATCAAGATCGAACCCGAACTCTTCTCGGTAGGAGTCGCAGTCTTAAGTCATTGATCTATTTTCTATCAAGGGCGCTTTCTGTGGCTAGGTACATAGTGATGTTATATTATTTTATTACATAGTCAATTCGCTTTCCATCTTTTTCTTGCTCTTACCTCTATATCGTAGTTATTTCATTTTGCTCTTGACGCTGGAACTAACAGTTTCATGAGCATTAAATCTTCAAAGCACTTTAATCTTTCTCTTCGTGTATTCAATTACTGGTAGAATTCCACTGGTGTGGACAATGTTCATTGTTCTTTACATCTTCGTGTTTTGTTCACAGCTTTTCTGAGACATCTCATCTCACATGTTGTCTAATGTATAACACCTCGTGTTATAGTAGAAAATCTAATGAATTATAATGTTGCATGGTGTCAGATATGATCGATCATAGCTGAACAATAACAACAGCAATAACATTCTGACTTAGTTATTGTTTAGAATTATTCATTTCATCAATGCTTTATGGATTTTTATTGTAATCATTAGATCGTTGGTGTAATCATTAGATTGTTATTGTTATCATTAGATTGTTATTATAATCATTACTTGGTTCCTTTTTAAACTTAAATATGCTCTAAAGAAAGCTTGATATCAAGTAACGAGTATCCTAAGTTACAATTTATAAATAAAGAAACATTTGTTTTGCTTAAATATATCGACATCTCAGGTGTTTGTCTTTTGAGTGTCAGGAGACCAGCGGCAGTAGTTAACAATACACTATGAAACTGAATAGGAAAAGACAATTATTCAGGATATTACAGACAAGTGATGGGAGATTAACTGGTATATGATAAATACAAGAAGGGGAGAACGTCGGAACATAGAAACACATCATAACACAAACACATCCATACACTCACACATTTACCCATACACACTATACAACTGTAATCTCTGGAGTCAAATATATTTCCTGAAAAAGAAATGGGGCACAAATGTTGCATCTTTTGTGTGCAATGAACGGTTTTGTAAGAAGACATCACGAATACGAATTATCACAAGCAACAAAAAGCTTCCAATTAATATATATACACCTCATGCTTGTGGCAAGTAAGATTGATACAGAATAGTGATGTAAGTGAAAAAAAAAGTAAAGACCCCCGTCACGTAAAGTGATGTATAGGGAATATGGTGCTCATCATCATCAAGTACCGGGGCTGCTAGCGTAGGTGATCATGTCTCTCCACAACTTTCGATCTAGACAGTTATTTATCATTTCTGTTGTTGACCTTCTGCAAGCCATTCTCTTATGCTGTCTGGTATTTTTTTCTTTTTGCTTCCCTCTATCTCTTCGTCCCTCAATTTTTCCAGTTGGTACAATATATTCCAGTTGTTCTCTTCTCATTACATGGCCAAAAAATAATGATTGTTTCTTCCTAATATTGGAAATTAGCTCTCTTTTTGCTTTGACCTCTCTCAGAAAATTTTCATTACTCTTTTTAGCTGTCCATGGTATTCTCAACATTCTTCTGTAAAACCACATTTTTACAGATTCCTGAGATATTTTTCTGTTGTTGTGGCGATTCATGATTGTACAAAGAATATAGTATTAGTGACCATACATTTTATAGACCTTCAGCACATGATTTGTGGGGCAATGTGGTCGGTATTACGTCGTACTGCTTTACTTTCCCAGAAAAAAATCCGGTACCCATTTAAGGCTGGGTGAACTTGGAAGCTGTCGGTTGGGATAATAGTGCTGTAGAAAAATAATAAATGTTTTATTTGTTTTGTGTCTTTACACGATGTCACGTAAAGGGTAAATGTATGAGACTTGAATCGGCGTCTTAGTACCCGGGTTTTTACCCACATATGCTCGGCCGCCTATCCGGACGTGTTCGGAGACTCCTGTCTAGTGTCGCCTCAAGCATCGTATTAGTCACGAGCGAGGCGCCATTCCTCACCTTCCAAGAGTGCCACCCTGGCACCCATTTCTGCCAGCGGCTGGTACGAGCGTGGAAGTATTTTTTTCCAACCACGAGTACAATACACGGGAATCGAACACAAGTTGTTCGAACGTCGGTAACTAGTGGAGTGGTTTTCCCAACTATAGCTCGTTTCAAAACATATGCCCAAATTCAAAACGCTATTACTCTCTAACCGTTTGTTAAATACTTTTGAAATTTTCCAAATGTTATTAGAATGCAAAAGACCCTTTAAATGTATATTTAACAAATATCTTGCAGCTGCAGTTTTCTTAAAGCGGCGATATTTCTTTGATGTTTGTCAAAATTGTAAATTGTGAAGCCCTAAAGAATAGAAATTACCGTAGTTGCTGGTCTACGATTAATTTTCACTAGGTAAAGGCGTGGCCGTAATGGGGAAATAACTGGATAAAACAAAACACCAGGATAATTATTGTCTGCTCAGTTCGAGGACGGACGATAATATCAAGCTGTATGTCCAATTTTCATAGTTGTGTGGTCCTGAAAAGGACCGTTTGTTGAAATAATTTAAGGTAATATAGAGGCCAACATTGTGGGGGCTATATACTTTCATTCTGAATCAGACGAGTCTAAAAGATTAATAACTGTTTGGGGTTGAACATTCCACAAACCATCATTTTTCCAATATTCCTCTTCCTGTTTTAAGACGTGGTCTTCACATTTAGCCCAATAATCTTTGTCTATATTTAATAAAGCGAGATTAGCAAGAGTCTTTACATCGCATATTTTGAATGTTGTATTTTCATCTGCCACTTGTCCTTTTAATTTTGCCCAGATTAGTTCTATTGGATTTAAATGAGCATGGTAAGGTGGCAGCCTCAAACTTATATGACCGTGCTCTTGGATAATCTTATCTATTTGAAAAATCTTTGTCCTCTGGTTTTGCTTTACTAGAGATAGTAATTCAGGTTTTAAGTACGTGTTATTAAATTGTATGTGCTCCTTTGTGAGCCATATCTTAATAGCATCTTTTGTACTGGATGACGTCGGGACTTTATCTTCAAGTGCAACAATGTTGTGGTACGCTGCATTGTCCATTATTAGGCAAGATGGTCGATCTAGTGATGGGAGAACAGAATTTTCAATCCAATGTCTAAATATGTGACCATTCATCTCAGAGTGATAATCCCGATTGTCTATGGATTTTGAAAGAAAAATGAGCTCTGCATTCTGTATTAGTCCATGTTGTCGACTACCTGCATGAGCAATTATCAAGCGCTGTCCTTTGCTGCTAGGTATTAATCTCTTAATCTTTCCATCTGATGACTGCCATTCCCTTTGGTTAGTGTGGTGAGCATTGATCCATGTTTCATCCAAGTACACAATATCATAACCTTGCTTGCGCACCTCTTTTACTTCACGTAAGTACTTGCTTCTCATGACTACTATATGTGGCTTCTCACAGATGATGTTTCGTCCATTGGAATACTTTCTGAATGTAAAGCCTGCAGCTCTCACATTCCTCCATAATGTAGACTTTGATATTTCAATACTGTTGTTCTTTTTCAGCGATACTTTTAATTTTCTTATTGTAACAGTTTCATTCATACCCAACATTTTGCGAATTTCACTTCTAATAAGTTCACTGTCGAAATTATCCAACATTTTTGCTCTTCCTTGTGATTTTGTATATTTTGAACATTGACGGTCACGTGCTTGAATCCAGCGATTAAATGACCGTTTAGATAAATCCAAAATGTGTCTTGTCCTATTCTCAGGGTTTTCTAAAGAATGAAATAATCTTCCTCGTTTAGCCTCTTTGCAAAAATCTATCTATTGACCTTTCGAGTCGTAACCGGCCCATAGGGCGTAGACCAAGATACACCTTCTCCTATATGAATTTTTGTTCTAGCAGTTTTCTTGTAAAGATATTTTATCAAATCTCGCCATCTGTCTCTGTTCTGTGCAAGCAGTTCTATCTCATTGAGGGAGCCGACTCCTGCTGCTCTTGTCTCTCTCATCAATGTTCTTCTCAGTGTCTCCCTGGGTCTTCCTCTTTTTTCTTTTACCTGTTGTTTCCCATATGAGGGCTTGCTTTGCTATTCGATTATTATCTCTTCTCATCACATGTCCAACGTAATCCTAAAATATCTAGATCGTATCTGTCGATCTCGCTCGCGACCTGTGCATGTTTCGTTGGAGCGGCCATTGTTCGCACATTCCAGAATCCTATTTTTGTTGTTGTTTTAGGGCCGAAAAAACTATCACTACTATCTACTGCTAATGTACACATTCTGTATCAGGTCTACGTTTCATTAACAACATCGTTTTTACGATAGCGGCTTGTTAAACCTCTGATCAACGGTTCTATACCAAGCCGGAGAAAAATAATTCCTCCATTTTGGAAACAACCGGAAACATAGTCATTGCAAAAATAGTCATACATTTTTATTGCGATGTTTTGTAAACTGCAGAATTTCATTTTAAGACTCATGATAAATGTTAGCGTTCCACGTCTACACCTATGGATGAACGGAAATGGAACACACAATGCCTCGTGTTTTCTACAAGTGTCTAATTGTGTCAGACAGCTCACGTTTAAAGCGTGCAAAATCGTAAATTTGACCGTGTATAGATTTGTAATCGCTATTTTTAACTTAAATACTGTAAACACTAAGTTTTGACTACATCAATGGGTCGTTATAAATTTATATAAATCAAATAAGCAACAATAATAACCAAATGTTTGTTTTTACTGAAATTAATTCCCTGTTGGGTTCTAATCATTATAACTTTACATGCAAATTTTGAAAAAATTACAAAAAGCGGTTTAAAAGATATTGATTTTAAAAGTTGGGCACGACTTATGAAACAAGCTATAGGCTACCGAGGCCCCCGACTATGTCACTTCTTCAGAGGTACTTAACGCCTGTTATTAAAGCTATTTTCACAAAGGGCACGCAAGGACAACTTTGCAAACGATCAATTCGCTTCAATTATCTGTAAATGCTGGAGTGAGTTTGTAATTAAACTTATACGTATCTCGCTACGGAATAAACTGTCCACGCCTTAATCTGCTTAGTGAGGGAGAATTGAAATAAAAATACAGAAAAAATGGTATGGTAAAAGCTTTAGGTAATTAATCTATCTATAGTCCTTTCGAGCCGAAGACGGCACATAGGGCAGAACTACAATCTCAAAAACAGAAACCTTGCGTGCCAAAGTGGCACATATTGCAGAGATCACTGCTTCTAAAATATATCGTAATTAATAGAGGACACAAATTTGAACGACGTTTCGGCACAACAGGCCTTCAGCAGGAACAAACAAACAACACACAATGCTTAATAACCATATTTTTCCTTGGCCACGGCATATTTTGGTGGTGGTGTAGTCGGTAACACCCCATGCCACCACTACGTCCTAGAACAACCTCAGGTGCCTAACTTTAGAGATTGGGTTGCACCGAACCTGGTTGGTCCAAAATAAAAATTACTTCGCGTCTGGAATCGAACCCCTTCATTTCTAATCAGAAGAAAACGAACAAGCCAACCACTAAGGCGCTACTGAATAGTTAGTTACATTCAGTTAACAATATGTAAAATAGACTCACAAAGAAGATATAATCATGGAGAAAACAAATGCGAAAGTATATCAAATCAAAGCATGAAGACATGTCTGGATCTAAAATGAGCAACGTGGAAAAAAGACAAACATGTAAATAGAACACAATTAAATAGAACACATGTAAATAGAACACTAAGTACATTAAGGCATCATTCACCAGATTATGTGCAGATATCAATTTATAGCCTTAAGTCAAGGGGCAAATGTCCTATGATATTGAGAAGAGAAAAAAAAAAATCAACGAAATCCTTGACTGTACAAAGAGGACGTGAAGTCATGGTAGATAAGTAAGTAGGTTAAAAAATGCAGAAAAAAAACATAACTACAAACGATATTTATAAACGATATAGGGACGTTTAGATTGAATACCCAAGGAAACGAGTTGATCCGTTAGGAAAAATCAAAATTGGTGGTAACACCTAAGGTGACCATATTTTTGAAACCCTAATCCGGGACGGATTAATTTGACTTAAATCTTCCATCAATAAAATGAAATTTATTCCGTCGTTTTCAATTGAATAATACATATATTTTAAAAATAATTAAAACACTTAACAATATAGGCTTACGAAATGTTATCAGGAGTTATAAAATTAAACGTTATTGAGTTTCAGTTTCAGTATTCAAGATTTAAAACTTGGAGCGCATTTTACTGTTCTATTTCGTCAAATGAACATCACATCCAGTTCAACTTTTTAAACATTTTCTACACAACAACGGAATTATGTATATTTTTAAGTCGAAGAGACGTTTACCATATTGGCAAAATTGGTAAACGTTTGTGTCACTAATGTATTTTAACAAATCCGGGACAAAAGCTAAAAAATCGGGACAAATTCGGGACAGTAACAAATCCGGGACAAAGGTCGAAAAAACAGTTTTAAAAAATCGGAACTGTCCCGGAAAAATCGGGACGTCTGGTCACCTTAGTATAGGGTGAACATTTTTTCCCAATTGTTTTCGGGGACATGTGTCATATTTTTTTACATTTCAGAGGATATTTTTGCTTATTTCTGAGACTGTCCCACAAAATCGGGGACGAACAATATATATATATATATATATATATATATATATATATATATATATATATGTGTGTGTGTGTGTGTGTGTGTATACATATATATATATATGTATTTATATATATATTTATAATATGTGTGGGTTGGTGTGTGACTGTGTGTGCGCAAGAAATTTTGTAGATGCAAAAAAAGATAACTTTAAATTTCATAATAACTGTGTTTATTTGCTGTTTGATTTTATTTTTGTTAATATTTACGGTACTTATGCAATACACGCACTTAATGAAATTACAATAGCTAGTTTTGTTTCTCAATAACAAAAAAAAAGTTTAAAATAAAAAAAATTAAACAACATATAGATATCAATTGCAATATAAAAGTAATGTTTACAGTACCTTATTTCTACTGAAGAGTTTGTTGCCTCGGCGTGGTACTTGTTTTTTGAGTGTATCTTTCTCAAGATCTCATGATTTGAAGCAAGTTTTTCACTGAAGCTTTCACACGATAAATTAATGTTAGTTTTTACTGTTAACATGGCTTGCACCGTGTTCAAATTAATCCGTGATTTCTCTTCGGACCAGACGTAGTTCATTTGAGAAAATAGTCTTTCTACGGATGCATTGCTGCCAGGTAAGCACATAAAAAGTTCAAGAATTCTCTTCACAAAAATTTGAACTACATATATTACATTTCACTAGCGTTCCATCCTCTAAAATTGCTTGAATAATAAATGGAAATTCGGCTTTCAGCGAATCACTAAAATGACACACGTTTTTTGGAAAGCATTGTTTGTATGCAACAGAAGTCCATTGATCACAAATAGAAAATACGACTGCACTGTACTGTCATTACACTCGGACTGATTTGAAAATTGGCCGAGAAAAATACTTTGGCGGGAGATGTCCGGAAAGGCAGAGGTGATTTTGGGGGGGGGGGGAGTGTCTGCTTTTTAAAAAATTAAACCCATCCCAATAGAAGTCAGTGACTGGAATAGAAGTGACGTAGCACCGCGCTTCAAGAGTTCAAAGAGCTAACTCCAACACAACGCGTCCAAGTCTTCTCTTTTATCTTCCTGCTAATGCCGCTCAGTCTGGGATAAAGAAACACAACTCAGTAACGTCCTGAGTCTTAGTGATTATTTTAAAAGAGGGCCGATTCCGTGTATGAACATTTATTTATTTACTGAAATCGGGGACAAAATCAGGGACAAATTTCTTTCAGGGACAACTTCTACACTTCGGGGACTGTCCCCGAAAATCGGGCACGAATGGTCACCCTACCTTAGTAACATCAATGATAATTATGATACATGTATATTGCAATGTTCAAGGAGTTGTATTGCTCCGTTAAGGAATCAGATAAGTGTGGTAATAGTGATGTCATTTTACGATATCCAAGGGAACGAATTGCTCTATTAGAAAATCAAAGGCTTGTGGCAGCTATGATGATAGTTATGATTGATTACAATATGCAACATTCTTTTAAGGTATACCAAAGCGAATATTCGGCTTGAACAAGTTTTTCGAAACTACCCTCAATGAAGTGAAGTGAATCTGTAGGTTCATGTTGTTCATATTCTCAAACAATCCCTCTTTGAAATAAAAATAGTAGGCTTGCTAATGGATTTCAGTCCAAAATATAAGAAATAAAAACAATTAAAACAATCTGTTATATAAAAAGAAAGTGTCAGTGGTTTTATAAAAACATACAAATAGGCACAATCGATATTTGTGATCAACGTGCTTCAGCAAAAGGCAGAACTAGCTCAAGCAGCCGCAAGAATAAACAAAAATCATTTATAGAGAAATACGTAATATTGTTCCATTCATTTTATTCACTTGTTTCAACAATAAGACACAAAAACATAAACTTTTTCCAGAGAAAAGTAACCTACCTATAATTCAATCTGGTGTTGTGAAATACTTTCCCGGAAATTCTTGGCGAGTTTTGTTTTTGTTTTGTTTTTTAAATTAAAAAAAGATTAAATACTGAAAAGGCAGGTAACTCTGTTCACTGGGACTTGGATTTGAACAAACAATGTATCCTTATTTGACATGTTCATGAGTTGTGAACTTGATATACAATGCAATAAACTAAGTTTGAAAACATGCACAATTTCTTCATTGAAACATAGCTTTGGGTCAGATAAATTAAAACGAAGGGCCAGGCCAATTCCACTGCCGTTTTGTGCTTTGGTAGTAGCGATTTGGTGCTTAAACTGAGCAATTTGATTGTTGTCTGTCATGAAAGCCAAGCCATATTTTGAGCAATGATAACATACCCTTGACAATTTGCTGAAATACAAACAAACGAGCATACAAACAACCAAAAGCTAAATCTACAGGGGCGTACAATGCGTCACATATAAGTAATAACTAGACTTTCACATGAGAAGCAAATTCTTGACAAATTAAGATATAATATTATACTCTCATACTTGTCATTAGTTCAGCATGATTCTTTTATCATATTTCAACGTTTATCATTTGTGTTAAAATGGTAGAAATATTTGTAGTGGCAATTTTGCGAGTTTAAGCATCAGAGAGTGACAAATTGCACATAATTTGACAAATCTCGTTTCAGTGGGAACTTCTCTACAAAGACAACATTATCAAATCAAATAATAACGTTAGAGCATTCAAAGCTACTTCTGGAAAAATACAAAGCGGAACAACTCCGTATTATATAAATTTTATAAATGAAAGGAATGTAGCAGATCGGAGGCTTCTACTTCTATATACACTACAGCTGTGTAGAACTTGCACGCCTGTACGAAACTTTCTCTTTATATTTATCAGGAAATATACATGTGTATTCTGTGAATCACGTTATTATAAAGAAAAAAATTAATCTCCCAGTTTCATTTCAAGTTTTGATTACAACACATGAAGGAAACTCGAAGATGTTATTTAAAAAAAATTAATAATGTTCCATCAATGATACATTTATTATGATTTAAAGTGTTTAAATAACCGATATTTATGCAAAGAAATCTTTTAAACTTTTTTTTTCAACAGACCTGGAAATGTGTTTAATTTTTACTGGCTGTATGATCTTATGCATATAACATTTCACACACAGTAAAACACTGATGCGCTGTACATCTATAAGCTACCTGTGACGTTCTTCTCGACTTCGGTAAACGGCCCATCTGCACAGTAAATCTTGCTCCTATCACCGTTCATTGTTATGCATTGTCGTACTGGCAGATACAGGTAGTTGGTTAGACCACACAAGTCAGACGAAAGTAAAGTGAAGACAAACAAAAGAAACTGAGTGGCGATTCACATACAAAATGCATCTTCACCTGGTAACCTTAAGATGACAACTTAGCACATCTTGTTTAATTAATTATTATTTAAAATATCATTACTTGTTTACCGTTAGAAGGTTAGGAAATATCATTAGCTTCATGATTCAATTCAAGATGATATTATTATCATCTTATTGCACGGCAAGCTTTAGCATTATTTATCCTAATTTGAAAAGTAGGTACTTTGACCCAAAAAAGTTATTATTGAAGAAATATGGAGATGCTTAACTGAAAATGAATGTAAAAGTTTATAGTTCTATTGTGACAACTTTACACAATTTATTCTTTTTGTATACAATTTAGTGACTGTTAAATGTTTCTAATGTGCTTTGTGTACAAAATATTCATACACGTCGTGCTAACTAGCAGACAGTGCTCTATTACGTCTTACTAACCAGCACACAGTGCTCATTGACGGCCTGTTAAACAGTACACAGTACTCATATACGTCCTACTAAGTCCTCATAAACGTCTTACATAAAGTACTCATAAACGTCGTGCTAACCAGCAATCCTATTAACTCAAAAATAATCAGCCTGTATACGATATATCTGATCGATGACTAATAAATGTTTACAAAGCTATCCGTATAATTTTTTATACAAAAAAAAGGAAAAAACTGTAGTTACTGTTACAAGATAATCAAAAGTAGTTTACAATTTACATCAAATGTCTTGATCAGCGGTGTGCAATGTTTTATACCTTGGAATGCAATAATATCATTATTGTTATCATCATCATCATGTGCCATACTGATTAGCGTAGGTCTTCAAGTCCTTTCACAGTTCTCTGTCCACAGGGCAACTTTTCAGTTCTGTTGTTGACTCTTTACTGTGCCAGGACACTAAGCTATCAAGTATCTTCTCCTTTTTGGCGTTCGTCATCTCTCTTTCCCATTATTTTGTTAATTGTAACCATGTATTCTATGTTTTATTTTCTCAAGATGTGTCTTAGAAATGTCACTTGTTTTCACATGATGATTTTTACAAGATCTTTTTCTGTGTCAGCCTTTTCGTGAAATTCCCGGTTGGTGTTTTTCGTTGTCAGGGGAAGCCTCAACATTCTTCTGCGAAATCCCATACCTGAGGCCGCTAACCATCTTTTCATTTGTTCCTTAATTGTCCATGATTCCGTAGGTCACAATCGGCTCTAAATCACACCTATGAGCTCTCTTTGTCATTTCTATTGACACGTCTTGTTGTACGAGATGTTTTTCATTTGCTGAAACGATTCTTTGATCTGTGCTTTATAATATTTTATTAATATTCTTTACAATTAAAGATGCACACACTGTTGACACTTTGTTCTCAACAAACTTTACAATGAATTCCTTTGTTCCGCACATTTAACATAACCCAATATAAAAATTATGAGGTCCGTATTTGGATAGAATTAATGAGACCACTGGTGTAGCTAATTATTACATTAAAAGAATATACAGACAAGAAATTGATTAAGATAAGTATGTTTAGGCATTTCCGTGAATATATTATGCTACAAGAAAGGAGAGTTATTTACACGAAATAGAATCATGTTCAAAAAGATTTACAATTATGGCAGTAGTTAATAAGATAAACCTGTAGCATTTTGTGAAAACTCAATGTTGTTATTATAAACTTGAAGCATTTTGTGAAAACTCAATGTTGTTATTATAAACCTGAAGCATTTTGTGAAAACTCAATGTTGTTATTATAAACCTGAAGCATTTCGTGAGTCGTCAATGTTATTAATATAAATGTGAAGCATTTTTTGAGAAACCAGTGCAGTTATTAACATAAACCTGAAGCATATTGTGAGAAATCAGTGTTGCTATTAAAATAACCAGAAAATTGTGTGCGGAGTCAGTGTTGCTATTAAAGAAGAAGCAATTCGTGAGGACTGGTTGCTAGATTGTGCATTTGTTAGCAACTCTTTAAGTGGTATTTTAAAAATAAATATAAACACATATATCATGTTAGAATCGTCATCACTGCACATTGAACGCATCGTCAGTTGCTCTGATCTTTTCCTATGAGAAATATATGCCTATATATAGTGCTGTGTTGATTAATACGAGCTCGAGAGATTTATATTAACATAACCAGTGCTGTTTTTGGTTAGTAAATGTAAAAGACGTTTCAGGTTAAGCACTTTTATTATCACTCTTCATTAGTATTTGTTTGCACATTAATCACCAGGGCAGATTTGTATCTGTTCTCACAGTTTATGTTTATTACTATTTTAGAATTGCACTTTTTAAAATTAAATTTTGTTTCTATTTTGTTAACGTTAGTTTACTGGTTTATTACGAATTGTTTTTGTTTCGTTTAACTACGTGTTTTCTGCTTAAAGGTTAAACTCATCATTGCTTTCTGTTCAACAATGTTATATTATCACCTTATTTGTTTCTAAACTTTCTGTTTAGCTCTGTTAATTAGTTTGTACTTTCTTTATTTATTGCTCAATATTTGAATTGACTGAGAATGTAGGAAATGCAGTGGTTAGCGGATTGACGTGTCGACAAAGTGAACGTGGATTTAATTACGGCCTAACGCTCTTATGTTGACCTTTTACGAAAAAAATGGGTTCTAGCTCATTGAGTTGATCATCATCATCGTCATCATCATCGTCTTCATTAGTTCCGAAACCTTGACAATAGTTAAGGCGCTCTTGACAACGTTTTGCCATTCTTCATATTTTTATTCATATTTGCATTTCATTATCTAAGGGAGATATATAGTTTGATGTCTTTTTCTTTTCTGTTGACCTCTCCTGCAGTTAAGTTTCCTAGTGTTTATAATATTCCATAAATTTATTTTAGTGGTGGGCCCTTGGGTTTAGTGTTCTCGTCGTGTTTGTTGAAGGCTTATTGTGTCGTATGTTGCTATTGCTGTCTTATAACTTGGTTAAACTTTTTTATCTATTGTGACGTTCCCGTAGTTTTCTGACAAATTCCATGACCAAGAGCTGCTTTCTAGATTGTGAAGAAAGTTAATCTTGTCCAGTCGCTGATGTCGTTTTCCCACCACTTCTTTTGTCTACATTGTCTTCATTTTGCCTGGTTTTGTGACATGCATAATTAACTCAAAAAGGACTGTCGATCATAAACATGTCCGAACCTTTGTAATTATTGCAATTGTACCGTTAGCAATAAGTCTTTGGTTCGCTCTGTGATGAGTTTTGCACGCTTCGATATTGGTGGTCAGTATTAGATAAGTGGAAGTCGTTCCATACCCTCTCATTTTCCAGAACCGGTACTCTTATTTAAAGACGAAATAAATTAAAAGCATTGAGTTTGTTAGTGTAATAATAATTGGGGCAAAAAAACACTATACCCTGACCTTCATATGCTGTGGATAAATAATGGGAAGTATCACTTTAATAAATCTATAATTTTTGCGTAATGGTATTTATGTTACCTTTTTTTTTATAAATTGTAGCCTGGCATTATGGTTATTAATGTTTTAGAGTTTCGAGTGAATATAAATCATGTAATAGCAGAAATAAGGTACCTTTGTGATTTGTGAATTTCACTAAATAAATATTAACTTATCAATGTGCGTGGTAGTCTGTGTAATGTTTGTGCGCATGTGAAAGTGTGTGTGTTTCTGTGAGTATATTTCTGCACATTTATTTATGCTTTAGATACATATGTGTGTTTCTTTGCATGGCCGTATACATATATGTATACAATGTATATATTTGTATATATGCATATGTGTGTGTATGTGTTTGCGTCTGTATATATATTAGTCGCTCACATGATTACTCTACACATTAGTAAAGTAAAAGTAAAGTACCCCCGTCACGCCAAGTGGTGTTCGTGACCATAAATTTTACAGACCTTCAGCACATGACTTTTGGGGTAATGAGGTCAGTATTACGCCCGTGCCGCTTTACTTTCCCAGAAAAAAATCCGGTACCCATTAAAGGCTGGGTGAACCCGGAGGCCGTCGGTTTGGATCGAACTCTAACTCTACTCTACACATTAAGCCTTTATTATTTATTTCATTACAATTGTTTGCTAATTTTTAATAATAATTATTATTTTGAAATGTTTACTTATTTTCTTTCATCTTATTATTAGTCTTCATAATGTACACTTATAGATCAATATAACTAGTTCATTACGTTTGCGATCAATCATATTATAATTGATTTATGATTTCTTTTACCATCAGTTTACATATCATTATTAGTACTTTTAGTCAAGACAGTGTGTTTAACTAATATCCATATTATTATACTTTGCAGCCTCCATTGCATAATATTATATTTCTATTTAAAACACTGTTAATAGTTTTCAAAAAGCATTATTATTATGTCTACTGTGCTACGGAATGTATGAGAACACAGTGAAGCTTACATCCAAGAATAGTACTGCAGTTGCCTGACTTCAAAATACCACAAAGTTTACAGCTGAAATCTGAACCAAACACACACAATAAACAAAAGATTAACATAATATAGTGGTTCTTATATAAAACAGATATAACTTTGTTACGTAATTCATGAAAGCATAATTGTTTTTAAAAAAAATAATAATAAAAAAAAAAGATTACTGAAACCAAACAAGATAAAAATCACTTCCACCCACAAACCAGAAAACCATCTGAGAAGTTTTAATTCAAAACCAGGAAGTAATCTTTGTTTTCTCGACAGTGTAAATAAAGGACAAAATAACGAATTCTGGGGTAAGAGCACAAAACAAAATAATTGTATTTCTTTATGCGTGTAATGAGAAGACAGGAAAGTAAAACTGTAGATAAGAATATTGAGAGTACACAGATAGATGCAACTGTTATGTTGAATAGCTGTTCTTTATAATTGTTAAAATATTGACAGTAGTTCTTGCTGATGTTAGGATAACTTTTATTTATTATGAACAACTGTTAAACAAAATTACATACTTTGGATAAACTAATACGAAAGATAGAAAGGACTGCAACACTAAATAACAAGAAAAAATGAGGTGGGGTTGGTGTAGTAGGGTGGCTACTAATAATGAGGCAAAGCAGCCAGCATGTTTTGTTGTCGGACCGTACTCTCTAGGTATGTGAGACAGAAGTTTCTAGTTCTAGCGGACACACAATTAATCGAAGCACCTCATTCCAATTTCATCACCTTAAACACCTACCAGAAGTGGGACAAAGAGTATAAAAGGATGTATTGTGATGTTCTGTTTTGAGATAATTAAAATAATAATAATAATAATAATAACATTTCCTTTCCAACAGTATCCATCTCTAGAGGAGGAAAAGCAAAATGGGTGATTACGAGTTTCAAACACTCCCCAACAATATTAATTTTGGACAAAAAACTAAATAAGAAACCTAAACACAAATGTAAAAGTTAAACGAACGGTATAAAAAAAAAATCCATTAACTGTTATTATGTCTACCTTTGATTGCAATTAGATTATATGTGAAAAAGTACATGTTTTCTTGATGACTTTAAGCAGCTCTCAGTTTCAAACAAAATAAATCCACCCAAATCAATTATAAAGAACTGTTAACAAAAATAATAATATGAAAGTACATATATTTTAATGTCGTTAAAATAATTACAATTTTCAGTAGTTAACATTTAGCTAATTTCCACATTTTTTCTACTTCAACCATGGAAGTTTACCATGGGTGACACCAAAAAGTTTAGCAGCAGGATGGGTTTTGAGTTTCTTTATCCCGAATATTTACCATTCAATATGACAGTACCACGTAATGCAAAACTAATTGATTCATTTGTCAAGTCTTTCATTCTGTCAATGGTTTTGTCAATAAAGAGTCAATAGCTGGAATTAGGTTTCGAATATGTGAAACATCACTTACCACCATTTCTTTTCGGGTGAGTTATTGAGATGTCACTTATGCTGACTTGTCCAAACATTGACCAGAACAGGCTGAAGAAAGTCTGCTGTAACCTACAATACATACAGATTCAAGATTCATTGTAAATATTTCTTTGGGGAATATGTAAAATGGAGATCATCATCATCATTGAGTGCCATCTCCACATCGAAATTTAGCTACCATGGAGCGCCATTTTACGCTGTCTCTTATTTTAATGGTGCACGATGTCATAGAGTCACCTCTCCAACTTTTGATGTTGTCGGTCCACTTTAGCCTTGGCCTACCTTTGTCTCGTCCACCTTGTATCTTTTCTTCCAAAATGACTTTTAGTAGGGTATTGTGGAGATAGGCACACATATGTGATATCTCAGGAGGCCGCTATAGAACTGAATGAAGCGTGGACAAATTCACAATTTCATTTGTATTTGTGACAGCTGTTCTAAGAGAGGACGTTTCCACCAAAGGCTAGTTCTATATCTGTTACCTTACTTCCATTACAGTTTCCAGTATAGACGCTAAGGACGAACTATCCATGCCTTCGTTTTATCGTGACAATATAAATATAATAAACTGACCTATTTTTTTAATTGCATGCTGGGACTTTATGCTGGTAAGATTTTATTTGTTAGATATGACCGTCTCTGAACAAACATCTCATATCTAGTGCTTGAACATTTCATTATAACTTTGTTTCCAAACGTATAAGAAACAGTTTGTTAAACATCGCGTTATTCTTATATTTGATCACTATGATGATTTTATATGACTGTGTTATCTATCAGTTATTATTAAATAACTGTTAGCTATCAGTTATTGTAAAAATCTACAATTTATGCTAATATCCTATGTTTGTAATCGTATTTAGAAGCAATAGAACTTAGGTGATTGAATTTATCACACTGTAACAATTAAGAGTGGTTTACTGTTTATTAATTACTATTATTATACAGAAGTACGTAAAATCTCAGTTTAATTCTTTCAGCAAGTGGAAAAACGCAACCTGTTAAAGCCAAATTAGATTGCACACTAACAAGAAATCAGAACAATAAAAGAGTAAACGACAGTAGAGCTGCCTCTAATGATATCGACAACACAGATAATACAGTTGTAATGATCACACTTAGATAGTCAGAAACAAAGGGAAAATAAAAACAGAAAAAAAGAAGAAAATAGATTAGACAATAAAAATAAACCATTTAAATTTTCAATCAAGAAAATCTCTCGAAGAAAAACTAAAACAGGAATTAAAGAAACTCCCTAGCGAAGTAAACGCAGTTAAAAAAGAGTGGACACAGTTTAAGAAAATAATAACCGACATCGCAACAATAGTACATGGTGGAAAACTATGGAGGAAAGAAGGGGAGATGAGCACCCCGTTCATGAAAGATGAAATCAGAGAAGAATTTAAAGAAAATAAAAAACAAACCTGTAAAAAGATTGGAGAGAGAAGAACCAAGAAAAATATGAAACATATGCCCTTTTGTACAAAACAATAAAAGTAACAAGAGCGAGAGAAGAATAAAAAACTACGACCCCGCTGAACTCATAAATGACAGAAAATGACAACTAATATAAAATAACCAAGAGATGCAGCAGAGATGGAAATAGTATTTTGAAGTCTAACTGAACATCAACAACCAAAACACACAAGAATGCACAAGCACTAAAGCTGACATCATAAAAGAAATCAAAGAAATAATAAAATATGCACCAATAAGTAAAGCACCGGGAATAGATAATACACCAGTGGAAATATTAGTAGTAGTATGAGAAACGGGAGTTACATAATTGCAGAGAAGATCCAATGCAGCATGGCACCATTAGAAAATATAGTTAACATTGCGATAACTTGTTCATTATGGAAATATAGTTAACATCACGCTAACATGTTCATTATGGAAAGATAGTTAACTTCACGCTAACATGCTCATTATGGAAAGATAGTTAACTTCACGCTAACATGTTCATTATGGAAAGATAGTTAACATCACGCTAAGATGTTCATTATGGAAAGATAGTTAACTTCACGCTAACATGTTCATTATGGAAAGATAGTTAACTTCACGCTAACATGTTCATTATGGAAAGATAGTTAACTTCACGCTGGCATGTTCATTATGGAAAGATAGTTAACTTCACGCTAACATGTTCATTATGGAAAGATAGTTAACTTTACGCTAACATGTTCATTATGGAAAGATAGTTAACTTCACGCTAACATGTTCATTATGGAAAGATAGTTAACTTCACGCTAACATGTTCATTATGGAAATATAGTTAACTTCACGCTAACGTGTTCATTATGAAAAGATAGTTAACTTCACGCTAACATGTTCATTATTAAACGTGGGCATGCTCTCACCCTTCGAATGCTTTCGCTGCGTTGACTGCTACTAGCTGCCCATCCATTTCCATCTTGATTTTTTGAGCACCGTAGTACCAGTATAGATTATGTAGTCCCACCATGAAGGCAAACAACACCTAGGGATATTATATACGTTCTTCAGGACGGGATAAATAAATATGTAATTTTACTGGAGATTATGAGGTTCACAGCAAGACCACTGGCTGCTAAAAGAAGGGGTTTTGAATGAAACAAGTGCAGAAAGTAAAAGTTTAAGGCGAATTACAAAATATACTTGGTAAAGACAGATGGAAACAGAGATGAAGAAGATTAAGAAGATATGAGCGATCTAAAGAGAACATCTTCTTCTTCTTTCCTTCCACATCTGCCTTTCAGCGTCGTGGGGAGATATAATCTGCGGTCTTTTGCTCTACGGTTCGTCTCTGCTGCTGTTATGTTTCCTAGTGATTCTAATATTCCATCGACCCATTTTTTTCGTTGTCGACTCTTGGGTCTGGTGTTCTCACAACGTTTATTGAAGGCTCGTTGTGTTGTGTTTTGTTCTTTCTGCCTTGTCACGTGGCCAAACCATTTTATCTGTTGTTTCCTTATATATTCCATGGCGGGGGCTATTCCTAGCTTTTTTCTCAGTTCTTCACTTCTGATCTTATCTCTCAGACTGTTTGCTGTCATTCGTCTAACACATTTCATCTCAGCAATGGTTATTTATCTTATTGTTCTTGCATCTAGGGTCCATGTCTGGCATTGGTAGCACAACGTTGGAATGAAGATTGTATTGTATAGTGCTCGTTTTGCCTCCAGAGTTATTTCCTTGTTGGACAATAGTGGTGATAACTGTCCGATGATTTGGCAAGCTTTGTTGTATCTTGATTCTATCTCTGCTGTTTGAGAATTATCGTTTGTCATTAGACTTCCTAGGTATTTGAATTCCTCTACTTGTGTTAGTTGTCTGCCTTCTATAGTTATGTTCTGTTTATTTTTGGCGACATTCATGACTTCTATTTTGTTGATGTTGATTTTCATGTTGTATTTTGTGCCTGAGATGTTGAGTTTGTTTAAGTGTTCTTGTAGGCCTTCTATTGTTTCATGTATTAGTGCCTGATCGTCTGCAAATAAAAGCTCGTTGATCTCCTCTGTCTCTGATGGGTTGGCTAGCTTGCATATATGGTCCATGTATGTAATAAACAGTAGGGGGGATAGTACGCACCCCTGTCTTACGCCTGATCTAACTTCGAAGTGGTCTGTGTAGCCTGCTGCTGTTCAGATCCTGTAGCTGTTGTTAATGTAGAGACTTTTAATAAGGTTGGTTAAATGTTGGCTTACTCCGTGTGTTGTTAATATCCCCCACAGTTGTTCTCTGTTTACTCTGTCGAATGCTTTTTCCTCGTCAGTGAAGGCTATGTATAAGTTTTGATTGTGTTCTGTCGTTTTTTTCTTCAAGCTGTTTTAATGTGAATAGTGTGTCGGTACATCCTCTGTTTTTTCAGAACCCCATTTGAGAATCGCTCAACTGTAGTTCTATTATTGGTTTCAGCCTTTTTTCCAAGATTTTGGCGTATAGCTTTCCTATATGGCTGAGAAGAGATATACCTCTATATTGATTGCAGTCTCTTTTGCTACCTTTCTTTTTCCATATTGGTATGATGATTGCCCGTTGCCAGTCTTCGGGGCTTGTTGTTGGTGCCATGCTGCATTAAATATTCTGTGCAGCCATTGTATTCCTGTTTCTCCTGCTGCTGATATTATTTAAATGATAAAGAGAACGTTAATGAAAAAAATGAACTTTTGGAAAGCATTTATTGACGACCCTTGTTTTATGAGAAGCTGAAGAGTTACATTTATAAGTAGTAGTAGTAGGCCTACAAATTAATGGAAAGATAATCAATAAACTAAGATATACTGACGATACTGTACTGCTAGCATAAAATCCTAAAGATCTACAACAATTAGTTAATGAAATGCCCTTCGAATATTATTAATAACCTAAGATATACTGACGATACTGTACTGCTAGCAGAAAATCCTAAAGATCTACAACAATTAGTTAATGAAATAAATTGCAAAAAATATGGACAAGATATGAATATTAAAAAGACTAAAACTATGATCATAAACAAAGAAGATACTCAAAACCCACAAGTGGATATCAAAATAGAAGGAATAGACCTGGAGAGAGTTCAGAACTACAACTACCTTGGACATACTATAACCAGTGATTGAAAATGTACAACTGAAATAAACAAAAGAATATGAATGGCAAAAAAGTAATATTAATGTCATGAAGAACATACTAACATCAAAATAAATAACACCAGGGCTAAAACTAAGAATAGCAAAATGTTACATCTTCTCAATATTCCTATATGGTGCAGAAACATGAACATTAGACAAAAAAAAAAAAAACAGAACAGAGAATCGAAGCCTTTGAAATGTGGATATATAGAAGAATAGGTAGAATTGGATGGAAGGAAAAGAAAACAAACGATGAAGTCTTAAAACAACTTAAAATGAAAAGATAACTACTAAGCACAATTCAAACAAGACAAATGCGATTTTTGGGCCACGTTAAAAGACACAATAGCATATTAAAAGTAATCATGGAGGGGAAAATACAAAGTATAAGAGGCAGAGGCAGACCAAGACTAACATGGACGAGTAACATCAAAAGATGAACAAATCAGCATATGACAACCTGCACCATCAAAGATAGAGACAGAGCAAAATGGCGCTCCATGGTAGCCAACCTTCGTTGCGGAGAAGGCACTCGATGATGATGATGAGTAGTAGTAGTAGTAGGTGCAGCGGTAGTAGTAGTAGGTGCAGCAGCAGTAATAGTAGTAGGTGCAGCAGCAGTAGCAGTAGTAAAAGTAGTAGTAGTGGTCGTAGTAAAAATAACAGTAGTTGTAGTAGTAATAGTAGCAGCAGAAGCAGCAGTACTAGTATTAACAGCAACAGCAGGAGTAGTAGTAGCAGCAGCAGCTGCTGCAGTAGGAGTGGTAGTAGTAGAGGAAGAAGAACATAATTTAGAAAAGGTAATCGACCTGTAGACTATACCAAGATAAGAGATAAACTTATAATTATATGCACAGTAGCAACGGGAAAAATCTAATGCGAAAGATAATAAATAAATATAAATAAATATCGATGTTGGTAACAAGTGTCTGACATCTTCGGCATAGATAGAGAATAACAGTTGAAGTGATAAAGAAAATCTGCGACAGGACTGAGACTTAATCGTTTAACTCCTGTGGGCATGGCATAATGATGATATGGGATATGATGAAAAGAATAAATATCCTTGTAAAGATTGTAATTATGACAGACAAATGAATAAACATACGATATTCAAATTTTATTGGAGGAAAAAAAAATAAGAAAAGCAAAAACGTTGATGCACAGAAGGAAAAAAAAATAGGACAAGATTGTCAAAAGTTAGTGTTGACGTGTTTCAGAGTCAATTAATGAGTCAAAAATAAATTATATGCTAAACTTTCACATGCAAATTTATCTCATGAATTATTGTTAATAAAAGTATAGTTAAAACTAGCTCATTACTTAGGCAACAAGCTTTTTGAAATAATGTAGTACACATTATGTTTGTTTCTTACTATTTCATTCAATTAATTGCCGACGAATTCAGAAGAGAAAAATAACTAAGAAGGTAAAGAGAAGTAAGTTATGCATGAATTTCATTGAAGGTTAAAGTCAAGCTTTCATGGTAGTAAGATAGAAAGAAAAAAAAAACGAAAAAAAAAGACTCTGCACTCGACGAAGAGTGAGGATACAAGATAACTCGGTCTCATGGAATAACAACTCAGTGGTTAGTGAACTGAATAACAAAGGACAAGAGGTCGTGTTCGATCTTGATCGACTGCTTCTAGGTTCACCCAGCCTTAAATGAGTACCGAATTTTTTTCTGGGAAAGTAAAGCGGCATGGGCGTAATACTGACCACCTTACCCTAAAAATCATGTGCTGAATGTCTGTAAAAATTATGATCACTAACACCATATTCTCTATACGCCACTTAGCGTGAAAGAACTCTTTACTTTTTTTTTTTTTTTTTTTCCTTTAGTATGTACAAAGAATTGTGGAAAAACTTGTTCGCTTCCGCCAACCCTAACGGCACATGGTAATGATTATTATAGTAAGATACTTTTTTTTTCTGTCTTGTAAACATCATGTGAAGGTAAAGAGACCCTGTCTTGTAAACATCATGTGAAGGTAAAGAGACCATGTCTTGTAAACATCATGTGAAGGTAAAGAGACCATGTCTTGTAAACATCATGTGAAGGTAAAGAGACCATGTCTTGTAAACATCATGTGAAGGTAAAGAGACCCTGTCTTGTAAACATCATGTGAAGGTAAAGAGACCCTGTCTTGTAAACATCATGTGAAGGTAAAGAGACCATGTCTTGTAAACATCATGTGAAGGTAAAGAGACCATGTCTTGTAAACATCATGTGAAGGTAAAGAGACCCTGTCTTGTAAACATCATGTGAAGGTAAAGAGACCCTGTCTTGTAAACATCATGTGAAGGTAAAGAGACCCTGTCTTGTAAACATCATGTGAAGGTAAAGAGACCCTGTCTTGTAAACATCATGTGAAGGTAAAGAGACCATGTCTTGTAAACATCATGTGAAGGTAAAGAGACCATGTCTTGTAAACATCATGTGAAGGTAAAGAGACCCTGTCTTGTAAACATCATGTGAAGGTAAAGAGACCCTGTCTTGTAAACATCATGTGAAGGTAAAGAGACCCTGTCTTGTAAACATCATGTGAAGGTAAAGAGACCCTGTCTTGTAAACATCATGTGAAGGTAAAGAGACCATGTCTTGTAAACATCATGTGAAGGTAAAGAGACCATGTCTTGTAAACATCATGTGAAGGTAAAGAGACCCTGTCTTGTAAACATCATGTGAAGGTAAAGAGACCCTGTCTTGTAAACATCATGTGAAGGTAAAGAGACCCTGTCTTGTAAACATCATGTGAAGGTAAAGAGACCCTGTCTTGTAAACATCATGTGAAGGTAAAGAGACCCTGTCTTGTAAACATCATGTGAAGGTAAAGAGACCCTGTCTTGTAAACATCATGTGAAGGTAAAGAGACCCTGTCTTGTAAACATCATGTGAAGGTAAAGAGACCCTGTCTTGTAAACATCATGTGAAGGTAAAGAGACCATGTCTTGTAAACATCATGTGAAGGTAAAGAGACCATGTCTTGTAAACATCATGTGAAGGTAAAGAGACCATGTCTTGTAAACATCATGTGAAGGTAAAGAGACCCTGTCTTGTAAACATCATGTGAAGGTAAAGAGACCCTGTCTTGTAAACATCATGTGAAGGTAAAGAGACCCTGTCTTGTAAACATCATGTGAAGGTAAAGAGACCCTGTCTTGTAAACATCATGTGAAGGTAAAGAGACCCTGTCTTGTAAACATCATGTGAAGGTAAAGAGACCATGTCTTGTAAACATCATGTGAAGGTAAAGAGACCATGTCTTGTAAACATCATGTGAAGGTAAAGAGACCATGTCTTGTAAACATCATGTGAAGGTAAAGAGACCCTGTCTTGTAAACATCATGTGAAGGTAAAGAGACCCTGTCTTGTAAACATCATGTGAAGGTAAAGAGACCCTGTCTTGTAAACATCATGTGAAGGTAAAGAGACCATGTCTTGTAAACATCATGTGAAGGTAAAGAGACCATCTTATTTTATTCACTGTTATTACCTTCTGCAATTCAATGAGACATGCAGGCATTTTTTTCTTTTTATTTGAAGACTACAAAGTGCAATTCGAGGACCGAGCTAGCGTTCACTGCATTGCCATTTCATCATGTTAACCACCACGATATACACAAAACAACATCTTTATTAGCTGCAAGCTCTAGTGATATAGTAATGTATAAAAAAAAAAAAAAGGAAAGTACCCCCGTCACGGCAAGTGGCGTATAGGAAATATGGTGTTAGTGACCAAAAATTTTACGGACTTTCGGCACATGATTTTTGAGGTAATGTGGTCGGTATTGCGCCCGTGCCGCTTTACTTTCCCAGAAAAAAATCCGGTAACCATTAAAGACTGGGTGAACCGGAAGCCATCGGTTGGGATCGAACCCTACCTCTTGTCATTTGTAGTCCAGTTCACGAACCACTGGGCTATCGCGGCTACAAATAGTAATGTATGCAAAATTGTTATTGTTGTGACCTATGGTAAATTTCATCGGCGACACTCGCACATTTACAACATTCAAGGTAGTAGGATTATGTGGTGGAGTAAGGTGGTAGGATTGTGTGGTTGAGTAAGGAGGTAGGATTGTGTGGTGGAGTAAGGTGGTAGGATTGTTTGGTGGAGTAAGGTAGTAGGATTGTGTTGTGGAATAAGGTGGTAGGATTGTGTGGTGGAGTAAGGTGATAGAAATATGTGGTGGAGCAAGGTGATAGAAATGTGTGGTGGAGTAAGGAGGTAGGATTGTATGGTGGAGTAAGGTAGTCGAATTGTGTGGTGGAGTTAGGTAGTCAGTTTGTGTGGTTGATTAAAGTAGTAGAATTGTGTGGCGGAGTAAGGTAGTCACATTGTGTGGTGGAGTAAGGTGGTAGGATTGTGTGGTGGTGTAAGGTAGTTGATTGTGTGGTGGCGTAAGGTAGTAGGATTGTGTAGTTTAGTAATGTGTTAGAAATGTGTGGTGGAAAAAGAAGGTACGATTGTATGGTGGAGTAAAGTAGTCGGATTGTGTGGTGGAGTAAGGTTGTAGGATTGTGTGGTGGAGTAAGGTGGTAGAAATGTGTGGTGGAGTAAGGTGGTAGGATTGTGTGGCGGAGTAAGATAGTCGGATTGTGTGGTAGAGTTAGGCAGTCGGTTTGTGTAGTAGATTAAATTAGTAGAATTGTGTGGCGGAGTAAGGTAATCGGATTGTGTGGTGCAGTTAGGTAGTCAGATTGTGTGGTGGAGTTAGGTAGTAGGATTGTGTGGCGGAGTAAGGTAGTCGGATTGTATGGTGGAGTAAGGTAGTCGGATTGTGTGTTGGAGTTAGGTAGTAGGATTGTGTGGCGGAGTTAGGTAGGCGGATTGTGTGGTGGAGTTAGGTAGGCGGACTGTGTGGTGGAGTTAGGTAGGCGGATTGTGTGGTGGAGTTAGTTAGCAGTATTGTGTGGTGGATTAAGGTAGTCGGATTGTGTGTTGGAGTTAGGTAGTAGGATTGTGTGGCGGAGTTAGGTAGTTGGATTGTGTGGTTGAGTTAGTTAGCAGGATTGTGTGTTGGAGTAAGGTAGTCGGATTGTGTGTTGGAGTTAGGTAGTAGGATTGTGTGGCGGAGTTAGGTAGGCGGATTGTGTGGTGGAGTTAGGTAGGCGGATTGTGTGGTGGAGTTAGGTAGTAAGATTGTAAGGTGGAGTTAGGTAGGCGGATTGTGTGGTGGAGTTAGGTAGGCGGATTGTGTGGTGGAGTTAGGTAGTCAGATTGTAAGGTGGAGTTAGGTAGGCGGATTGTGTGGTGGAGTTAGGTAGGCGGATTGTGTGGTGGAGTTAGGTAGTCAGATTGTAAGGTGGAGTTAGGTAGTCGGGTTAATTAAGTGTTAGTATTTTGTGGAAGATTAAGCTAGTAGGATTTTGTGGTAGAGTTAGGTAGTAGAATTATGTGGTTGAGTAAGGTGGTAGGATTGCGTGGTTTAGGTAGGTGTTAGGATTTTGTGGTAGAGTGAGGTAGTAGGATTGTGTGGTGGAGTTAGGTAGTAGGATTATTTGGTTGAGTAATGTGGTAGGATTGCGTGGTTTAGTTAAGTGTTAGAATTTTGTGGTAAAGTGAGGTAGTAGGATTGTGTGGTGGAGTTAGGTAGTAGGATTATTTGGTTGAGTAATGTGGTAGGATTGCGTGGTTTAGTTAAGTGTTAGAATTTTGTGGTAGAGTGAGGTAGTAGGATTGTGTGGTGGAGTTAGGTAATAGGATTATTTGGTTGAGTAATGTTGTAGGATTGCGTGGTTTAGTTAAGTGTTAGAATTTTGTGGTAGAGTGACGTAGTAGGATTGTGTGGTGGAGTTAGGTAGTAGGATTATTTGGTTGAGTAATGTGGTAGGATTGCGTGGATTAGTTAAGTGTTAGAATTTTGTGATAGAGTTATGTAGTAGGATTGCGTGGTTTAGTTAAGTGTTAGAATTTTGTGGTAGAGTTATGTAGTAGCATTGCGTGGTTTAGTTAAGTTTTAGAATTTTGTGGTAGAGTTATGTAGTAGGATAGTAACTAAGAAAACAAAAGAAAACTGAAGCACTGGAATATCGGTTTTCCAAAAGAATGAAACGAATTTAGTGGACACAGACAAAAAAATAGTGAAACTGCTGAAAATAAAGAAAGAACTATTGAGTGCAATTTGAAGAAAACAAATGAATTAATTGCACACTTAAAGAGACACTCTTACTGAAAGTCACCATAGAAGGGAAAATAAAAGGTAAAAAAAGGCAGGGGTAGATTCGCACACAAAATGGGCGTGGCAGCCTTATGTTATGGAGTTATTGAATTATTGAGTAAATGAGTTATTAGGGGGTCATCATCATTGCATTTTGAACATGTCCATATGTGCTCAGATCCCCTCCTCTGCAAGTCTCGCAGTGTCCACCGACTGATGATTCCAGTTCTGTGTTAGTTAATTAGTCTTCTTACACGCCCACTAAGTTTCTCGTTTCTGGCTGTGCCCATCTAATTAACTCTCATCTCTTTCATTGAAGGAGTGACGTGAACTAATGGTTGTCGAGGTCCTGTTGTCCTTCCCACTTCCCGGAGGGAATTGATGATGTCCGCCCGATCTATTGGTTGACCGTCCTCAACAATAGAGCAGCTTGCCAACATGACCTTACGTATTTTTGTCGTCTGCAATGACTCTACACATTGCATACGTACAGATCCCGCCGCTATGTTATGGACAAGTGAACCGATGACAGTGTTTATAATCAAGGCAAGAGACGGGGTGAAATGATTGCCATCCTTCCATGAGTTGTGGCATAAAATTGTAATGCTTAAAAAAAAAAAAATCAGACTAGGCTCTTTAAACTGATTCTAACCCATCCAGTCAATAATTTTTAAAAATAAATGAAATGGAAGAAATGCACAGTAAATACACAAATACAACTAACAATATGAAAAAAAAAGGAAAAACAAAACTAGTTAATTTAAATTTTCAGTGTAGGCGTTTCTATGGTAATGGAAATAGAGTCTTACAAGCGTGAATAGCACCATGAACCGTGTGATGTCTCCGATCATTCTCCCCAAGGAGATCTGCAGCGGGCCAAGAACCTCAAAGGCTGGCATGAGCTGTGTAGTGCGTGCGAAGCTGATTACATTGGCAATGGCGAAGAGGACATCAGACACGATCTCTGGGTCATACTGATCCCACTGGAAACGAGCTGGTCACAGAAACAATTATAATAACTTTAACATTGTGAAAGAACGATACCAGAGAGTTGTCAATCAACTTTTACATTTGTATTACAATTTTTATCGGTAGTTTTGAATAATTTGGCGTCAACTACAAATTAACGTTACAAGCTTTACTGGAATTCGCATTTGGAGACTATGTTGATAAACAGAAACATGCTTTTTTGAACATCGGTACATTTGTTATTGGATTTTTAATTAGTAAGCCATGCTGCCTTACCACCTTTCCAGAAGAAATCCATCATTTAAATTTCAGAAATTGGCTGAATCTTCTGTTCTTTGCAGCAATAACAGATAGTAAATAATAAAAATGTATTATTCTACAGCATACAATTAATTCTTTCAAAATATGTTTTATTACATTTTTAGGAATTGGAGGCAACGGTCACAACATAAACATTTTGCGATATGTGGATGATACAGCCTTAATAGCGGGGACGAGAATGAGCTACAAGAAATGATAGATATAATAGTAAAAGAAAGCAACAAGAAAGGTATAAGTCTGAATAATCAGAAAACGCAAGTAATGGTCATATCGAAGAAACAATCACCACAACCATGGAAAATAAAATAAACGGTACAAATCTTGAAAAAGTGCAAAGCGTCAAATACTTTGGCACAATAATAATACCGGGTGGAAGATGCACCACCGAAATAAAAAGCAGAATAGCTCAGGCCAAAATTGCATTTCAGAAAATGAAAAACGTCTTGTGCAATAAGTATATGTCAATAGAGGTGAGAAAACGAGTTCATCGGTGCTATATAGAGCCAATTATGGCCTGTGGAAGCGAATCATGGACAATAAACAGACAAACGAAAAGACGATTAGAGGCCACATAGATGGGATTTCTCAGAAAGATGTTGAAAGTTCCCAGAACACCCAGAAAGATCAACGAGGAAATTCTCAAAGAAGCCAACACAAAAAGGAGAGCTCCTAATGAAACATCAGAAAGAAACGATCAAATTTTTCTGGCACATCATGAGAAGAGAAAAAAATGAATACTTAGTTACAACTAACATTATACAAGGAAAGTGATATCACGGACAACAAATAGAGAATATACTAGATAGTTTGGTATAATAGCATGGGAAACAGTCAACATCAGAATTGATACGATGTACTGTGAATAGAAAATTGTGGAAGGACATGACCGCCAACCGTAATGGTACATGGTAATTACGATTGCATTATCGAGGTTAGTGAAATATTTAAAGTAATGGACTAATTAGAATAGAAAAATTAAGTTAAAGAATTAATATTTAAAAAAAATAAACACAAACAAGATAAAATAAAACAATAGATCTGAAACATCTTCATCACGTGCTCTACTTACATGCCTCCATGAAGTAGTTTTTAGGCGAATGTTTCGTGTCTTTTATGTCAGCAAGGAACAGATCGAAGTAGGTTCTGTTCTTCTGATGTAACAAAGCACTACCTTTTTGCGTTCCGTTAAAAAACCTGAAAGAAATTGTACACTAAATGTAATCATAGCATCAACTTCACTCCCTCCACCTCAACTTTTTCATTTCAATTATTCTCATGACGTTAGGATTTGATGGGTGCGACCTGTAGATATTGGTACTGTTCTATAGCTTTCTCTGGCCCTCACTGATTTTACAGCAATTCGACGAATTTATTGGAGACACATCAATGTTTCACTTTATCTCTTGAACTCTTTCTCTGACTGCCTTTACGCTTTATCTCTTACATGGAAATCTGAGTGGCCAGTGGTAGGACATCGGCCACTGGACAAGAGGATCCCGGATTCGAATCCATCCGCCAGTGGTGTGAATTTTTTTTTTCCAAAGTGGTTTTTTTTTCCGTGGCTTTATACTCACTCTCCTGTTCACGGCTTTGTGAAATCTGATGTCAGGCCTTTTCGGATAACGACGAGAAACACACGGTCTTGTGTGCACTCTGGGCATGTTGAAGAACCATTGTCAGTTAAAACTATAAAAAACTAGTACAAGATGGCTGCAGTCTGGACACATTTGCTAAGCAATTACAAATCTACCTATCCCTAAGATGGATTATTTTTTTGGTCGAAAGGCGCAAATGTCGCGACTTGCTGTAAAGCAACGACATAACACATCCACGCTTACTTAATGTACATAAATGCTGAAGAAGAGAAACTCCTTTCACGGAGCCTGGTATGGTAGTTTTTTACAATCTAAACGTTACCATATTTATGGGGGAAAACAAACTATAAATTTAATTTATAAATAAGTCCTAACATTTCAGATTATTCCGATTAAAAAAAAAAATAAGGCATTTCATTAATTGTAAATAATAGTTCATTTCAAATAGGGACACTGCTTTAAATACGAAATTAAGAAGTAACTAAATCTATTCAGCTTTCTATTTGTTTTTACTTATTTATTGCACCAATGGAAACGCTTATCCTATGCATCGTTCACCAGACTTTCTAAAGAACAGGACAAACATAATCATAACAAAGCACGTGAAAATAAAATAGATAATGTATGTCCACGTTAACAAATAATTTAATCAAAAGTATCAATCACTTTATATTCACATGACATAATACACATGGTGTGAGTAAAAAAAAAAAAGTACCCCCGTCACGCCAAGTGGCGTATAGGGAAATATGGTGTTAGTGACACCTTACATATTACAGATCTTCAGCACATGATTTTTGGGGTAATGTGGTCGGTATTACGTCCGTGCTGCTTTACTTTCCCAGAAAAAAAATCCGGTATCTATTTATGGCTGGGTGAACCCGGAAGCCGTCGGTTGGGATCGAACCCTACCCCTTGTCCTTTGTAGTCCAGTTCACTAACCACTGAGCTATCGCGGCTCCACACATGTAATGAAAATAATTTTTTAAAAAGTGTTTCTAGAACAGGCTTGTCAGAAGATCAAACAAATATGTCAAAGACCATCTTACAAGAAGCTAAGAAAAAAATAATGGGAGACAAAGAAGGATATTGGATTGAAAACTGGACAGGCCGGAAAAAAAACGTTGGAACAAACTCGATATTGGCATGCAACTTGAATGAATGGAGAAATATCATGACTGAGTTACTGCATCGGTGCTCCGTAGATTAACAGGGAAAGATAGAGCAATGGGCGCCTCGATGGTCTAGTTGGGAAAAACCACCCAACTGGGCTACTGACTTTGGACAACCCGTGTTCGATTCCTGGTAGAAGCAGTGTGAGTTGTACTCGTGGTTGGAAAATAATACTCCCCGCGGTCGACCCAGCCGCTGACAGAAATTGGTATGAGGGTAGTACTCTGGAAAGGTGAAGAATGCCGCCTCGCATCGTGAGTTTCGGTGCTTGAAGCAACGCTATCCAGAAGTCTCCGAACACTTACGGGTGAAAACTCACGTGTTAAGACGCCGGTTCAAGTCTCGTACTTTACCTTACGTTTATATAAGGCAATAGTTTTGAGAAAATCAATCTTGATATGAAAATAATAATATTAATAGTAATAATAATGATAATAATTATGCTAGTGATAACATCTTCTTCTTCTTCAACCTTTCAGCTCCCTGTGGAGCATAAGTCTTCAACAAGCACTTTCAGCTCCCTGTGGAGCATAGGTCTTCCACAAACACTTTCAGCACCCTGGGGAGCATAGGACGTCATCAAATACTTTCAGCTCCCAGTGGAGCAAAGGTCTTCAACAAACACTTTTAGCTCCCTCTGGAGTATAGGTCTTCAACAAACACTTTCCAAACCGTTCGTTTCTTGCCATTCTTTTAAGATCATTCCATGTCTTTCCCATCATCTTCATCTCTGCTTCCATCTGTCTTCTCCAAGAATACCTTGGTCTTCCTATTTGTCTTTTTCACTGGGGATTCCAAAAACAGGGCCTGTTGTGTAATACTCTCAGTTGGCTTCCGTAGTGTGTGTCCTAGCCAGCGCCATCGTCTAAACTGTATCTCTTTATCCTCTGGTATTTGACTGGTACATTTCCATAAGTCTATGATAGTGATTTTATCCTGCCATTTCCATCCTTTTCTTTTGCGTAGGCATCCATTAATGAAGGTCTGTATCTTTATGATTGTCATTTTTTGCGGTAATAACATAATGACTAATAAATAATGAATAAAAGGCGCTAGCAGAGTTAAATACAATTTATAATTAATTTTAACACCATTATGATCACATATATGATCTAAATGCTAATCTGAAACTAAAATGAACTTTAAAAATAAAAAGGAGAGAAAATACACTTGCAATAAAAGATGCATTAAAAATAAAAACATACGATTTCTTTGATAACTGCAAACAATAGTGGCTATACATATATATTTTGGATGCTAAATGTTTAAGAATGAGGAAGCTTTTAACAAGTCAGCGATTCCTTTTCTAAATGCTGCCGGTGAGGCTAACGTTATATTTTCCATATAACCAAGATTCAATCCAATCCCCGAGAACGTTGCATTTGCGGAATATATATGAGAATAATTTAGCTCACTGCAACTGTTGTTTTAATTGTGAAAAAAACTTATTTAGGGCATATATAGGTGGAAAAAAACAGGAATAAATAATACAATATATGTTTTTAAAAAATATTAATTCACATTTTAGATTTGACAAAATTAACAAAAAAAGACAACACGAATTTAAAATGCAACGTCACCGAGGAACATTACCATGAGAGACCAAGTAATCAACGTTCACATCAATCAATCAGTTGGCAAAACAATCTTTCATAGAACAAATATTGCGTGACGAATTTCTAAAAGAAACTCCCCATGTGGTGATTATAGTACTTGATCTGTTCTCTCATGACAAGAGTTGATACCATAATCTTTAAACGTCACTTTCCTGTTATCAAGAATCATTCATGTTCTCTCTCTACCCTCTCCCACACACGCAGGGCGTAATTTTATTATTATTATTACTGTTACTTTTATTGATATTCTTCATATTTGATGTAAAATAACATTTATTTAATTTTAATATTTGGTTGTTATTAATTTCTGGCTACATTTTCCATTACTGTTTTGTTAGAATTTAACACATGACTGCTTATAATGTTTACTTCTAATCATGTTTATTTGTTATTCACATTTCATAACAATTCATATTCAACTATGATTCATATCGAGACTGACAATATTTCTCTGAGATAAAACAGGACATTGTGAGGACAAAAATAGGACATTGAGAGGACAAAAACAGAACAGACTTGGAGTTATTTCTCTCGATTCTCTCTCTGCGTTCAGGACTCAATCAGACTTTTAATACAGATGGACCTATATTTCACTACGATCGCACCATGAATATTTCATAATAAAATATTATTTCGCAGCAAATGTCGCTCTTTCAACGTCTTATTATATATTGTTACCACACATTATAAGAGGAGAGCCGCGATAGCTCAGTGGTTAGTGAACTGGACTACAAAGGACAAGAGGTAGGGTTCGATCCCAACCGATGGCTTCCGGTTCACCCAGCTTTTAATGGGTACCGGATATTTTTCTGGGAAAGTAAAGCGGCACGGGCTTAATACCGACCACATCACCCCAAAAATCATGTGCTGAAGGTCTGTACAATTTATGGTCACTAACACATATTCCCTATACGCCACTTGGCGTGACGGGGGCTCTTTACTTTTTTTTTTTTTTACACTTTATAAGACAATTTTGTCGAACAACGCAACTCTCGTTGTCTCAACATTTCATCTACATTCATCCTTTGCCCATATACTGTTTTAACAGAAATTATTCTCTCAGCAAGTGCGATGCTTCCTGTAAGACAAAGAATAAACTCTACAATATTACACATGTATTAAACATCTCGTTCATTTGTTCTGGCATCTGAAACAAATCTGTATCCATGTTTCAGATACAGAATAGCTTTATTTATTTTTTATTTAAAACGAGAGTAAATAAACATTTTTAAAATAAAAAAAAAAAAACTTATATTTTAAAAATAAAATTATGGGACGGTTATGAAATAAGAGAAAAAACGGTAATTACGGTAGCCTATTCAAACCTGTTTATAAATTAACGTTTGACTACAATACAAGTTTCACTATTTATCATGCTTGCTATTAGTGATTGATTATTATTATTTGTCTACTCCTTATGTTTGATGCCAATTATATTTGACTTTCATTTCAATCAAGTCAACTTTATTAGGAGAATACAAAATATATATGTACAGGATACAAAATCAATGAAAAAAATTATTAAATGAGAGTAAACTACTGACACGGCCAAATAAACGAAGGCTGACAGCTACTAATAAAGTGGGCCTTAGTTTATAAAAAAAAAGAAAACTAACAAGAATTTTCAATAATAAAATTAGACACTAAAATTAATCCACAAATAAAATAAATGCACACAAAAAAAAGAAATTCAAAATAGAATACTTTAGTTACTAAGTAATAGCTTTTACTAAAATCAACAAGCGATTATGCTTTCAAGTTAAAAATTAGTTCAATAATTATTCAGCCGTCAACCGAGGGGCAACAACCTTAACTGCTTAAAAATATTTTGCACACACAACGGATAGGCCCATTTGTGCAAATTTTGAATTGCAAGGGGTTAAGGCAAAGAAATGCAAATGAATGCATAAAATTGCGAAGCTGCAGTAAAGCTGAAATGTAGGATTAGTTTTATTTACTTACATATCTGTGTGTGTGTTTTTTGTTTGTTCCTGCTGAAGGCCTATTGGGCCGAAAAGTCGTTCAAATCTGTGTCGTCTACTAATCACGTAAAGCTTCTAACCTACCATTTTTTTTTTTCTATTTTTTTTTTCAATTTTCCCACAAAAGGACAACCAGAACGAAGGCTTGTCAAAAAGTTTTCGAGCTTAAAAAACATCACACAGGTTTGCCAAAAAAAAAACTGCAAATCTAAAACAAACAACACATTTGAAAAAAGAGGAAGAAAGAGAGAAATAAAGAAACGAAAAAAGGAACTTCTTCACGTCCTCTGGCGTATAAGTAATACAGAGCTTGTGTCCATAATTATCTTACAGTCTACCAGTCGTTTTCTGGATCGCATTGTAAGCCTTATAAGAGTGCTATTTTCCCTCCCAGAAAAGGACAGGTATCCACTCAATGTTGGCTGAACTCGAAGTCGACACAGAATCGAATCCGACCTCGTGTCTTTATAGATCGATAACCACTGCTCTAAGCAGGTCCCAATCAAAACGAAGATTGTATATAAACACTGAGATTGTACATAAACACTCAGATTGTACATAAACACTCAGATTCTACATAGACACTCAGACATAAAAAGAAAGATAGCCACCTACCTGTCAGCTTCTGAAACTTTATACTCTGTGAAAAACCTGAGGACGTAAGAAGCCAGGTACATAGACAGCACAGCAAAATCCATGGCGTTGTAGTAATCCATGATGTAAGATCTGGCACCTGAGCTGTAGATTTGCTTACATTCTATCCATAACAAGCCTGGACATAAGAGACAATATTAAAGAATTTATGTGGCTATAGGTACATAGTTATCTCCGTTCAGGGATAGAGTTATTGTATAAGTATATTGGACCTTCATTATAGCACTTGGGCAGTATTAGTTCTCAGATTACTTTCCAGACCAAACAGGACGACTTAGGTACACTACACGAGTGGTTCTGCTTATGATTAATATATTTGCTGCGATTGACATTTTCATATTTAGTAAAGGAAACGTATTTTTGGGGGCTGATTGGTTGTTATTTCGATTAGTAAGAGTGGATATTAAATCCTGTAATGGGGGACTGGTTGGTCTCGTGGCAAGACGCCGGCCTCGAGACAGAAAGGTTGTGGGCTAAAATCCCGGCTACACCGGTTGGGATTGTTATTTATGATTTCTCTCTGCGGCAACCACCCCTGGTTTCAACAGCGAGGCCCTGGCTTGAAACGTCAATTACTCATCGACGAAAAAAATATGAGTACCTCCGAAGTCGAAGTTATCTGTCTGTGCGGCGAAGGACACCTGTGCACACGGCTGCCACGAAAAAATGGATTAACACGTAACATTCAGTTTCTAGTCTCTAGGGACTTCGTCAGAGGTAAAAGCTGGCGAACGAGGGGAAAAAAATATCCTGTTCACTTAGTTATCATCATTTGGATAAAACCACAACTGTTCATAAAGCTGTATTTCAGAAATGGTAGTATTTTGAATGAACATCATGTTTATATGAGCCCACAAAGTTTTGAAATCCTATAACATGCAAATCCATGTGTTTATATGAGCTTTTGAACTTTTCGAAAATTTTACTGAATTTCTAGAATTGCAGTTATCATTTTTTCCCCAATATAAACAGCTTCGTTATTTAATGATTAATAATTCTGATGCCGTTTTATTGACTGTCAATAACGTGCTTTAAAATTATAATTTTGGTTTGAATAAACAGAAAAAAAGAAGTCCACAATAATAAATAAATAGTAGTAACTGTTTAATATTTGAGATTATAACACAATAAAAGAAAATATTACATGTTTAGACTATAATACAAAAGAATGCACAAAAGCATTAAAATATGTCTTAAGGATATAGCACAAACACTTGCAAAAACATTCAAAATCATATACACAGGCAGAAGCATACACGTAGGCATACAATCGTGCATAAGCGTGCACATACATTTCACATACAAACATAAAACAGTATAATTATTTGTTTTATCCCCATCATTACAATATATGGGCAGTGTCCATTTACATTCCGATCTTGTTACTGAAGACTTCAGCACAGTGCACAAAAGATGAAACCCCGCGGCAAATTGTGAAAAGTTAGTAATTTTTAATGTAAAGATGACAGGAATAATAATTTTATTTTTATGAGAGACTCATAAAACCATAAAGACATAAATATAATTGAGCAATCGCGCACTTGTGCACACGCGCACACACACACACACACACGCATGTTCTTATGTACACTTACGAAGATAAGCACATAAACACACATAATGAAATCGACTCAGCTTTAAATAACAAATATATGTTTAGTGTAACACATAGAAAAACTCAAATGTAAATCCATACACGTATACACTCAATCTAGCACACATTATAAGATTTATGACATCCTACCCTAGACCTGATCTCACCTAGTACCCAGAAAACAATACACATTTGCACGTGAGTTATGAGCGTGCTGGCCGGCCGCAGGGTCTCCTTCATCAGACTTAGCACCTTCTCCTCGTATGTCAAATGCTCATACCTGGGATGGTGCAGGTCTTCTGCAAGAGAGGTAGCAAGAGGGATAACAATTTGAGAACCCTTCATCTTATATTCAGAGTTAAAAGATGTTGATTCTTGCTGGAAAGCTCAACCCCTCTTTTTGTTAACAATTTAATTTATATTTGAAGATAAAGATCAAGTTGGTTATATTAAAATACGTTTATATTTACACATTTTGTTTCTTTTCTGCTAATTTACTGTACCGTCAATATATTTTCAGAAATCCAACGTTTGGTCTTTAATCTCCAGTTTTTTTTCAGTTTACATGGATTGTAGCATCTGTTATTGGTGAAATATAATTTCTTGTTCAGTTATCTACAAAATCATTTGCAATAAGTTATATGAAAGACAAAAAATGCAAATTATATATTTTAAACCATAAAGTCCATGATAAGATGTGTCTCTGAAATCTAGTTGCTTTCATAAAAACATAACGTACTCAGAGTTAACTAAAATAATTATAGAGGTGTACATTTTATAACGATAACATTTAGATTTGATTACATTGGAAGTACGCTTATATATTTAAAAAAAAAGTAATTTTAAACAAATTAGAATTTGTTCTTCTTTTCTCTTCTTTTCTCTTTTCACTGATACCTAAAAAGTGTCGTGGTTTATATCATTTGTCGTTCTTGAGCTGCTCGAACTGTCTGAATTAGTGACTTTCCTTTGTTGTTACATGTCTCTGTCACTGCATCTATCCATCTTCTTCTGGGTCTTCCTCTTGGTCTTTTTCCATGCATTCTCGAGAAGAACGCCCTTGATGGTGATTGGTGACGATTCATTCTGACCAGGTGGCCAAACCATTTAAGTTGTTGTTCTACATATTCTTGGCAGGGTTTTGTTCCTACTATTTTTCGTATGGTTTCATTTGGTATTCTATCTCTTCTTGTGTTGTTTGCTACTTTTCTCAAGCATCGCATCTCACATGTATTGATCTTTCTTAAATGTGATTTAGAAAGGGTCCATGTTTGACTTTCATAGCACAAAGTTGGTATAAAAATACTATTTATCATTTGTTGTTTAGCTGACATAGAAATATTTGGATATCTTAGCAATGGTGAAAGCTGGTATGTGACAGCATTTGCTTTTTGTATTCTCATATCAATTTCTCTGTCTAGTTTTCCATCTTCTGTGAACATTGTGCCTAAATACTTGAATTCCTCTACTTGTTTTATTTCTTTATCTTTGATCTTAATGAGTAATGGGTGTCTTAATTTGCTTATTCTTATAGCCTCTGCTTTTGCTGTGTTAATTTTCATACTGTAGTTTGTGCAGCTTTTATCTAGAGATGTTAAATGCTGTTGTAGCAGGTTTTCATCCTCATATATTAGGCATTGGTCATCTGTGAAGAGTAGCTCGTTGATGTTAGAGTTTTCTACCTCTATGTTATGGGGGAGCATAAGCGCCTGCGACCTGCGATCGCAAAAGCAGGGCCGGCGCACCATCAGCTGACCAAGACCTAGCAGTTCTACCTCCTCGTGGTCTCCCCCGGTAACAGTCTGCGTCAAAACAGACTGGCTAACAGAAGCTAGGATCGACGTGTTCCCTGTAGTGGTGGCTGTTACTGATTGAGGACCCAGTATTGCAGTACCTCTGAGCTGGACTAGTAGTTTCCCAGCGTAGCCTGGGACAGACGACCTCCGACCTCCAGTAAGAGCCGGAAAAGTCAAGAAAGCCATTACGACCCGCCACATTCTATGAGTCAAAGGGCAAACATGCTCGTATCAACTCGTGGCAATCCATCAACAACTTCTATGTTATTATCTGATTTTTCCTTATTTTAGAATTTTTTAATCTTTGTTAATGATTATAACTATAATCGTATAAATCATAGATATTAAATTGCAAAGGCGTAATGTCGTGTAATATAACTCATCTATACGATCTTTTCGGGCAGCAAGGTATCGATATGATTTTCTTTTGGCCAATTTTCCTTTCGCAACGGACTACTTTGTAGACATTATAAAACAAGCCAGAGATCGAAAAGAAGAGGAGACAGAAGAAGATATATAACGACTTTTAGTTAACGCAAATATGAAGATGTAAGTAACATCAAAGTCAATTATATTTTGAAAAAAACAATAAATCAACTGGTAGGACAAATAGTTAGAAATATTTAAAAAAATATTTTAATGAATATTAAGTTAATTAATCGATATATGCGGTAATCATACTTTATGTATTGTATTCACAACAAGATGCATCAGTATATTTGCAATTTCATTTCTAAATTATATTTTCTTCCCTTTATATTTCTTCCTTTCTGCTCCCAGTGGAGCTTAGACAAAACTATATTTTAATGATCGGATTTCCACTCTAAAATGCTTATGTCATGTCTTTGGTTGACAGATGTCATTATAAAATATTTATTGACATTAAAGTAAACATCTTTCACATGTTCTTTTGTACCCTTTCAGGATCTCCATGAAGCTACATCGCTTCTGATTTCGTTTTTTTTGACTGTCTCAATCGTTGTCACTGAAAACCTTTGTAAAGATTATTTTTATGTTACCGCACCATCTTATATGGACTCTCGGTCTGGTACAGCTCGTCGTAAACCAGCTATACAATGAATAAACCCTCCATACGATATTATCTGTTTTTATTGAAGTAATAACGAACAGACTACCTTGTTATACAACACAGAAGCAGGATAAATACATTTTTACCGAACATTTTGTAAACATTACCTGTTTTTGTTATAGCAACATTAGATTCTGTAATGCGGAAAGTTGCAGCAGACAGGAGTATGAGGAAGCACATATGAGAGGTCGTATGAGTAATGAATTTCGTCACTGGGCAGCGCATAACGGCGCCGAACTGAGGACATACAAATATATTGAAATTTAAATGTGCATATCAGACCTGTACATTTGAATATATTCAATGGTCAGTCTGAATCTTTCCTAGCAGCCATTCTGTGATCTAAATTTGTGTTCAGTTAATCTCTTCATATCATTGAATAATTTAAAAAGGAAGTGGTATGTTTACAACACTAGGAAAAAAAATCACAAATAATCAACAACAGAAAACAAGAAACAAAGACAAATACATGGTCCGAAGCAAAGGCTTTGTTTATAAATGATTCGCTGATCTATCGCTTTGGAAGTTTCCCTCCATAATAATATTCATTTATTATTATTATTTATTTGTCTCCTCCCTTCATACCACTTTATTCTTTGTGATTTCTAGGATCGGTACGAGAGAAATATGATTATAGTGCCCACTATTTTGTTTATCAAAGCTTATTTTTGGGGGCAATATGACCAGCACTACGTCAATACTGTCTTTCTTTTCCAGAAAAACAAAACTGGTTCCAATGTAATGCTAGATGAGCCTAAAAGCTGTCAGGATTGAACTCGACCTCTTGTTTTCAGAAGGCGAGACCATGAAGCTACCGGGGCTCTAGCCACGGTCAGGGGAGACAAGAATGCTGCCACTGTCACCTGCCGTGATCGTGAGTTACAGGGGATCTGACCACAGTCACAGAATAAACAAAGAGAGCCACTGGCACTTGCCGCGCATGTCGTAAGAAGCGACTAAGAAGATTGACATCAAGGTCTTCGCCAGTGCTACGGAGTTTTGACATGTGAGCTAAAGCCATCTTAAGTGTTTTCGTTAATGAGTGGCGGGAATGTTTCATACTGGAAAAAGTGCTGAGGAGGGGATCTGAGCACTATGGCGTTGCCCGCTGTGCTGGGAAGATGATTTCTAAATTAGACTAGACTAGACCAGCACGCTAAGTACAATTCTACCACCGTGGAGGATGGTAAGACTGCCAATCATTATTTTCATTATTTAATGCTGACTTGTAGAACTATTACTAATATTACTCATAACATATACTTTAATTACAACAATAATTACTACAATTTTTATTATACTTGTACTAATTCTAGATCGGAGTATTGTTTCATCGTCGGTTCAAGTCTCGTACTTTACTATTGCTTTACCTTTAATGGTATCAAATATGGACCAAATTAAACTTTTTGGAGAACATTGACCGACATTCTCAGTGCAATATATAATCAAATCTAACACATGAAATAAGTAAAAATAGTCTTATATCAATTGCCACTAGGTAATGAAGTGTCAGTGACGTCATTGTACTAAGCCCAAGCTTCATGAGGTGGGGGTGCTCATTTCCCGTCTCCGCTCTCTTTCCTTTCCAGAGAATACCTCTGGTAACCAAGACACTGAAGGAACTCCCAGAGCCATTTTAAGTCGGACTGTCATTAGAATCTCGAACTTTCAAGACGGCAGGCGAATACACTAACCACGATTAACCACAACAACATCGGGCTCTTATATAAACCAACTTCTAATCGATGTGCTGTCGAAATAATTAGATTGTCCTTGTCGAAACGCCCTACCCTAAAGATTTTTATATAATTTATGACAATAATTAATAAATAATATAGTAATCATCATCAAGTACCGGGCCTGCTGGCGTAGGTAGTCATGTCTCTCCACAATTTTCGATCTCGACAGTTATTTATCATTTCTGTTGTTGACCTTCTGCCAAGCCATTCTCTTAAGCTGTCTGGTATTTTTTCTCTTTGCTTCCCTCTATCTCTTCGTCCCTCAATTTTCCCAGTTGTTACAATATATTCCAGTTGTTCTCTTCTCATTACATGGCCAAAAAATGATGATTGTTATGAAGAGTAATGAAAACGTTCTGAAAGAGGCCAATATAATAATGCTAATAAAAAAATGAATACATATAATAATAACAATAATACATATTTTGAAATCCTCTTGGGACTGACCTTGCTGCCTGGTGCGATGATGTACAAGACACACATAAAAGGAATGGCGGGAAGGAAGAGAATTAGATAGATGAACTGCATGAGTCCGTTGAGCGATTGAAGGAAGCCCATCTCGGAACCGTACCAAATTGAGGTCATGTGTTGCTGACAGTTTGGGTGTGCTACAAACTGAAATAAACGTGGATGAGACAATAAGTTGGACAATTTATTATACCTTTCCTATGTTTATAAACTGTGGTCCCTCTAAAATAATAGAATTTCATTATTATTTCTATCTACGTCTACTACGCTGTAGCTCGTATTATTTTTCAAATTTTTTTTTCATATCATTTCGATTATGAAGCTGACTCCTATTTATTGTAACGAATCATTTGTAACTAGTTCGTTACACTGGTCTTAATTTACAGTAACATCTTATTTTATATAACTGTATGTTGAATAGAGCAGTGATCTCTGCAATATGTGCCATTTTGGCATGCAAGATTTCAGTTTTTGAGATTGTGGTTCTGCCATATGTGCCGTCTTCAGCTCGAAAGGACAATAGATAGATAGATAGATAGGTGTTCAATAGGGTCGATGCGAACCGTTAGCACCTCGACCCAAGATGATACAGACGTGCAACATTTTGACAATGTTATCATCATAACTATGAATGTGATGGAGTTGTTGGCTAAATTTTCTCTCTTGACTTCTCAGGTCTTGTTGGATAAGTTGTATCTAGCCCATCTTAGAGGTACTGCTGTAACATAACTCCTAAATCTACAGACAATATAATTGAAAAAAATTACATCAAAACAATAATTTATAAATTAATTAAGAGGCAGAAGCAGACTAAAGTATTCTTTACAAATGGCAAACTATTTTGTCCATTGGCTTTGTATGTAGCTCAATATTGATTCTATACTCATTATTTCTTTTATTGCTTCAGCATCTAGACTGATCCTGTAATAATTATTTCTCTAATGGTTTCATCTCATAGGAAGAATTAGAATGAAAAAAAAAGGGAAAAGTATTAAGTCTGTCCTGAAAAAATTAAAAATGAAAAGAGAACTACAAAACACAATTCAAACAAGATAAATGAGATTTTTGGGGCATGTTAAAAGACACAGCAGCCTACTGAAAGTAATATTGGAAGGGAAAATACAAGGTAAAAGAGGCAGATAAAGACTAACATGGACGAGCAACATCAACAGATGGACAAGTCAGCTTATCACCACTTGCACCATCAAAAGAAGAGACAGAGCGGAATAGCGCTCCATGGTAGCCAACCTTCGATGCCGAGATTGCACTCATTGGTGATTAAAAAGAAAAAAGTAAAGAGCCCCCTTCACGCCAAGTGGCGTATGGGGAATATGGTGTTAGTGATCATAAATTTTACAGACATTCGGCACATGATTTTTGGGGTAATGTAGTCGGTATTACGCCCGTGCCGCTCTACTTTCCCAGGAAAAAAATCCGGTACCCATTCAAGGCTGGGTGAACCCGGGAGCCGTCGGTTGGGATCGAACCCTACCTATTGCCCTTTGTAGTCCAGTTCACTAACCACTGAGCTATCGCGGCTCCCTACTCATTGGTGATGATAAGTTAATTCTCTATTATTTTATTGGAACTATGTTTTTTTAATTATACCGGTTTATTAGGTTATTTTTGTACAATAATGCAACAGTTAAACAGAATTAATAAACCAACTTTGTGTAATCTCGCGTTAGCAAATCTGAAATTTTGTAATATTTCTAACAGCAACCAAAATATTGCAACTAAATGTGAACAGCAGTGATTTTATTGTACAAGAAATGAAAAGAAACGTCTAGGCAGTGCGTGTGTGTGTGTGTGTGTGTGTGTGCTCGCGCGCGCGAGTGTGTCGCTTAATTGTTGCAAAACTGAGTAACGCAGCTTGCCTGACTCGTTTCTCTGCTTATCTCTATCATTTAGATGAGGGGTAAAGGCAGCAGAAATCGACTCCCTGAATGAGATCGAGATGCTTGCACAGAACAGAGACAAATGGCGAGATTTGATGAAAGATCTTTTCAAGGATTAAAACTGCTAGAAAAGAAAATTTAGAAAAGGAGAAAGAGTATCTAAGTCTATGCTCCATGGGCCGACTACGGCTCGAAAGAGTAATAGATGAAAAGGAATAAAGATGCATTTGGTTATGGAAGGCCGCGGTATCACAGCAAACGAATTAAAATCCATAATTGTTGAACCGACCGTGCCAGCGTAATCAACAGAATTAATATCTCATCTCTCAAACAAAGAAAGGTAGTCCCCATCGTACCAGTCTCGGCACACGCCAAAAGACATAAGGCGAAACTGCGCAGAAAGTGAACACAGCCAACTGTTCCCTGTCATACGATATCATCATTCATCGTAAACAATTGGAATATCGAAACATGATCAAAACGGATGAGACACACAGACACGGTGTGCACAGAGCACTTAACTTAGTAGCTTCTGCAACGAGCCGGACTTGGAATATGAGGAAACTGCAACAAGGAACATTTTTCATATCCCCGCCGCCTATCCACCATATACCGGAAGTTCATATAAAGATGCATAAAGATGCATAGAAATGCAAAGCTGTTGTTTTTCATTTTTGAAAAAAAAAATATCATTCAGGAGAGGCTGCGTGAACAATCCGGCTGTTGTTCGTAACTGTTAGTGCACATCACACTAGACAATGCGTTGGTATAATCTGTAGGAGCGAATGTTTAGTGGTAAAACCCATTGAAGAAATGGCTGGTTTGGTAGCGAGAGAGAAACCTTTATATTAGGAAGGTTGTAAAGAGTGAGAAGTTATAAGGTGTCAGGAATTCAATGGGCGATAATCATTATAAACTTAGCTATCGTACATTCCACCACCCAGGACATTTACAATAAAGATTAAAAAAAAAAAAGACTCAATGCACGTCACTAAGAGTAACTGAAGATTACAGTGTAAGTGTTTGATATGATATATTTTACAATTGTCTTTACAATTTTCTAGTTTATAAAATGATACGGTTACTGTAACTCAATTATCAACTATTAAAGTTATATAAATATCATTAGCCCATTTCTAAGTTAATGCACTTCATTTTTCATGATAAGAGCCGTTATACTTGTTGATATCAACGTAACACTATAAATTACACGGCTCTTTTTTCAGCTTAAAAGCTTTATTTCGATTATGCAACTATAACTATTATATTATCTTGTAGTTCCTTTCTTTCAAAGAACATTTTACATACACTAAATAATATATATACTTAAAAGTATGGTATACGAAAATACTACCAAAGAATGGAAATTTACAGGAATGAACACATTACAATAGGATTTATGCTGATATCGGTAACAGGAAAAGCATTGTATAGAAATATTCTGTATTGTGGAGAGGTTAAAAGAGGCTTTAGAGAGACGTTTACGACACGAACAATCCCTTTTCATGAAAAAAGATCATGTATGTACCAAATGACCACTTTACTTGTAATAGTTGAACATTTCTTGGAATTATATTAATTACATACATTTGTAAAGGAATTATGAAAAGGTATTCGATAATTTGGACAGAGGAATGCTAAGGGAGTTGCTGAGTCATTATGAAATCCCTACAATGTTTATAAACCTGATGGAAACAATGTATGTAAGAATGTTGTTGTTGTTGTTGCGTTCGCCAGCTTTCAACTCTGACGAAGTCCCTAGAGACTAGGAACTGAATTTTGCGTGTTAGTCCATTTTTCCCTGGCAGCCGTGTGCACAGGGGTCCCTCGCCGCACAGGCAGATAACATAACTCCGACTTCGGAGGTACTCATGTTTTTTCCGTCGATGAGTAACTGACGTTTCAAGCCGGGCCTCGCTGCTGAGACCAGGGGTGGTTGTCGCAGAGAGAAATCATAAATAAAAATCCCAACCGGTGTAGCCAAAATTTGAACCCACAACCTCTCTGTCCCGAGGCCGGCGTCTTGCATCGAGACCAACCAGTCCCCGTGGACTTGGAATATGAGGAAACTGCAACAAGGAACACTTTTCATGCATAGCCTGCAATGGTTCGTGCCGCCTATCCACCATATACCAGAAGTTCACGTCCTCCCGAAAGTGATGATCGTCATATTTCTTTAAAAATGTATAGCGCTTGATGATGTTAGGCCATCGTTGTTGACTCCAATTTCGAACATATAAACACACAGTTAGTCGTCAGTAATCCCCGTCGCACATCAAACAACAGACCGTAAGATTAGCGTAACGCCGGTCTAGGGATTTACGATGAGCCATTACGATGACGTAGAACACATAACAATGTCGGACGCAATGACGCGCCCTTTAGAATCCTGATTACTCTAGTGAATGTAGCCTACGACGAACAGAACACGGGGCAAGTTCCCTAAAGAGATAAAACTGCGGCTGACGAAGCATTTCACATTAATAAGTAACATGGAAATAACATGCGTCAAGCAAATCCAACAACGGTCATGAACAGCACTAATGTGACGTAAAGCGCAGATCAAGCCAAGACAATGGAAGGTCGCATTCACAACACTTGATTTGTCGAAAATGGAATATTGCCGGCGTACGACATTGTTTTATCAGCGCAGATGTAATATGTAAATCATTATCTTGACTTTAACGCATAGAAGTGTGATGGAGAACCGAAATTAATCAGACATCAAATGCACTTTTTTTCAGATCGAGAGAACGTGGACTAGATCCGCCATCTTAGAAACGGAACGTATGTAGGAAGAAAAATGTGGTGCGTACATGAAGGATAGCTTACAGAAGCATTTGATATAGTAACAACTATGAAAGAGGGATGATTGCTATCTCTGTTTCTCTTTTTGCTGGCCATTGACTGGATTATGAAAATAACACTAAACAAGAATTGAATCCAGTGATCACTGGACATAGTTCACCTCTCACATAATCATAAACAAATTCAAAATAAAATGAACAAATGTGTGACGAGAAATCACAACAACTGGAAATGAAAATAAATAAAGAGATATGATAGCAATATCGAGAATGAATGCACTTGACAACAACTGATAGCACTGGAAGTAATAGCTCTATAAGATATAAAATCTTATAAACATCTAAGAAGTAACACAGACAAGAAAATAGGAAAAGAGAGCAATATTAAAAAAAGAAAGGATGCATACATCAAGAGAACCCTTAGTTTCAAGGTAACGACAGTTACGAAGATAACGATTTTCATTAATGGAAACTTGTTCAGAATAAAATTTTGGAAATCGCAAGGCAAAATGACTAACTTAGAACTGTGGGAAAGTACCAGATAAACATCAATGGGCAAAGAGATTCGATAAAGGCAATGGCGCTGGATAGGATTCTGTGCGGAAACTACCTGATAGTATTACACGAAACGCCATTTTTGGAGTCTCCAAGTGTTGAGGCAAATGGAAAAATAATATATATCTACAGAAGATATATGGACGTTGGGATAAAGAGGATAACCCGGACAGTATTTGTTGAAGACCTATGCTCCTCGGGAAGTTGAAAGGCTGAAGAAAAAAAGACAAGATTATACATATATATATATATATATATATATATATATATATATATATATACACATGTTACTAATAAATATTTTGGATATAGATTTCGGTCTCTGACTACATAGCCCAGAGTAGTCTATATCTGGTGAAACAGAACCTAACTCTTGAATATTTACTATTACACCACAACACACTTTTCGTGGTGAATATAAATATTACCTATATATTGAATTCAAACATAGAAAAACATTGTTACACATTAATTACAGAACATAAAAAAAAATGGATTAATATTGTTTAAGGTATGTCGCTTTGCTTTTCTTTACCTTTCTTTCACTGTAATGTCACTTTTCGTGGTTGGGTAATTCGTAAACAGAGACTGGTAGGTCTCGAAGCAAAACGCCGGTCCCGACACAGAGAGGTTGTGAGATCAAATCCCAGCTGCACCATTTGAGATTTTTATTTGTGATTCCTCTATGAGGCAGCCCATGCCTGTTCTCAGCAGTGAGGCCCAGCTTAAAACGTAAATTACTCACCGACGGAAAAAAAAATATGAGTATCCCGAAATCAGAGTTATCTGCCTGTGCGGCGACGGACCCCTGTGCCGGGGGAGAAAACGGATTAACGGGCAAAATTCAGTTCCTAGTCTCTAGGGGCTTCGCCAGAGATGAAGCTGCCGAACGCAAAAAAAAAAAAAAAAAGTTAACGTAAACAATACTCGACCTAATTTAATGTAACCTGATTGAATGTCAAACTACCTTCTAATATTGCCTAGACTAATCATGACAAATCATAATTTAATAAACAAATGAAAAGACGAATAGAGGCCACAGAGATGGGATTTCTCAGAAGAATGTTGAAAGTTCCATGGACAGATAAAAAGACCAATGAGGAAGTTCTCAAAGAGGCCAACACAAAAAGGCAGCTCCAAAAAAAAAACATCAGAAAGAAACAATCAACATTGTTCGGGCACATCATGAGAAGAGGAAAGTTGGAATACTTGGTTACAACTGGCAAAATAAAAGGAAAGAGAGATCGCGGACGACAAAGAAAGAAAATACTGGATAGCTTGGTGTCATGGTATGGAAAACAGTCAACAACAGAACTGATACGATGCACTGTAGATAGAATATTGTGGAAGGACATGATCGCCTACGCCAACCGGTATGGCACATAATGATGATGATTGAATTTGCGCCTAAACAATTTAGATATGACGTAGGCTACATACATATCAGCAGGATAATATTCAATGAAGATGAGCAATACTTATACAAACCAATCTCAGTTCCGGACATATAACTACTATATACCTATATCTCCATATATGAATGGCTAGAATGTATTTATATATGTGTGAGTGATTGTGCAATATAATGAAACTAACCAGTACATCCTAATTTCCATTATGTTAAGAGATATGCTACCTTTTTCTCCATGTACCGAATGGCCATCTTTAACCGCGCGAGGGAGTCTCTTTCTGTGCCCTCGTCGCTTTCACCAAGTACAGCCTCCACCTCCTGGGTGCCACGACAAAGATCCATCAACTCACACGCAAAGTTCATGCACTGCTCAACCATGTTCAAATACTCGCTCTGTAATCATTGTTTTGTAGAAAACTCAGTTAATATAATTACGTAGACATATATTTGATAAAAGTGAAACTGTAATGGCAGTCAAATATGAATAATAACAAACAGTTAAGAAATTAATAATGAATCCAGACAAAATTCAAACACACGACATTTGAAGATAAGATCATCATATATTGTAGTATCTCTTCATCTAAGCTAGACCACTACTACTCTACCACACCTTCGTAGTAATTGAAAGGAAAGAATGGTATAAATAACACAAGCATACATTAGTTGACAAAGGATGTTGCTACAAGAGGGAAAGATTGTTGCAAATACAATCAACGAAAAGAACAATTATATATCATCTTGTAATACAAAGGGAGCCGCGATAGCTCAGGGGTTGGTGAACTGGACTACAAAGGACAAGGGGTAGGGTTCGATCCCAACCGACGGCACCGGTTCACCCAGCCTTTAATGGGTACCGGATTTCTTTTCTGTGAATGTAAAGCAGCAGGGGCGTAATACCGACCACATTAAACCAAAAATCATTTGCTGAAGGTCTGTAACATTTATGGTCACTAACACCATATTTCCTATACGCCACTTGGCGTGACGGGAGTACTTTGCATTTTTTTACTTGTAATACAAAAGTACATTTACAAATATTTTAAAAATTAAGAATGATTTAAGACTTTTATGATCTGAAAAAAGGAAGTATGATAAGATGCAAACGAAGAGAACTATATCATTCCTTTTCTTTAATAAAAAAAAGGTGCACTCATGTCAATTCGTAATATAGAATTTATGTGTGGCGTTCGAAAATGCTTCAGAATGTTTCGCTTTCAACTAACTTCAGCGACCGAGCATTGCTCGTGCGGTCAACATCGGCGCTCAACTGCCCTGATCTGGTGTCTGAAGCTTGAAAAGTTCAGAGATCATAAAATACTTAATCTTCTCACGTCTTCTCCAGAGTCAACTTCAACGATTTTAACAGGAAACTTGGAAATACACAGAAATGATTGGATTTGAGAACGATGTTTCCAACCAAACGCACTCTCTATATCCCCATCTCGTAGACGTAAATTCACAATTTGAAGACATTCTCTTGTCGCTGTAAATAAAAACTTTATTAAAGTCAGGACTTTTATTTTATCCATTCTGTATAAATGTGGATGGAAATGTTCCATTTGTAATTATTTATTTATTTATTTATTTTTTTTGGGAAGGGGGGGGGGGTTAAATGAGGCTTAAGCTCAGGTAAACTATAGAAGAGAGAAATATGTCGTTTCTTAGTTTCAGCTTTGCATTGCTGTTCACAATAATGTTACAAAGTGACAAATTCATGTACGAAATTTATGTTGCATTGTGTATTACTTATAAATGTGTTTAATTACGGAAAGAAAGAAAAAGTGTTTCTAGATTTAGTGTCCGTCATGCCTTTTCGATATCGTTTTCAAGCCTTCTGTGTAATTATTTGTTTTTCATTTTGCGGCCCAGTTTATTCTTACTTCAGTTAGAATGTAGTCGAACATATTTCCCGAAGGTTTACTTTTCTATCTTAGACTTTTTTTCTGAGCTGTTCGACAGAGTTGTCGCTCTTAGCTAAGCACCTTGCACGACCAACCTTACAAAGCAATGATTAGCATCAACATGTTTTCCTTCTTATATTGGAAGATTTCGCTGGCAAGTCTTTCATGTATAGATTTTGATTTTCTGGTGAATTTGTTTTTCACAGACTCTTAGTCATCATCGATAACGAAGAACTTGAAAATGTAAGAAACTACCAATATCTGGGATTTGTTATTGAGTTATTGAGTTATTTGCGGGTCATCATCATTGCACTCCGAACATGTCCATTGGTGCTCAGATCCCCTCCTCAGCAATTCTCTCAGTGTCCAGCGACTGACGACTCCAGTTCTATGTTGGTTGATAAGTCTTCTTACACGGCCACTAAGTTTCTCATTTCTGGCTGTGCCCATCTTAACTCCCATTTCCATCATCCGAAGAAGTGACGTGGATCTGTGTTTGTCAAAGTCATGTGCTCTTCCCACATCTCGGAATGGCATTGATGATGTCCGCCCGATCCATTGGTTGCCCGTCCTCAACGACAGCGCAGTTAGCCAACCTGTCCGCTCTTTCATTTCTCCGTACTCCCGCATGTGCAGGGACATAGACAAAGATGACCTTACGTATTTTGGATTTCTGCAACGACTCTACCTATTGCATGCGTACAGAACCCGCCTCCACTTTTTTAATCACGCTCATCGAATCACTCTGCATACATGCGTGGGTGTAGTCTTGTGATTCTAACCATTTGAATGTCTTGGTCACTGCCATCACCTCCATTGTCATGCTACTCGTGGTCATGACGTATGCACCACTGTCTTCCTTGACTATTCTGCCTGCCGAGCGTGCTGTAAATGCCCATTCACTTCTTTGGTGTCGTATTACAGATCCGTCTGTATAAACGACTGCATCTTTCTCATCGGTGTTATCGCAGATGAGACCGTTGACCTCAGCATTAACCACAACCGGGTTCTGTTCCCTACTTTTCCTGTCGAGTGTGACAATGCATGAGAAAGTATCTCTCACCTAAGACGTATCTGGGATTTGTAATAACTAACAATGGAGGCTGTCTTAAGAAGATCAAAAGAAGACTCGCAATAGCAACAACAACAAAATAAATGTTATGATGATCATATACATGCGGATAATACCCGCGAGGCAGTACAATTAAATCTACCGAGGGGAAGTTTCTTCACATTAGCAACATATGGTGGGGAGTCATGGGAAATCTCACAAACAACAAATGCAGAAAATTGGTTTATTTGAAACAAAAAGAGATCATCAGTCGGCATGTATTAGTTGAAATCCATTGGAAGGATTCAACATCATCAAGTACCAGACCTGCTGGTGTAGGTGATCATGTCTCTCCACAACTTTCGAGCTCGACAGTTATTTAATATTTCTGTTGTTGTCCTTCGTCTAAGCCATTCTCTTAAGCTATCTGGTTGGTATCTTTTCTCTTTGCTTCCCTCTATCTCTTCGTCCCTTAACTTTCCCAGTTGTCACAATATATTCCAGCTGTTCCCGTCCCATTACATGACTAAAAATGATGATTGTTTCTTCCTAATATTGGATATTAGCTTTCTTTCTTGTCTGTTGTTCTAATAAATTGGAAGGATTCAGTAGAGAAAAGTCTAAAAGTACGGAGAAGCCAATGAACGACTAGTTAGATCCATATAGGACAATAATGTAAGTATAAACGTGAAATACGTGGAGGAAAGATCTGGGTTCTCAGATTTTCGTCTCTCTTATCGAGACTAGGAGAGATTAACTAGCTGTTCACTAGATGAGGCTTACTGCTAGACAAACGGACCAACATGAATTGTTAGAGATGGAACTGTTAGTAATAGAGAAGGTAGGACCATCAAGTATTTTAGCTAGAAGTTGTTCCAAAAAACGCAAAGTGAACAATTATTTCAAAGTGTCACTCGGGAATTTTCTAAGGATGACTAATAGACAAGAAGGTAAACGTTAGTTTTCATTAATTCGTTCTAATTATTAGAGTGGGCAACCGCCCACTAATTTTAAAATTAATATTACTCTAAGCTTTCCCACAACTGGTTCATGATCACTATTGCAATCTGCCCCTGGTCTAGTTTTCGCACACACCAGACTGTTTCTAAATCTATTGCTTATCATTATATAATCAATTTGATTACGTGCGTTGTCTCCTGGGTATTTCCATGTCCACAGACGTCTTGGATGTTGCTTAAACCAGGTGTTTCCTATCATCATTTTGTGTGTTCTTGTCAGTCAATAAGTTTCTCGCCTCTTTCATTCCTCTCGCCTAAGCCATAATGACCAACTACTTCCTCAACTCTTTCCTTTCCTACTTTTGCGTTAAAATCCCCTAGAACTATGGTGTTTTCACGTGGTTTGCATTTATGTAGTGCCTCACTTAACTGGTAAAATTTATCAATTGTTTCCTCTAGACTGTCTGCTGTTGGTGCATAAACTTGTACACATTTATGTCTATTGGCTTTCCATTCAATTTCACTAAAAGGACTCTGTCAGATATTAGGTAAAAACCTTTCACTGTTCTTGCACTTTCTGCATCCAAGATGATACCTACTCCTCTTTGGTGTTCAGTACCTCCAGAATAGATTATTTTATGTTTATCAGAATACATCTAAAATACTTCATTTAATTACCACTGGTTGTCATCTAGAATATTTTATTTAATTACCAATGGTTGTCATCTAGAATACTTCATTAATTTACAATTGGTTGTCATCTAGAATACTTCATTTAATTACCACTGGTTGTCATCTAGAGTACTTTATTTATCTACCACTGGTTGTCATGTAGAATGCTTCATTTATCTACCACTGGTTGTCATCTATAATATTTCATTTATTTGCCACTGGTTGTCATCTAGAATACTTCATTTATTTACCACTGGTTGTCATCTAGTATATTTCATTTAATTACCACTGGTTGTCATCTAAATATTTCATTTATTTACCACTGGTTGTCATCTAGAATATTTCATTTATTTACCACTGGTTGTCATCTAGAATACTTCATTTAATTACCACTGGTTGTCATCATAATTCTACCTATTCTTCTATATATCCACATTTCAAAGGCTTCAATTCTCTGTTCTTTTTTCTTGTCTAATGGCCATATTTCTGCACCATATAGGAATATTGAGAAGATGTAACATTTTGCTATTCTTAGTTTTAGCCCTGGTGTTATTTGTTTTGATGTTAGTATGTTCTTCATGATATTAAAATTACTTTTTGCCATTCCTATTCTTTTGTTTATTTAAGTTGTACATTTTCCATCACTGGTTATAGTATGTCCAAGGTAGTTGTAGTTCTGAACTGTCTCCAGGTCTATTCCTTCAATTTTGATATTCACTTGTGGGTTTTGAGTATTTTCTTTGTTTATGATCATAGTTTTAGCCTTTTTGATATTCATATCTAGTCCATAATTTTTGCTTGTCATGTTTATTAATATAAATTGTCATGTTTATGTATATATATATATATATATACATATACATATACATACATACATACATACATATATACATATATATACACACATATATACCTAAAGATGTAGATTATAAACTCTTTTCGATAACTGAAGTCTGCATAGAATGAAAAGAGTGAGACAGTAGGAGAGTGAACATCAAAATTAAGCAGCCTGTAACTGATAACTTTAAGAATGTTTCTATGCCTCTTCATGAAAGTGAAGGATTGGTCTTTTGAGCTAGTTAAATGAAAAATCATAACGGAACAAACCTGAGCCTAAATGACAGCGACCTCTATCATGAGAAAAAAGATAGGGGCTGCAACTGCAGCTCTAAATTTACTTTGAGCAAAGAAGTTATCGATTCCAATCCTCATTTCATGTTTGCGGAGATAACAAATTGTTGTATGAGAAGAAAGTGAATCAAATATTAAGAGAGCTCAAGAAGTGACTTGTAGAAAAATTCTCTGTTTTATAAGTGCTCAAATCAAGGGCAATGAGATAATTATGATAGGAAAACATGCGCTAACTTTTGATCACTCGAATAACACTGAAAAAAGACGTGCCCACAAATGTTTTCAATAATAGAGAAAATAAGTAATAAAAGATAATTAAATTAACAGAGAAAAGGTGTGTAGCAACAAAATTGCTATAAGAATTTGATTAATTATTAATTATCGTGAATACAAAGTGACATTACAGCAATCCGGTCAAAACTTATGTATTCAGTTATCTTATACAGACACCGAGTGTTCGTGATAGATTCTGTGACTGCTGGCGTCTTTAGAATTGTACAATAGAACTGGTACGTATAATAGAATAGACACTTCCTATTTATTATGCACTGTTTTCCACTTTTACTTTCAGATTATTTTGCATTATTATTAGATTACTTCAGAAACATATATTATCAAACACAATCTGAGCAAATACAATAATTAATTTGGACTTGATTTAAAAAAAAAAAAGTAAAGTACCACAGTACCAAGCGGCGTATAGGGAATATGGTGTTTGTGACTATAAATTTTACAGGACCTTCGGCACATAATTTTTAGGGTAATGTGGTCGGTATTACGCCCGTGCCGCTTTACATTCCCAGAAAAAAATTCGGTACCCATTAAAGGCTGGGTGAACCGGAAGCCGTCGGTTGGGATTGAACCCTACCTCTTGTCCTTTGTAGTCCAGTTCACTAACCACTGAGCTATCGCGGCTTATAATTTGGACTTGATGCAGACAATAATATAAAAATATAACATATAAAAATAAAACGATCCTAAATTGAAAATTCCAATACCAGTCAAAATAATCTCCATTCAATGTGTCTCTGTTAAGTATTTCATATATTTTGGAGTCTTAAGGCGTTGTCGGCACATCCGTGGTTGTGTCATCATGGCATTGACAACTATTCAATAAGCCCCATTAAATTTGCTCGGCGTCAACTGCTTACAAATTACAGCTTGTTAATATGGATTGTACTGCCAGGTCAACCGAAGGATCACTTTTGGGATTCTGCGCATTCACTATGGCGTTTCAAGCGCTTTGACTGCACTCTTTGGTGTAAATCGAGCGCTGAAAGCGTATCCATTGTTGAGTGTGCTACGTCATCATGACGAACAATCAATCGTTTATTCCTAAATCGACTGTAGCCTCGTAATGGAGGTCGAAATGATAGTTTTGTTCGTGACTTTGCAGCCCTGATGCGACTCCTGGATTTTCATGTTAGTCAGGAAGGAGGATGCCTAGATTCAGGAGAGCTTTGAAGAGATCGGGAGAGTAGACTTGTGACCAGTTTATCGTTTCACACTGCGGGTCTTGCTGGAGCGGAGACCTGAGCACTTATGGACAGCTGTTCGATGTGCGATGAGGATAATCCAACGACTAATACTAAAATGTCAAGTATTGTCCACACCAGTCAGTCTCAATAAATCAACGAGGTCTACTAAAGGTCTATGGACGACTTTCTTCCCAACAACATGCAGGCTAGTATCACGACCACCCAGGAATTAATAACGCGACATGTTTGCACTTCATTTTTACCTTTTTCCTACCTGATGCTTGTTTTGTGAGATGTTGCAGACACGGGGGTAGGGTGGGGTATATCTATCTTTCTGGAGATCGATAGTTGTGTAGCTGGATTTGTTGCAGTCTTGAATTTATTTAGTGACTCTCAGATGCGGTCTATTCACTCCACTTTGTGTGTCTTTCTATTTAGTCTTGCCCAGACGAATCAGTGTAAAAAAAATCCAAAGGGCCAACTAAAGGTCACTGGGCGATCTTCTATCACCAACATGCAGGCTAATATCATGGGGCCACCGAAGTACATTAAGGCCACTTCGCGGAGCGAGTCATAACTCAATACTTGTAAGATAAATATGCACACTTCAACATAATCTCTATTAATGGGCACTTATGAATACACTGATTCTTCATTTAAGGCAGCCATTAATATAACATTTATAATAATTATTTTGGATTTGAGCGCTGTGGATCAATGGAAATGTATCATACCATTAGTATCTCGCTTAATACCAATACAGTAGTATCTTGTTTAAAGTCACTAAACAGTCGCCTAGCTTTCCCTAAAATAAACACTTCAGACATGTTAATATCGGCCAACTGATTATCATTTACATAAACTTTCACAGTTTTTCTACTGTTTCCATCGCTGTGGACGTTTTACTGTAAGGGACTACCATTTTTGTCACATTAGCCGCTTTAATGACGTCCTGTTCTCGTTAGTATGGTCTGTGTGGTCGTCTTAACCATCTTATATTTAACAGTCAGCTCCGATACACATGTACCACTTTCTCAAATTGTACGTAACGGGTTTTGCTCCGTAGGTTTTCCATCACTGGTATCTTTAAATGTGTCTTTATGAATGTGTAATTTTAACAAGATGAACAGCCAGTTAAATCGCAATAAGATACACTAGGAAAATAAACACTAAATTTGATAGCTGTACTCTAATTCGCAGTTCTTGGAGAACTGACAAGGAGAATTATTGTTTTTGTTCGGGTGACTACATTTGCCAAGTCAAAGATAGGGAGTCGTAAATATGTTGTAGATTCAAAGTTTAGGTTTCGATGACTATTACAATATTAATTACATGTATTGTATTGTATTGTGCTGTGCTGTGCTGTGCTGTATTGTATTGTATTGTATTGTATTGTATTGTATTGTATTGTATTGTATTGTATTATTGTATTGTATTGTATTGTATTGTATTGTATTGTATTGTATTGTATTATATTGTATTGTATTGTACATCATTGGACTATAAGTCGATGATAGGATTTCGTGACAAATCTTGAAATACGACACAGTTTTAAATAAACTCAGCAGAGAACAAGATGAAAGACAGTAGCTCAAGTAATGAGATTGTATTCTTTATTTACAAGTCTTGCCTATCCAAGATTGATCTTGTTATAGGACACATTATAGAACAATTTGTTTCAGATACTTAGAAGTATGACATTTCAGCAAACATCTTTTTTTTTATTTGATAATCATAGTTGTTACATTCCTGCATATTCTGAGCAATACAAGTGATGATGTAAAAGAGGGATTAATAGCAGGACTAGCAAGTTTGCACTTATTTACCTTTTCCTATATTCTGCTTGTTCCGTGAGACATTGCAGAAACGGGGGGTATATGTAGCTTTCTGGTGATCGTTGTGTGCCTTGAATTGATGCAACCTTAATCTATTTAGTCACGCTCAGACTAGGTTTATACACTTTTTCTTAAATTGCCCTCTTCCCTCGCAGACTCATATTTTCAGACTCGAGCACGTATATTGGTTTTGTGCTACAGATTGATTGGGATTCACTCTGGTCACGTGTCCAAGCCACGTCTTTGATGTTCAATATTATAATTTACTAGAATTGTCCCTAAGTTCTTTATTTTCCTCAGAGTTATATTAAACAAAAATTGATATCCCTCCTTGTTCTGTTTGCAGAATTTCTGATGCATCTCATTTAGCATGATGTGATTTTACGCTTGTGTCTTTCCATGGACGCTGACAGAAAAGCACAATCAATTTTTTGTCTAAACAATAAAAACCATGATTCTTTCTTCCTTTTGAACTTCTTCCTAATTTTACCAGTTCCTCTTTTATGGTGGGCGGAAATCACAGGGCAAATTATCATCAGCTCCCTCAAGAGATTTCTCTATGTTTAATAAATATGATTCTCCATCACCATTTTGTGCTGTCTCCGATTCAAAGGTTGGCTACGATGGAAAACCATTTCACCTCATCACTTATTGTGCTGTTACACACTAGCACATCTTCATCTGTCCATCTCTTGATGTTGTGAGTTCACTTTAGCCTTTGTCTGCCACTGCTTTGTTTAGCATTTTTATTCCTTTAACATGAATATAAGTTGGTTATTGTGCTTGTTATGTGTTCCAACAATTTGTTTCACTTGTCTTGATCGAACTGTATTCAATAGTTCATTATTTACTTTCAGCTTTTCAAAACTTTTTTGTTCACTTTCTTCTTTGTCCACCATATTAGTTTACTCTTCAATAAATCCGCGTTTCATGGGCTTCAATTTTCTATAATCTTTTCTTATTTATTGTTCATGTTTCTGTGCCGATCATGAGTGATGGGCATATATAACACTTTGTTACATTCGATTTTAGTCCTGATGTAACAGAAAAAAGTTTCTGTCACAAGATAAGATAGAAAGACAAAAACACAACACCAGACTCAAGGTCCGACCAGGAAGAAGATGGATCAATGGAATATTGGAAACACTATGAAACATAATAGCAGACGATGCCATTAGAAGAGCACAAGTTGCACATTATATCTTCCTTCAACGCTGAAACGCTAATGAGGAAGGAAAGACAAGAAAACCTCATGTGATTTGCTTTCATGTGATTATTTCTTTCATATTATTGGAAGTTCTTTCCGTTGTTCATACTGTTCTGCTTATTTCTTTATTTTTTCATTTACGTAGTTTTTTTTTTATTAGTTTAATTTTTTTTTCAACTTGACTACGTAAGTATTGGTAGCTAAGTGGTTAGTGAACTGGACTACAAAAGACAAGAGGTCGGGTTCAATCCTAATCGACGGCTTCCTGGTTCACCCAGCCTTGCATGGGTACCGGATTTTTTTCTGGGAAAGTAAAGCGGCACGGGCGTAATACCGACCACATTACCTAAAAAAATCATGTGCCGATGGTCAATAAAAAATTATAGTCACTAATACCATATTCCCTATACGCCACTTGGCGTGACGCGGCTCTTTTCTTTAATTATGTATATATTACTTCTTGCATTGTCAGCTGCATACCAATATTTTTGTGAACTGATTTTTATGAAGATGATTTGAAGCTTCGACTAATAATAAAATTAATAATAATAATAATGACAATATAATAATAATAATAATACTAATAATAATAATATTAATAATATTAATAATATTAATAATATTAATAATAATAATAATAATACCAAGAATAATAAGAATAACTAATGTCACTGTCTTTTTCCATTTATGAAGTGGGCAGGATGTTTTCTACAAGTCTGGTGAATAAAGGCAACATGCACAGTGCAGTCGAAACTAGGTGTTGGGGTGGGGGGGGTGGGGGTGGGGGGGGGGTGGTCAATTTTAAATATTTCCCCCGACAGAAAGAAAAAAAAACAAAACAAGTTTGGATGCTGCTGTGAAACGTGCCTGTCTTTATCTGACTATGGATAATGAACCGTTTTCTTTGTCCACTCGGTCTCTGGTGTCGAGGCGTTTTGAAAATATCATGCTAGTTCCGGTATGATTCTTAATGACCAACAGCACGCATTATAGGTGATATGGTCAATATCACGTCAGCTCACCATGCCTTTCTACAAGAAATAAAATCCTCTAAAAATTTTAAGTCTTCCTAAATCTCGTAGGCTATTAGTCTGGGAAAAAAGTCGTCATATCAGAGGATTGAATCCAGTCGGTAGCGATAGCACTTATCACTCATCTATTGTATCTTCAACTTGTAAAGAAATTATGTGTATTTATATAACTGAAACGATATTCCTTTTATTTCTACAGCGATTCGTTTCTTGCAGCTCATAGTGTTAAGGTTTGTAGAAACAGAGTGATATATGATTTAAAAGAAAGAAAGAAAGAAAGAAAGAAAGAAAAAAAGAATGAAAGAAAGAAAGAAAAAAGAAAGAAAGAAAGAATGAAAAAAGAAAGAAAGAAAGAAAAAAAGAAAGAAAAAAAAGAAAGAAAGAAAGAAAGAAAAAAGGAAGAAAGAATGAAAGAAAGAAAGAAAGAAAGAAAACAGAAAGAAAGCAACCAACCCTCAAAATATAGAACGTTGATAACTGTATTGTTTATAATTAGAACATTGTTAAGCAATATTAAACTGTGATATTTCCTCCCCAACTTACTTCGGTGGATTCACTTATCATTTTCACAATAAACATATAACATTTTGTGAACGACTCAGCTGTTTTTTACTAAAATATAACGACTTATATAATTTCCTTATTTTATAAATTGAACCTGTGTGTATTCTTTTATAAAAAACATTAAATCAGATTAAAACGTATGTATCAAATTTTCATCATGTTTGCAGCGATAAATATATTTTGCATCTCACACTACAAAGTTTGTGAATGTTTGAAACAAGTATTCTCATGCATATTGATCTACTGAAATATATATAATTTAAACGCAATTTAATGTAGAAAATGCATATATTTTATGATTTCATAAATTGGAACTATTACTACTAAGTATAATTTTGTAGAATATGAAGGCTGTAGTATATAAATATAGCAAAAATAATGTCCAGGTTTGTGTTATTGAAAAATAATAATCTACTTATACGTTATGGCCACAAGCAACTTGACTAAGAAGGTCATGGCTTTAACTAAGGCAATGGTTTGGTTGAAGACACAGACATTTTTCCAGCTGTGCATTCTCAGCGATTCGGGGTTTGACGAGGAAGATTGAAAAGAGGCGGAGCCTGTAGACAGTGACTGATGTCCTTGGAAAAGACTAGGCTGAAAAACATACTGTTATTTTAGTGCCAGGTCATGCGTGTGTGAGTGGAGTGGATAGACTGGCTAATGTAGGGCTCAACTACGCAATAGACCTGACTGACATTCTCAACGTCCTAAAAGAAAAAGGTTGGTTGAATAATGGAACTTCCGTTTCTAAGATGGCGGATCTAGTCCACATTCTCTCGATCGCTGCAAAAAGTGCATTCGATGTCTGATTAATTTCAGTTCTCCATCGCATTCCTATGCTTTAAAGTCAAGATAACGATCTACCTATTACATTTGCGCTGATAAAACAATTTCGTACGCCGGCGATATTCCATTTTCAACAAATCAAGTGTTGTGAATGCGACCTTCCATCATCTAGGCTTGTTCTGCGCTTTACGTCACATTGGTGCTGTTCATGACCGTTGTTAGATTTGCTTGACGCAAGTTATTTCCATGTTACTTATTAATGTGAAATGCTTCGCCAACCGCAGTTTTATCTCTTTACGGAATTTGCACCGTGATCTGTTCGTCGTAGGCTACATTCACTAGAGTAATCAAGAATCTAAAGGGCACGTCATTGCTGTGCTTACGCCATTGTTATGTGTGTTACGTCATCGTAATGGCTCATCGTAAATCCCTAGACCGGCGTTACGCTAATCTTACGGTCCGTTGTTTGATGTGCGACGGGGATAATCTGACGACTAACTGTGTGTTTATATGTTCAAAATTGGAATCAACAACGATGGCCTAACATCATCAAGCACTATACATTTTTAAAGAAATATGACGATCATCACTTTGGGGTGGACGTGAACTTCTGGTATATGGTGGATAGGCGGCAGGAACAATTGCAGGCTATGCATGAAAAGTGTTCCTTGTTGCAGTTTCCTCATATTCCAAGTCCATGGGGGACTGGTTGGTCTCGAGGCAAGACGCCGGCCTCGGGACAGAGAGGTTGTGGGTTCAAATCTGGGCTCCACCGGTTGCGATTTTTATTTATGATTTCTCTCTGCGACAACCACTCCTGGTCTCAGCACCGAGGCCCGGCTTGAAACGTCAGTTACTCATCGACGGAAAAAACATGAGTACCTCCGAAATCGGAGTTATCTGCCTGTGCGGCGAGGGACCCCTGTGCACACGGCTGCCAGGGAAAAATGGATTAACACACAAAATTCAGTTCCTAGTCTCTAGGGACTTCGTCAGGGTTGAAAGCTTGCGGACGCAACAACAACAACAACTAAAGAAAAAGGTTGAGAACATGGCTCCGCGACGGAGAGTGAACAAGTAACCTTGACCAGACTGCAAGAAGATTTGCATATCAAAAGAGACGTTACCAGAAACGAGAGTCATGTGGGTCGCATGAGAAGATTAATTAATCAATTAAGAACCGATGTTGTCAGCCGTTTTACGTTGTGGGATTTGCTGATAAGGAGACCCGAGGGCTTTTTGGCAAATTGTTCGATTTGCAACGACGATGCCCTGACAATTAACATCTAATTGTAAAAATGGTATGAGAAAATGCTCTCTCACAATAAACCCAAACTCAAAGTTTACCAGGCTCGAGTTATTGCAACTCTACTATACGGCAGTGATACATGGCAAACATACGCCCATTAAGAACATCAGCTCAACATATCTCACCTATGCTACGTAAGAAGTCAGGGGCGTCAGATGGCATGATCCAACATCGCTTTTCTTATGCAACATTAAACAGCATATATCTTGCTGAATTAAAGTGGTTTAAGATGATCCTTAACTGGTAGTAGACTGTAATGAAGATCTTTCGTGGTAAGGCCTGTGGCGAAGAGTACAGGTCTCATCCTACTTCGGGCTGTCTTTGTGTTCTTTGTTGTTTATTTGTAGATTTTTCAGAGAGTCGTAAACATACCCGTCCCCCCAGAATTATTCGTTGATCTGTCTCGCCTCGGAAGTTTCCGTTTGTGATAATATTCATTTATGATTTCATGTTGCTTCTTTCAAGGGACACGTTACCCATGTGAAAGATAGCATAATTTTTAACAATATTCTGTACAGTAAACTGTTGACAGGCTCGCAGGCTATCTGCCGACCAACATTTCGTTTTAAAAGTTCCTGTTTATGCGACATTAAGCTGTTCAACATCACTAAATGACAATCTGGAAACATGTGCCTCAGATAAACAGAAATGGGACAAGCTGCGTAAAGAGCGGGGTGAGGATAGGAAACGTAAAGATACAGAAAAGATGGCAAGGAAAAAAGACGATGTAAAAACTAAGTCAGAACAAAAGCACAAAAGCGCAAACGACAGCAGGACTATTCAGTCCTGACAAAACAATACGTAAAAAAGAAAGAGAAAAAAAGAGGGTTAAAAAGAGAGAGGGTGAGAGAATTATAGAAATGTAATGAGAGAGTGGATATGGAAAAGAGTATGAAAAAAATTAGAGAAAGAAATGCACGTAAAAAATAAGAAAATAAACGAATGATAGATACCAATAAGGAGAGGGAGATAATGTGTGAGTGAAAAAAAGTAAGAAAGAAAGCCATTGAGAACGACCTGAGGGTGAGAAAGCGGACCAAAAAAAACAATAAATAAAATCAAGCACAGCGATAATGAGGAGTCTCGGTGGCTGAGTGGTTAGTGTGCTTGCCTTGTGATTAGAAGTGCTTGGATTTAATTTACAAAAATGACAGAATTTCAGGACCGACAAGGCTTTTCGTTTCACCTAGCCTCTAAAAAAAGTACAATTTTTTTAGGAAGTAAAAGGCGGCCTGGCGTGACACTGACCACATGACTATAAAAATGTGATTTATTCATGGAAGAATATGGTCACCAACATCATATTTATTATTTTCCACACGTGGTGGTTACCTTCACAATTACCTTTATATCGATAAGGAAACACGTACATTTACACAAACGTAAAGATGTGTAAGAGTTCTAGAGAGATCATTATCATCATCATCATCAAGTACCGGGCATGCTGGCGTAGGTGATAAAGTCTCTCCACAACTTTCGATCTCGACAGTTATTTATCATTTCTGTTGTTGACATTCTACCAAGCCATTCTCTTAAGCTGTCTGGTATCTTTTCTCTTTGCTTCCCTCTATATCTTCGTCCCTCAATTTTTCCAGTTATTACAATGTATCCCAGTTGTTCTCTTCTCATTAAATGGCAAAAAATGATGATTGTTTCTTCCTAATATTGGAAATTAGCTCTCTTTTTGCTTTGACCTCTTTCATAACATTTTCATTACTCTTCTTAGCTGTCCATGGTATTCTCAACATTCTTCTGTAAAACTACATTTCTACAGACTTCAGTGATTTTCTAGTCTGTTGTCCAAGATTCACATCCATAAGTTAAGACTGGCTCTATATAACATTTAAGAACTCTTTTTCTTATTTCTATTGTTAAAAATGGATTGCATAGTATCGTCCTCATTTTTTGGAAAGCTGCTTTTGCCTATGCCATTCTGCATCTCACCTCTTTTGTACATCTTTCGTTTGAGGTTAACAAAGTTCCCATATATTGCAATTAAATTTACCTGTTTTAATATTTTACACGCACACGCACACGCACACACACACACACACACACACACACACGCATGCACACGCACACGCACGCGCACGCACACACGTGAGAGAAAGAGAGAGAGAAAGAGAGAGGGAGTTTTTAAAAATGTTTGAATAAAAGTACTATAACCCATACATTTAAAGCGTAAAGGAAATAAGCAGCAGTGCATCCTGGGAAAGGATTATTGGTGATCTCGAGCGGGTTCAGCTCACGAGATTCTGTATGTTCACGTTTGAGTGATTGGCCGGTTTTTACTGTGACGTGAATAGAAGGCTGGTTTCCTGTTGCACATGCAAATGGAAGGAGATGTTTCTGTTTAAACAACCGGTGTCATTTTATCGTGACATATAAATTAATAGCTGGGATGTTTGGAAGCTTGTCCCGCTCAATATAAAGTGGTGATTTGGAAAGTGAAGATGAGGAATTCAAACCCATGAAACAACTCGGCTGTTTTCCATTAGAGGGTTTTAAATCTTTAGACTTTTTTCTCCCCCTTCCAGCAGGCATGTAAGGCAGCAAGAAAACAGCAGGCATGGATGTCAAGTGGAAAAGGGAGGACGTTAAACGTGTCTAATGCGACAAATAAGGTCACTAGGGCGTTATAAATGTGCTTCTGTATGGGATTGTTGAGAATATAATTGACAGTTTAAAGTAGTGTTGAGGACGTCCGAGTTTAAGGGAGTAATGATGGTGTAATAAAGAGTACGCCATGAGATTTTAAGGAGTAATGAAGATGTAGTAATGAAAACGTTCGGGCTTAGGGAAGTAATGAAGACGTAGTTATGATGTCTATAACATGGCACCCTATAATGATTAACTAAAATATCGGGAAAACAATTCAACAGTAACAGTGGTAACTATATGATGAAAATGATAACTAAGCAACACAAATTATAATTTAATTTATTGTTATTGTAAATATGTATGTCATAACTGAAGAAATTCAGTGGCGTATTAAAGTCGATAGTCAATTCTGCCTATGTCGTGTACGGCTTGTTCAGACAGACCATGTCTAACAATTTCCATTTTGAATTATTTCGTTAGCTATCCAGTCGAATATAGATGTCTATAAAAATAATGTAAGTTGAAGAAGCAACAGCGTCATCTGATAAACTGGTTAAACGGCTGGAAAAGAAATGATAAAATAGATATTGTTTTCATGAAAGGTGTTCTCATAATTTATGTGAAATGATTTTATACAGGGGAAGCAATCACTAGCGACGTCAACAGAGACCTAAAAACAAGAGAATCTGTGACAGAATCCCGCTGCTGAAGTTCAAGATCCTATCTAAATCATTTCTAACTTGTTTCCTTTCATCTGGCATTCATTTAGCTGCAAATTTCATTCATTCTTATGTATTACTACTCTTTCCCCTCTATTTTTAGACGATGGGGAGATACCAGACTATGGACTGTATCAAATTATATCCCCTTGAATTTGACAGCGAGGATTATGGCTCTTGTTAATTAATTAACAATAGTCTAGAAGGTTATATATTACACAGGATATTTTATAGATTAATCGTCGTCTCATTATTATAACAGTTTTTAATTTGTTTCTGTGTCTTCCTTACTTTCTGTGTATTTGTTTTTAAAATTTATCTTCAAATTGTGCATTGTTATTGAGTTTATTATTGTTATATTAAAAACTAACAGTCACCAATATCACATTATATTTGTACCAATATGAACTTCTAGAATGTTAGTACTTCGCTGTGCTTTGCCTCAGTGTATTGCTCTATTCCCACCTCAGTTCCAATATTAACGATGTAACTACAATTTTCCTCTTTTTAGCCATCACGTGCTTTGTATAGATCGAACACTATATCTCTAACATTAAAAGTCTATACAATTTAACTGAAATTAATGACATTACTGATGAAATCAACTGACGTTAATGACATTACTACAGAAATAAACGTATACTAATGACATTACTGATGAAATCAACTGACGTTAATGACATTACTACAGAAATAAAATAAACGTATACTAATGACATTACTGATGAAATCAACTGACGTTAATGACATTACTACAGAAATAAACGTATACTAATGACATTACTGATGAAATCAACTGACGTTAATGACATTACTACAGAAATAAACGTATACTAATGACATTACTGATGAAATCAACTGACGTTAATGACATTACTACAGAAATAAACGTATACTAATGACATTACTGATGAAATCAACTGACGTTAATGACATTACTACAGAAATAAACGTATACTAATGACATTACTGATGAAATCAACTGACGTTAATGACATTACTACAGAAATAAACGTATACTAATGACATTACTGTAGATATCAACTTGCATCTATGGCATTACTGCAGAATTCAACTTACTAATTATATTAATCCAGAAATAAACATAAACTTGTAATATTACAGCAGAAATCAACTTATACTAATAACAATACTACAAAAATCAACATACGCGAATGACACTACTCTAGAAGTCAACTTAAACTTATGACATTACTACAGAAATCAACTTACACTAATGACAATACCACAGAATTTAACTTAAACTAAAGACAGTACAGCAGAAACCAACTTACACCTAATGAGATTTCTGCAGAAATTATACTTACACCAACATTATTACTGAAGAAATCAATTTACACTGATCACATTACTATAGAAATCAACTTACACTAATGACTTTACTGCAGAAATCAACTTACACTTAATCACATTACTACATAAATCAGGTTACACTAATCGCATTACTGCGGAAATTAATCTTCACTAATCACAATACTATGAAAATCAACTTACATATGGCAAGAGGACAAGGCTAAAACGACTTTGCGGTTCCTGGATGACAAAGACTTCAAGGAAAGCGGCATCACACAGTAAAAAAAAAAAGTAAAGTACCCCCGTCCAGCCAAGTGGCGTATAAGGAATCTGGTGTAAGAGACCATACATTTTACAGACCCTCGGCACCTGATTTTTGGGGTAATGTGGTCGGTATTACGCCCGTGCCGCTTTACTTCCCTCCACCCCCTCCCCAAAAAAAAATACGGTACCCATTAAAGGCTGGGTGAAACGGAAGCCGTCGGTTGGGATCGAACCCTACCTCTTGTCCTTTGTAGTACTGTTCACTAACCACTGAGCTATCGCGGCTCCCTTGTGGCGTATAAGGAATATGGTGTTAGTGACCATTAATTTTACAGACCTTCGGCATATGATTTTTGCGGTAATGTTGTCGGTATTACTCCCGTGCCGCCTTACTTTTCAAGAAAAAAAAATCCGATACCCATTTAAGGCTGGATGAATCCGGAAGCCGTTGGTTGGGATCAAACCCTGCCCCTTGACCTTTGTAGTCCAGTTCACTAACCACTGAGCTATCGCGGCTCAGAGCTGAAATAGTTAGCTCATGTCAGACAATATATTGCGCCCAGTGCTCTTCTTATTTATTGCTTTTCCCAATTTATTGAGCCAGGTGCCCATTTTTCTTCATCTTCGTCAACATGGGAGCACAAACCTAGAATTTAACCCACACTTAGTTTATCAATGGGATATCGCCTTAAGGAATACGCTACAACTAACGCCCATGATGATTGCACACAGAAGAATGAATACATTAAAAAAAATTAATAAATTACAACTCGAAGAAATAGACAACTTACAAGTACATTAGAGAACAATCAGCTATTCTATTGATAGTAATTGTAACTTGAAATGAGTAACATTAACTAATAATAAAGGGAACAAATACACGTTGACAAATTAGTAATTGTTGACACAACAACAAAAAAGAAAGAACTACGTGTACATGATTTTACATTTTGATCCTTAATTCTGTTCATTTACTTTAAAAATTAGTGTTTAAGTGTTACACTTTTAACTTTTCAAACAGTACCGTGTCATCTCAATAAAAAAATAAATATCTGTGCGCCTATTACACCCTTCAGTTTAACTTTAAAAGAGAGAACTTTACCAGATAGAGTGCACAGTTTTTACTCTTGAGCTTGTACGTTTTTTTTTGTTCCCCCCATTTTCGTTAGTTCTGGTTCGTGGACACATTATTTGAAACTGAAGAGCTGAAGAGGGAATATTTTGTAAAAGTTTATTTTTAAATCTATCTTTATCGTGCTATTCCATTACTAGGGTCTGTCTAGGGGGCGTATAAGACTGGAGAATAAAGGCCGCTTGTCCGGAACAGTCGCCATGATGTGTTCTGGTGTGAGTTTTAAATGTCACCTCTACTCCCCCCCGCTTCTCCTCCCCACTATAGAAATAAAACGCGTGACTATGCCGTGATTTGAACTCCTCATTTAGAGTACGAGGAATTATCGATTCGGTCACCCGCTCTCCATTGAAACGTAAATAATAATACATTGATGAAAGCTAATCACCGACATTTTTGCACTATTCGACACTACTATCGTTTATTTATCTAAACAATAGTTTTAGAAAAGAAAACGAAAGTCTGTGCATGTTACTTAAGTAATATTAAACTGACGTACACGTCACTCCCTGAGATGTATAGGAAGTATTGTATTAACGTTCATAAGTAAGAAAGTAAAGAGCCCCCGTCACGACAAGTGGCGTATAGGGAATATGGTGTTAGTGACCATAAATTTTACAGACCTTCAGTACATGATTTTTGGGGTAATGTGGTCGATATTACGCCCGTGCCGCTTTACTTTCCCAGAAAAAAATCCGGTACCCATTTAAGGCTGGGGGAACCCGGAAGCCGTCGGTTGGGATCGAACCCTACCTCTTGTCCTTTGTAGTCCAGTTCACTAACCACTGAGCTATCGCGGCTCCCATTAATGCTCATAATTTATATTTATATTGACACATGCAGGGATTATGTTGTCAGTATCACTGTAGGCCATCATGTTTCTTCCACATAAAATCTCTTGTGACCATTTGAAAGTCCTCAAATGGCAACAAGAGCTTAACAGAAAAAAAAGAGGTCGACGTAGAGAATGACTAAAAATAACACTGATGCGGGAAGCAACAACAGCGGGCATCTGCTCTCTTGTCAAGATTGAGAAGCTAGCTCAGAATAGTGACTTGTGGCGAGATGCAGTGTGGGTCTTGTACAAGGTCTGACAAGTCTCTCTCTCTCTCTCTCTCTCTCTGCGATCAGGACTCAATCAGAGTAGGATTCCAGACTCTCACATGGAGTCAGCTGTGAGGTTAAGTGTGTTGATCGCCCCCATAGGTCTGACAAGTGACAGCATAGATTGTCGGATATGGAAAGTCTAGAATTTTTGCCTCACGTGTCGTATTCGGGACAAAAGGACAATCGATATAAATAACAATTTTTACGAGATTTGTTGGCCCATGTTGACTATAAATAATTTGTCGCTTCTTAAAGTTAATCAATAACATATTCATCAAATTTGACTTCTTGTCGTGCGAAAATACTGAATGTAAATAAGTGAAGAAAAAACAAAACTCGAATAGTATGCGTTGACAACAATGGCCAGCATACGAGAGTAGAATGTACTGACCTTAAATTCCTTCTCCACTTCTGCAAGTTTCATCATTTCCTGCCTGAGTTCAAAGGTCGTCATGATAGGATCCGGGCTGGATAGTGCCATATATGCGGGACTAGCCAGAGCCCGGTATGCATTTAACCGTGACCTTGACCGTTTTAATGAGTCATAATTCTGTTTCGTAACACAGTCTTGGCACTTGCATGAGATTGGATGGGGTTTTTCGATGGTGTGGTTTCGGGACAGGAACATCTGAATGATCTCGTGGTTGTTGTAGTGAGCTGCTAGAATCAGTGGCGTGATATCTGGTGGGAACTGGCTCTTCTCTTCTAGTCTGAAAAACGCATCCCCACCACCCATCCTTCTGAGTTTATCCTCCCCGGCCATGAAGTTTGGGTGTTCGATGATGATTTTAACGATTTTAACAGCGCCCTTGGAGATTGCATGCAGCAATGCCTCCTCTATACAGGTGAAACTGAGATTATCCAGAAGGATTTCGATGACATCGATCTTCTCAGAGTCTATGGCCAGGTGCAGGGCGTTTCTGCCCATGTAGTCCACGCAGTTCACATTGAGCGAACTCTCGCCGCTGTCCTCCAGCGATTGCCGTACAATGCCCACATCTCCGAGGTAGGCCGCGTTGAGAAACACTCGCTCTTCATCAGTGAGCTGGGCGTTGTGATGGCCAAGTTGTCAGGTAATAGACGCAGCGACGTGTTGCAGGATTAATTAGGGGGTGGGGGGGGGGGTGGGGGAGAAAGAAAAGCAAATGTATAAACATTTTAATTATTTCAAAGATGATTTTTAAAAAGAAAAATGAACAATTAATTTTAAAGTAATTATAGAATATGACAAAAATGTGTACAAAAGTAATTACCCACATGTAACTTTGTAACAAATATTGGTTTCATTAAATCATGTGAGTACATTAATACAGACACACACATTAATTAGAAAATGGAAGGAACATTAATTTAATAAAGTTACAATTTACTTAAACACAACATATACTATGTTAGAAGACGATACATATAATATGGATATTTTGTTTACATTGACACAAAAAGAGTATTATAAATCATATACTAAAAAAACAGATATCTAAATAAAAAGAGTAAAAACAATTACAACCTTCAGACAATGTATACATACGAAGGTGAAACATATATCAAATTAAATTTGCAAATAAAAGCTTTGCTGCAAGTTAAATAACACACAGAAGAGTGTGTTGGTAGCTCTATGGTCTTTAATGCTGTCAATGTCTACTTAGCTAGTGAAAACACTGAAGACAGAAAGAAAAAAAAGTTGTTCTATTAGTCATTCTGTCGAAAGCATCATTTTAACCATCGGTCAATGCAACAATGAAATAATTATTTATGTACACAATTACATAGTCACATGAACAAGGACTATAACAGGTACAGTGGAGAAGACAAAAAATAATTTGTTTGCCAAAATAATAAAATGTATAAATATAACAAATGCACAATTAAATAAGCAAAAACATAAAAACGTTTTTATATCATTTCGACACTATCTTGTTTATTTAATCATGAAAATCAGTACATGATTTGCACAGCTTAGAACAACAATAAAATGGTGAAAGTAAACTCTTATCCCTTTCTAGTGTTCCTTACAAGTCCAAATTACAAATATAAGTCACTGGACTTTAGCCCCTGGGCAAACGGGCAAGTATTTTAAAGTTGCTACGGATATATGGTGTTGGCCTCAACATCTCTTATTTGAGACATGGTCAGTATTACGTCAGGACGTTTTCTTTTCTCCACATAAAATAACCGGTGCCAGTTTCTAGAGACTGGACAAACTCGAAACGGACATTTGTGACAAAAATATATTTGTAAAAGTTAAAGTTGTTTGAGATTGGTCACAGATTGCTTGGTCAACATTTTACAGCGCCCCCATAGGATGAACTCCGCTGTAAAAATAGAACTGAACAAAATACACACGCAATTAGAGCTTGCAAGATTACATAAAGAAATAAACAGCGCAAAAAAAAAAACACGAACACAAAAAGTAAGGAAATATATATTAAATAATCTTGTAACGAATGTCGTCATATGAAAATAAAGTTGAAAAAAAAAAGAAATTAAACATCAAAGGCAGAAGCCACAAGGTATTGATACAATTCAAACATTTAGCTGTGTTACGGTGACATCATTTATGATTTCCGTCCCGTTTTCCTGTTCAGCCGGCAGTGCTTTAATTTAATCACACTAAACAGAGATTCGATGAGCAATTATAAATGGAGAATTCAACTTCCATTAAGAGTTCCCTTTATAGACATTGCGTGCTGAGAGCTGAACTGTTGGAAATAATCAGTGAGAAACTCTAACAGAGTTAATGTAGATACAATTCTGACATTAGCAATAATGAGTCAATAATTGATCGGTAAAAACGTACATCTTTTAACGATGCGTGTTTATTCCCAGTCAAAAAGGCCAGAAGTAAACCGTTCTCTAGAATTTTCCTTTCCCTCTGTTTTCATTCATTTTCGCTCATACTATGATTGGGAAAGAGTGAAAAACTAACTCTAGTCCTCGCTTTTTCTAACAGTCTCATATATTATGTTTATGTTCAGATTATCATCAACATTACCACTTCCAATTATTCGGGCATGCTTTTTAATTATTAATAACGTGACAAGTTTTCAAAAATTGCGTACACTTCCTTTGGTCAGGGAAGGAAAGGCAAGCTGGAAGAGTGCACTGGGTTACGCTCCCAAAAAGATGTACCCAAGAGAACTGGAGCCTCTCTTAAAAATGACAGTATAAGGTAAAGTGATAGAGTTGTACGGTGCTAAATCAGATTAAGAAATAATCGATCTAATTGTTTTGCAATGTAATATGATTGCCAATGGAGAACGTTCCCTGATGGCACTTACACTTAGAATCAGCGTGAATAAGGACGGAAAGCAGAGGCGGGTAAAGACTGACCAATTTAAAAGCTGACATCACGCTCAGCACAATGCGTGGGAGCCACTAAAGAAAATTAACCTGGTTCTCTATTATCCATCAACGCTGAAGTAGGATACAGTGACAGAGGATGATAACGTAAAGTAAAGTAAAGTAAAGTAAAGTAAAGTAAAGTAAAGTAAAGTAAAGTAAAGTAAAGTAAAGTAAAATTTCAAGATACACATTCAAAGTTGTTTACATCTTCAGTTTCCATTATAACATTCATGCAATACTTATTTCCTTAAATGTTCCGTTATATGTCAATCTAAACAAAACCATGCTCATTAGACTAGACCGGTTTGGCGTCATCAATACGTGTGGGGCATTTCCATATCTGCTACACCCTCGTTCTAGCAAGCAATAAAGTGTTCATTCTGATCTGTTATACTATTCTATTAAACATAGTGTTTTGAAAGGCAGATGTGTAGCTCATGATGAACACTTTCGGGTCCCGGTAAAGGTCATCGCCAGCCGCACAATCTCCATGCGCCGGCGCAACATCTGAGTGGAGTTCGTGATCAATGAGAGCGCCCCAAAGAGACGCTGCCACAACAAATGAAGTTAAGCCTCCACTTCGATTTGACAGCAGTCCAGCTGGTGGTGAATTTGCAGTGGAACATAGATCATAACTTCTGTCCTAGGGTAAAACTATGACCTAGTACTGTACCAATTCAATCAACCGTCGTCGCCTGCAGCCACGAATCTCATTGCGCTGGCGCAAACCGCGTTGATTCGGTGGTCAGGTAAATGGGAGAGGACTATAGCAGTCTCCGCAAAAGAAAATCAAGAGCAGAAAAAATTATCTTAAAACAAACACTGCAAAAAAAAAATGCTCATAAAACAACATAAATTGCACTAAATTATAGCAAACATTGAACATTATAAATAATAGATTGCAGCAAGTACAATTATCCACATTATTAATTAAAGCAGTAAGTACTACTAGTATTATTAATTATTACGCTAATAGCATCATCATTATTATTACCGATAACAAAAACAATAGTAAGATTATTACTAGAGATTGCTCCCTATTCTCTAATAATAGAGAAACTCGTTAGTTCAGTCGTTACTATACTGCCAGGAACATTAGATTTGGTTTAATCTCGATCAGCATCTTTTAGGTTCACCAAACTTATAATATATACCGGATTTATGTGGAAATTTAGGGCGATCTGACGTGGTACCGATCACATTACCTATAAAATGTAATGTTGTTCTTCATTGAAAAATATGGGTATTAACCCTTACCATCCCACCTGTATTCTCTAATAATGTAACTAATATAACTTGAAGTAACAATTCTATTCAAACTACTATTATTGATTCCAGTAATGTAATAATTACTGGGAACCGCGATAGCTCAGTGAACTGGACTACAAAGGACAAGAGATAGGGTTCGATCCCATCCGACGGCTTCCGTTTCACCCAGCCTTTAATGGGTACCGAATTTTTTTCTGGGAAAGTAAAGCGGCACGGGTGTAATACCGACCACATTACCCCAAAAATCTTGTGCCGAAGGTCTGTAAAATTTATGGTCACTAACACCATATTCCCTATACGTCACTTGGCGTGACGGGGGTACTTTACTTTTTACTAACTACTACAGACATTGCCAATTAAAACTTATTTTCTTCTTTCCATAATCCAGGAGGTCGTTGGGGCCCTATTGACAGACTTAGCCAATGTTCTCTGTATCTCTCTATCTTCAGTCATTCTTTGGGACTCAACAAAGTCAAGGCCTGATCACTCTTTGATGTTATCTTCTTATCTTTTTCTCGGTCTGCTTATCCTTCTCCATCCTTTCACAGCCACCTGCAGAATGGTCTTCGCAAGGTCAGACGATCAAAACACACGGCCAAACCATTTCAATTTATGTTTTCATCACAATAGTTAAAGGGTAATAATATTCTCTGATTACTTGTATCTTTTGAGAAATTTTTTATTTGTGATGCGATCTATCGTATCCTTTGAGAAACTGTTTATTCCTGATGCGATCTATTATATCCTTTGAGAAACTGTTTATTCCTGATGCGATCTATTGTATCCTTTGAGAAACTGTTTATTCCTGATGCGATCTATTATATCCTTTGATAAATGTTTTATTTGTGATGCGTTCTATTGTATCCTTTTAGAAATTTTTTTATTTGTGATGCAATGTATGTAAAATATACTCCAAATCTTTCGATGACACTTCTTCTTCAAAGTTTGTGTTTGCTCCTGTATTTCAGCTGTAGGGGTACGTTATTATCAAGCCTAAGATGATAAATTATTATTAATTATTATATAAAACTTTAATAAAACAACTATTATTAACTTTAGTAATACGAATAGTACTACTACACTTGGTAATATTACTGTGAATACTACTACTATTAATTTTAGTGTTATTCTTCATAAATGATGGTGCTAATAATACATCATCATCATGTACCCTGCCGGTTGGAGTAGGCGATCATGTCCCTCCACAATCTTCTATCTACAGTGCATCGTATCAGTTCTGTTGTTGACTGTTTTCCATGCCATGACACCAAGCTATCCAGTATTTTCTCTCTTTGTCGTCCGCGATCTCTCTTTCCTTTTATTTTGCCAGTTGTAACCAAGTATTCCAACTTTCCTCTTCTCATGATGTGCCCAAAAAATGTTGATTGCTTCTTTCTGATGTTTTTTAAGAGCTCCCTTTTTGTGTTGGCCTCTTTGAGAACTTCCTCATTGGTCTTTTTATCTGTCCAGGGAACTTTCAACATTCTTCTGAGAAATCCCATCTCTGTGGCATCTAACCGTCTTTTCATTTGTTTGTCTACTGTCCATGATTCGCTTCCATAGGTCAGAATTGGTTCTATATAGCACTGATGAACTCTCTTTCTCATTTTTATTGACATAGATTTGTTGCATAAGATATTTTTCATTTTCTTAAATGCTATTTTGGCCTGAGCTATTCTGCTTTTTATTTCTGTGGTGCATCTCCCATCTGATGTAATTATTGTGCCCAAGTATTTGAAACGTTGCACTTGTTTTAGATTTGTCTCGTTTATTTTTATGCTGCATGATGGTGATGATTGTTTCTTCGATATAACCATTACTTCTGTTTTCTTACTATTCAGACTGAGACCTTTCTTGTTGCTTTCTTCTACTATTATGTCTATCATTTCTTGTAGTTCGTTCTCTGTCTCTGCTATTAAGACTGTGTCATCCGCATATCGCAAGTTATTTATGTTGTGACCGTTGACTTCAATTCCTTTTTTGTCTATTATTGATCTCATAATATATTCGCTGTAAAGTGAAAACAAGTCCGGTGACAGAACACAGCCTTGTCTGACTCCTTGTTTTATATATTGGAATTGTCCTGTTTGGTTGTTAATTCGTATAGCTGCTGTTTGTTGCCAGTACATATTTGTTATGATTCACAGATCCTTGCCATCAATGTTTAATTTCTCCAGCATATTGATCATTTCCACATGCTTTACTTTGTCAAATGCTTTCTTGTAGTCTATAAAGCACATATATAGATCTTTCTTTACCTCTATAGATCTTTCTATCAATGTCCTTAAGATGTATATTGCGTTATCGGTGCCCTTTCCTTCCACAAATCCACATTGTACCTCAATTATTTCTGGTTTTATTTTGTTCCTTACACGTCTCATGATTATTCTTAGTAATATTTTAGTCATATGGCTCATGAGACTAATAGTGCGATGGTCTTCACAATCAGTGGCGCCTGACTTCTTCGGTATGGCTACAAAGATAAATTTTAGTAGATCCTCGGGTATGTGTCCTGTGTTATATATGTCATTGAGTAATTTTGTTATGACTTGTACTCCCAACTCTCCTAATGCATTTATCTCTTCGGTTGTTATATTGTCAGGACCTGGAGCTTTGCCTCTTTTCATGTGTTGAATTGCGTCCTCCACTTCACTCTGCATTATTGGTGGTCCTGTGTCTTCATTTGAATTGTTTAATTCTGGTCTTTCATCATCATAGAGTTGACTAATATATTCTGTCCATCTTTCCATTGTCTTCTCCTGTCCCATTATTATATTTCCTTCCTTTGATTTCACACATCCTGAAACTTTGACTTCTTTTCTTCCTGTTAGTTCATTTAACTGATTGTGCATAAATTTTGGGTCTTTCTTTTGTTGTTTCCATTTCTTCACATTTCTGTTTTAACCATCCTTCCTTTGCTTCTCTGCACTTCTTTTGGATCTTTTTGTGCAATATTTTGTATGCTCGTTCTTCTTTCTTATGTTTTCTTCTTTTGTCCATTAGTTGTAATATTTCTTCTGTCATCCATTTCTTTTTGTTGATTCTTTTAGTCACTGGTATTACTTCTTTTGATGTTTGCTGAATCGATTGTTTGAGCATTTCCCACTGCTCCTGGATGTCCTGTATTTTCTCAATAGCATTATATCTATTTTGTACTATCATGCTGTACTTATCACTCATCTGTTTATCTATTCTTAGCATATCAAGTTCTAATTTTATATTTCTTGGTGATTTCTGTGCCTTCCGCAGTTTTATTCTTATCTTTCCAACTACTGGTACATGGTCACTATTACAATCTGCTCCTGGCCTTGTTTTAACAGACGTTAGCCCATTCCTAAATCTTCTCTGTACCAGTATAAAATCAATTTGATTGTGCACTTTTTTGTCTGGGCTTTGCCATGTCCATAGTCGCCTAGGGTGTTGTTTGAACCAGGTGTTACCTATAATCATTTCATGTGTCTTTGCCCAATCTATCAATCTATCCCCTCTGTCATTCGTCTCGCCAAGGCCATGCCCCCCAGTCACATTTTGCACTTTAATTTTGCTTTTTATTTTTATTTTGCTAATAATACAACTACAAATATTACTATCATTAGTGCTACTTCCTCTTTAAATACTGACTGCTGAATGATGCAGTCGACAATCATGGCACACCGGACAAACGCAATGATAGGGTTCTGTCGCACCAATCAGGTGTCACATTGCATGCATGATGTCTGCTCTTGTGACTGACTATTTACATAAAACCATGATGAAACGTAAACGTCTCACGTTTGACTCAAAATCACTAAATGATTCACCATCATTGATGTTTTAAATCGAATAGTCAGTGATTTATATAAGGGACTTAATTTATATCCCTTGCTCATTTCTAAAGTCGTTATTGCAGGTCCCTCTCCCGACAATAGTCTGTTCTTTATTCTATCTATCTATTGACCTTTAGAGCCGTAGCCGGTACATAGGGCATAGACCCAGATACTCTTTCTCTTATATAAATTGGACCGTGAAGTAAATGTACGGATGGGTTGATCGTATGACCAAAAGGTCCACGACAACGAAAATCAGGTAGGTGTGCGATGACATATAATGTCATCTTTAGAACTTGACAAAACAAATATGTTAACGTATCTGTGTTTGATCATTTAAGAGCCCGGTGGCGTTGTGATTAGTGCACTCGCCTGCCGACCTGAAGGTTTGGGATTAAAGCTAGTTAAGCCAAATATTTTCCCTATCTAAAAGACTTTCAGAGTCCACCCAGCCTCTTAAAATCGGTACAGAAGATATTTTTTATGGAAGAAAAGGAACTGGCCATGTCACCTCATGAAGTTACGGCTCAGTACTATGACGTCACCAACACTTTATTGCACAAGAGTAGTTGCTGTGGAACTGTTTTTACTTGTTATGATCAACTTTTGACACAGTGGTTGGTGGTCACCTAAGAGGCTTCGAGGATTATAAGTCAAAGTAGCTACCAGTAAGACTAGGCGACCGAGTGAAGAAATGAACATTGTGTGTAAACAGCAAACTACAGAACAATCATTAAAAAAAGTAAAGAACCCCCGTCACGCCAAGTGGCGTATAGGGAATATGGTGTTAGTGACCATAATTTTTACAGACCTTCGGCACATGATTTTTGGGATAATGTGGTCTGTATTACGCCCGTGTCGCTTTACTTTCCCAGAAAAAAAATCCGGTACCCATTTAAGGCTGGGTGAACCCGGAAGCCGTCGGTTGGGATCGAACCCTACCTCTTGTCCTTTGTAGTTCAGTTCACTAACCACTAAGCTATCGCGGCTCCGTACAGAACAATCATAGTGTATTACATTTGACCATCTTTTTTTTATGTAACTGAGAATCTATGGATCTGCCCTGAATGCAATGAGATGTAGTCTATTAATCAATAGTCAGTGACGTTTAAGATTTTGTTAATCCATGTTTAGAGTATTTCTTCGTTCCCTCTTATGTGTTGTGATAATTAATGTTTACGAATGAAATGTTGGATACTGTTTTAGACAATGTAATTTTTTGTTGCTGAATATAACTCAGAAATGGAGCTAAACCCACGAATCTTATAAAATCTTGTATCTATAATTTCAAATTGGCGACCTATATGTCCTAGTCACGTAAATCTTCTAGTCAATTAAATGCCCTAATTTCATCATTGTCCTTGCCGCTAGACATCCTAGTCCCCTAAATGTTCTTCCTCTTTCCTTCCTCGTTTTCCTTCCTTGCTCTTTTTTTCACCTCTGCTGCTGTTATGTTTCATAGTGCTTCTAATATTCCGTCAATCCATCTTTTTCGTGGTCGGCCTTTGAGTCTGATGTTCTCACAGCGTTTATTGAAGGCTCATTGTGTTGTGTTTTGATCTTTCTGCCCTGTCATGTGGTCCAACCAATTTACCTGATGTTTCTTTATATTTTCCTATGACGGGGGCTATTCCTAGCTTTTTATCTCAGTTCTTCATTTCTGATATTATCTCTCAGTCCCTAAATGGTGAGATTTTAAGCTGCTCTAGAAGGGGGCACTCAGAAGAGACTTCTTCCCTAATTCAACAAGAAATCACAGGTAAGCTTTATAGTTCCGCTCACCTAAATCCATTCTATGGAATAAAAGCTAACACGATAACACGCAAACTTTGACAGAAAATATTTTCACCTTTGAAAAAGCTCGTCCAAAAAGAAACTGCAAACCATATGCAAAATATTGCCAGCTTAGGAAAGAATTGTAATGATTTGCGTTGTTTTCATCATATCCTTCGTAAATATCGTCAAAGTCTCCGAAAGATCCAATTCGAAACATTGTCAGGTCAATTTTATATCACAATCAATGAGAATTAACACAGACAAAATTAGTCGTGACAACAGTGACCACAATCTATTTTCACGAATGTTCAGTTGGAGCTAAATTTGTTTTGACAGGCACATGTCTGAACTTTATGTTATTTTGAAATATAAGCTTCTATAATTACATAATTTCAAAAAGCATCGTGAATTGTTATTCGAGCACAACACACCACAATTTCTATTAGTCAATACTGTGTAAGCTACGGTACGATCATAAAACCTGGAAATGTATAATTGGTGAATTGACTTTCTTTCATAACTTGTGTATAAAATCATAATCTATTTCTCTTTGTCTGTTCATCATTAGCACTTTTCTCAATATCTACACTGTTTATTTAATTTTTTTTCTGGACAATGCACATCCATCTATATTAGTAAGAGCAGCGGGCAAAAAGATATTATTCCGATTTTGTGACGATGACAATATCAACTGAGTTGGCTTGTTTTGATAGTGTAGGTCGGTTTCTGACTTGTAGAATTCAGGTTGTAGAGTTGATATTGGAGGAAAAGTAGGGGGGGGGGGCAATTCCTGAAGATACTGCTGCAAGATTACGAACAGTAGAACCTAACATTGAATCCAGATGAAAAGTTAGTCCAGGAGAACAGGAATGCTTCCTTACGCAGAATGTGAGTCATTATAAAATCCCCTGAGACCGTAACTCTGTGTACGGACGCATGGACTAAGTTAGAGAAGTTCCTCCGCTCATCAAAGACAATTAGTGGCGAGCCACTAAGGTAAGGGAAGCAATTAATTAGGCTTTGATGTTAGTTAAACTCCAGTGTGGATAGTTTGACTAATGATTGACAGATACGCCTGTAAGCGAACACAGTAGACCATATAGGCGGTCCATAAATAATTAATACGTAGATGTGGATCAATTACATGCTGACCTAAGAGATATCGGATGTTAGATATTCCCATAATCCCTTATTTCTCGGGAGGGCTTAACCAACACAAAAAGCTGATGTAAGTCTATTAGAGGAAAGTAGATCGAGGACACATCAGATTAGACAGAGAAGAGAGAGCAGATCAGAAGAGCGAGAGGAACACTTTAAGCAGAGCTGCAGACAGAGAGAGAGAGAGAGAGAGAGAGAGAGAGTGAGAGAGAAACAAAGTTAGAAATAGATTGAAAGCCTCTTTAGTTGAAGTCAAGAGCGTCAGTTATAGTTACTAACGAGTATAAGTTAGAATTGATTCAAATATATAGCAGTGTTTCAATTATATATATATTTCTGAAGAGTGTGGATACAGAATTCCAATTACCAGTGAGTAAAGTATAGATGAGATAGTTTAGCAGAACCTAGGGTAAATAAACGTTCACCAGGATCAGGGTAGATAACCCTAGAAGGTCCACATATAGAAGATTATTTTGATTACAGAAGACACGGATCAAACTATAGACTTGAGAAGACTGGTTTGTATCATTTTATATTCATTATTTGGTCACCCGATAAGTATAAGGAACGTTATAAGCGGTGAACAGTTTTCTATGTACACTGTTTGTGTGCTCGTCGTGTATTGTTGATGCCCGCCAGCTGTAGTGTCACGGTTAGAAGTTGTATCCTTTATTGTAATGACTACCTATTACACAAGATCGGTTGTGGATAACATTACTTCAGCCACCACCTAGGTCGCTTGAATTGCTGAAGACGTCAGAGAGATTGTAGGGATTTTCTGGGATTTCCCCTCTGCCGACTGGCATCACAAGTAGAGATGGGTGTAGTACAATGTGTCTCTATAATGTTAATAAATATCTTATAGATGGCCTATTTAGCAAAGTCAAAGAAATTTCATTTTCGAAAGTGGAACATTCAGATTGAAACAACGTCCTCCCGTTGACCTAGTGAAATATAAATATAGAGAGAATAAAAAATGGGCTGCAGATCTCCAACAAGATAGTAAGGCGTTCATGGGAGAAAACACTAAGCTTCACAAATACATGTGCCCACAAAAAGTGGATACTTTACAATTCACTTCCCTTAAAAAAACAACCCAATAACTATCAGTTTCAATGATGAAGAATACTCACAAGATCTACGATTTATGGGTTGGTGTGTACACAGATGCACCAGCACAAAATGCAGTACAGGATAATGGGGGAGCAGGTGCATATATAGAGTACCCAAATAACACTAGGGATATGAATAAAATAGCAACAGGGAAATATTGTCCCAATTATTATGCAGAAATCCAAGCAATAAAGTTGGCATTAGAAAAACTGCTGAACAGTAATCTTAGCCCACAGCCTGTAGTGTTTTTGACAGATGCAAGATCAGTACTCCAGGGAGCCTGATCCAGACAATCACTACATCTGCAGACCTTATTGACTGAACTCTGCAAGCACCACAGGGTTGCCCTGCAGTGGATCCCATCTCACTGTGGAATACCAGTAAATGAGAAAGCAGATCAGTTGGCAAAGGAAGGTTCAACAGGCACACAACTAGATACACTGGTTACATACCATCATAAGAAACAGATAATCAAATCAATCAGAAGACCACAAGCCCCAAATCCGGATGCATTTCATACTATGAATAGATATGAACAAGTTATCATTATACGCCTCAGAACAGGATCACAATCGACTCCATAGTCATATGTATACAAAAGACAAGATCGGCACATCAACTACTTGTACATGTGGACAGGCGCCCTAGACTGCTTAACACATACTTCAAGATTGCACTGAATATAGTAGACTGAGGAAAATCCATTGGTCCATAGATACAACACTACCGACAAAACTATATGGGCCACTGCAAGAATTACAAAAGACACTGACATGTATACAGGAAACGACATTGCAGATATAGACAATACTTCAGGCGAGTGAAAGATAGATAGATAGACTTCCCTTAAGAGGAAATGTACCCTTACCATTAACTTTATCATTCACTTAACAATTAAGTTAATTATTTAATAATAAATAAAATGAGTCTCGGTGGTTAACTGGCTAGCTAGCTCGATTCCTGATTAGACTGGTCCAGGTTTAAATTCCAGATATGGCTGATTTTTTCGAGCCGATGAAGTTTCCGGATTCACACATGGTATTACTTGAAACCCAACTCAAATGTCACATGTCAAGAGAAATATTCGCAGCAAAAGAAACGTTCCAAAGCACGACACAATCGAACTTTTCCCTAAGTGTTTCTGCACAGAATACTTTTTGTTATATGTTTGTAGTGTAATATTTTCATTTGATAATAGGTAAATTATAGTTTTAGTATGTTTTTCAATAGATCTTTGTAATAATATTAAATAGAAATGAGCAAAAACATAAAGGTACGAAGACTTGTGGGCGTCAATGGATACATTTTAAAGAACGTTACAAGTTCTGGCAATCAGTGTTTTTTTTTCTATTTTAATCACTTTTGTGTTTTACTTGTATATTTATTGTTATCATTAAAACATATAAAGAAAGGATGGTAAGAAGATGAAACTGAAAGATGTCGAAAATTGGAAGTGTTTAGTAACAGAAAATAGCGAAAATGAAGACCGACCGGATAGAAATAAGGTTAATTATGAGAGGGCATATAAAATTAGACAAGTAATGGATCATCTGAACCGTTATTTTCAAAAAGGACCTGCTGAAAATATTGTAGTAAAGCTTCCTAAAATTGTCATAAAGTGCAACAAAAATATGGGCTGTGCTGACCTTATGGAACAGCACAAGATGTGCTATGGATGGTAAATCAACGACAAAGTACTACCTCCGTCTATTTGTCTATATTCTGATATAGCTGTCAGTAGTGCCTCTACCGTTTGCACAAAACTTCACAAAAAGTAATGTGCGTTGAGCCCTTTACACTCCTGCCTCAAGTACAGACAGGTCAGCTCAATCTTTCATTGCCGGTTTCTCTTCAAGGAAACGGCCATGACTAGAAAGGTGAGAAGGAAAGTACAACATATTTATTTATGAAACATTTCTTGTCTTCACATTCCATAGTGAAAGCGAATACACATAAAAGACTGTGCTAAGGGTAACATTGAATGTCGCACTAATAACAACTGCAACTACAAGTAACGTCAACCTATGCTATACAAAATACATAAATTGCTTCGCTGAATACCACAACTAAAAACAGTTATTTACTCACTTTTTTTTATTTATTTAGATGATAGTATTTATCTTTATTTAATTCCGTCGTTGTTGTCTTTTGTTTGTTTATATATTTTGTTATGCTGAGAATTATGTGGCTAAAGTCATTATAAAAATTTTGATCATTTTAACTGATTTGCATCCCTTAAGGACCACAGAACCTAAACATTTTCTTCCTATAATAATGTTGTTTTATATTAAAGTCTTTATGGCCCTGAACGGGTTAATCTAACACTCTCTGTTAAAAAAGCCAGCCTTTAACATCGATTCATCAAATTTATGTGTTCTCAAAGGATGAGATTCAATTACTTTTGGATTAACAATATTTCATGTAAGGATTAACTGCATCATATTCTGGATTCACAACTATTCCGGAATATTGAAACACGCTTCAAGAGAAGGTCAAAATAAATGTGTCAATCTCTTGTTCAGAATCTCGTATAAAAGTTCGAAACAAAAATACTGTAAATAGAACAACATTCCTTCCTAAAATTTGTTGACTAATTGTAACATGCGAGTGGAAGGCAAATTGTTAAAAAATGCGAAATCACAGTAGCACGATGAAAATTAGAGCGATATTGATATACCTGCTGCCATTATAGTTGTCATGCGAGATAACGCCCCCTACAATAAACAAGCTTGTTTAGCTAAACTAGTTCTGGCTTACGATAACCGGATATCAGAGCGAATAAAAGTAAGCTAACTACATGTGGTGACGTAACAAACACGCATAACTACCCCCACATCTGTCCAGCTCTGTGAATGGAGTGATAATTTACGTTTCTGTCAGAAAAATTACACGTCTGAGAGATGTTTCGCGGAAAAGTCAATAAATTGTCAATGAATGACGCGAAATCTCTCCAAACATCTGTCACAGGCAGCATCGAGAAATGCGTTTCTTGGAAAAAAAAAAGTGTATAATTCCTCATTTTCAACATGCATGACTTTATACTGGTGGAGCTCTAATGGTTAACAATGCTATGGATCACGGCCAGAGTACGTTGCCAACATTGTATGCACTGAAGCATAGAATATCAAACTGGTTCCAACTCACCGAACTCCATGCAAGCTCATAGGTGCTCAGCCGCTCTGAGCAAGACAAACATAAAGATTAAGATTAACTTGCACTGATAGTTGCAAGGAGAATCTGGTTATGCCCAGATCCAGCCCCTTTTTACGTGTTGTATTACACTGCTACATATGAAGCTTTTATCTCAGCCTTTCAACAATCTCCGAAGTCTTCAAGACGTTATCGCTTATGCTTGTTCATCATCTCCGCCACAGGCATACCTGAAGCCAGCCAATCAGCTCTTTTGTTGTCCTGAGCCATCTCGTGACCAAGATAACATGTCTATACTATTTGTTCTATGGTCGATGTTCTATTTCCGTGATATATTTATAATGGGTACATCGGTTCTGAATCTTTGGAAAGATCTTATGTGAGTCTGTAACGATAACGCCTCAATTAAATGGAGGGTGCAAAGTCGCATGAGAGCTATATATCACACACTATTGTTGCAAAGTTAGTTATTTAATTACTCTTGGCTAGCAAACGGCACATCTGGCAGAAATCATAAACTTCCCTGAATGATCATTCGCTGCTAGGTCTTGTTTTGTTTTAACCTCTTCGTTGAGTCCTCTCTATTAATTGTTTTACGTAAAGCTTCTTTTGGCCTTTCTTGTTTTCTTGTGCCACTGGCTGTCCATGAAATACCGGAGGATGTGTCTTCTTTCGTGCATGACCAATGTACTTCCAGCTGTTTCTACGCTTACAGCTGAAAGCGCATTCTTGGATTGTTTCTTCCCTTACAGTTACATTTGGTGTTAAAAATATATAATTTATGTTGAAGAGTCTTCGGGAGTATTTAACTTTGAAGGCAGTTATTGCCCTTATTTCAAAGGCTTGAATAATATTCAGCTCCATTATCCACATGCTCGCATTGGTATCACACTAGAATTCCAGACAACTTATATTGTTCCAATCTTTTAAACATTTCCTTTCTTCTTCCTTCCTTATTTGTCTTTCAGCACTGAGGGGAGATACAATTTACGATCTGTTGCTGTACTGTTGTCTTATTGTTCTTGAGCCTAGGGTACAGGTTCAACATTGATAGAACAAGATTGGAAGGAAGCTTATATTTCAGAGTACCCGATTTGCCTCTAATACTATTTCTTTTTTTGAACAATAGTGGTAATTGTTGTCCAATGATTTGACAAGTTTTGTTGCATCTTGAGTCTATTTCTGCTGCTTGTGAGTTGTGACATTTGCCTGTTTAGTTTATACCAGTTTTGTTCAGATACAATTTTGGTGCAAGCAGAAATGAGATTGTTAAATGTATTATATGTACCTACATTATGGCACAAGAGTGGCAGGAGGTTTTATTTGAGAGTAACCGATTTGTCTGACTATATCAGACAATGTAGGACTAGTTAAAAAAATACCATATGTATATGATTCATATGTGATATAGTCACAATGAGTAGAAGCTGTCAGAGCCGAAGTTTTAATTAAAAGAATCGTTGGTTAGAAGGTTTACAAAATATTATATTTAACACAAAAATGTATAATTAATCCAAATATGTAAATGTTTCTTCGGAATAGCATTAATACACTAACATGTCAGTAACATAAAAATAGGATTCATTATCTGGAAATATGAATTTTAAGAATCAGCGTTACATAGTAGTCAAAAAATCGCCTGTACTCATTTATTGTTCAGATATGTGGGACTACATCTAAAATGTCACTCTGAGATTAAAGAAAAACAAACAGCTCTGAATTAAAAACGCAATATACAAGATTTATATCGTAAATTGTTTATAACTTTTGATGTCTTTAATGATATTTATCAAACAGAGGTTATTAATGACCAATATCTTTCCGGCACAGGCACAAAGACTGGACAATAACTAGTAACGGGAAAGTGTCATAACACTCGATAAAAGGCATCAGTAGAGGCCTTCAAGATTCATGGATGTAACACAATAATGTTTTTAAAAATGTATCCTAAGTAAACAACAAAATGACAGTGAAATGTATATAAACGAAAAAAAATAACAACTAACTAGTAAATTATTTTACAGAAAGAAAACTGACATAAGAAGAAAAAAGAATCAATTTCTAGTTACACAATGGCGTTTTAATGAAGAATAAAGAAGGGTACAGCTTATGGATAGGAATGGCAAAAAGTAATTGTAATGTCACGCAGAACATACTAACATCAAAACAAATAACACCAGGGCTAAAACTTAGAATAGCAAAATGGTGCAGAAACATGGACATTAGGCAAGAAAACAGAACAAAGAATTGAAGCCTTTGAAATGTGGATATATAGAAGAATAGGTAGAATTGGATGGAAGGAAAAGAAAACAAACGATGAAGTCTTAAAACAACAAAAAATGAAAAGAGAACTACTAAGCACAATTCAAACAAGACAAACGCGATTTTTGGGCCATGTTAAAAGACACACAGCCTACTAAAAGTAATTCCGGAGGGGAAAATACAAGGTAACAGAGGCAGAGGCAGACCAAGACTAACATGGACGATTAATATCAAAAGATGGACAAATCAGCCTATGACAACCCGCACCATCAAAACAAGAGACAGAGCAGAATGGCGCTCCATGGTAGCCAACCTTCGTTGCGGAGACGGCACTCGATGATGATGATGACAGCTTATGGACAATTGAGAAAAGGTCCACTTGAAAGCTGACTGGAATACTCAGAACATGCTGGACTACTTTCAGGCTACATTACGACAGGAGGCAGGTCAATCTTCACACTAATAGTCATGAGAGTGGTCCACGCCTAGACAGGCTAACTAATAATATGAGATTAATAGCGTAGATAACAAATGACAAAAATAAAATAAAAAAAAGTTTAATTTCTCACAACAGTCCAGGGCATCACTGATGGATATAAATTGACACAATCTGTATTTAAAATGTGAAAGAATAACCGTCTTTTTTCATTATCTGTGCAATATTTTCTTGTTTGAAACTTTAAAAAAAAAAAAGTTATTAAAAATCATAATTAATTTTCACAAAGCTTGTGGCACAATCTAGCTGTCAGATTCCGGGAAAATTACTAACTAAATACAGGTATTTTTTTTTTATTATTTTTTTTCGCGGACACGGTTTTTCTGCATCAGACGGAGGGAAATTTCTTTTGTTCACGAGTACGAGTAAATACAACGAGCTGGTGAGCGAGTGAAAATCCGATAGCTTTCTGGAGCTTTTTTTTTGTCCGTTATGTTTATTGATGTCCTTGTCTAGTTTTTTCAGGATTAATGTTGCTAATGTAACTGGGTTCAAAATGACTGATGTATTTATTATTTATTAATTATTTGCTAATGTTCCGTTTTATTTTCAGATATTATCACATCTTATAACTAATATTTCAAACTACTGGCATCTGTTGGAGGCAAGCGCCAGACAGCAACAAAGCTGAAAGTTTTCATCGACTCATAGCTGACGGCTTGTGCCAGTATCGGCAAACCAGACAACTCCAGATCCTCGCTCCAACTCTTCGCAGTGGCCCTAGAAACAGACTAACCAGTCTAGTCTGGCCAAGTGAGTAGAGATTGAGAGGGAAGGCAATCAGATACCCAAAAATGTCGCGCAGAAGTCGGATGTGTTGGTTCGTAAGGCGCAAATATCACGGTTTTACTGTAAACCACAACACAACGCGCACACGCCTAATTAAACAATTGTTTAAACAATTAAACAAAGTCTTCAGGTGAAGGCAAGCAAGCATGACTTCTCTTAATGTTTGTTATGTTAATTATTACTGAACGTCGCTATTTAATAAGCTTTATTGATATCAGAATTAAATTGTAATTGATGCTTTGGTATATAATCTCGCTTCCTGAATGTGAAACTAGATGTATCTATCTTTGAAATAAATAACATAATGCTACACTTGTATTGCGTTTGTAATTTATCATTGCTCTGTAACACATATCTGCTTCCGTTGCATGTACGTTGCGTAAGTAAATAAGACTCTCTCCTATTCCCTTTTTGTTGCAATCAAATTGTTTTTTTTTAGTTTTATTAATTATATTAATTAGTAGTAGTTAAATAGTATTTGAGAAGTGACATACTATACTAAAGAAACATGTTGGGCTCATGTGCCAAACGTAGACATAGTGATCGCATATGTATTCAGATTTCGTGCCAGAGCTCATAAATCTCTCTATATGTCTGTGGTGGGGATGATGGCCATGAAGGAGCGTTTGTTGAAAATCGCCACTGCTATCTGTTGAGAGGCAGATTTGATTCTGCAATACTTTAGTACACAATTAAGAATATGTAGAAGAGCAACTTGCTGCAACGAGCAGTGTGTGTGTGTTCGTAACAAGCGAGATACTGTAGCTATCAATTTACACACCATTCGTCGTCAGTTGAAAGAGACTGAGCAAAAAAAAAAAAAGCATCTGTAGGTTTGTCCGTAACGCTACGTTGTCTCATCATCACCATGTGCCATACAGGTTGGCGTAGGCGATCATTTCCTTTCACAATTTTCTATCTACAGTGCATCGTATCAGTTCTGTTGTTGACTGTTTTCCAAGCCACTAAACCAAGCTATATAGTATTTTCTCTCTGTGTTGTCTCACCAATGCACGATTTTAATGTATCTTTGCGCTCGTCGTTACTTTTATGAAACTATTCAAGATAAAAATTCAAGAAAACTGGTTTTATGTGTTTGATTGTTTACTGACTACGATTGCTCACGATGAGTCGTTCGAAAGCTAAGGCAAAAGTCGAGATTGCATTTTCTGCTAGATCAGTAAGTTGCATGAATCAGTAATGCGATACTATACTTTATAATCTGTTAAAGATAATTGAAATTGGGAAATTATAAGTTTAGTAATATTGATTATAATAATCACAGCTGTGTCTCGTCTGTATCTTTTTTTTCTATATTTCTGCTGCTTCTTTAAGAAACAAACAATTCAAACTTGATTTCAAAAACACAAGATAGACAATAGTAATCGCTGCTATTTATGTGTGAACCAATTTCTCAAACATTATCTTTCTTCACTCCCACTTCACTATTTCCCCACCCCAATTGCAACTCCCCCAAATCGCTGAAGGAAAAATAAATATAAAAACTCACTATGTGACGTCTACGATCGAATTACTACTCCTACTCAAATGAAATAAAAACTAGAAATGCATGGAAACAATAATTGTTATCTTACACCAGAGTCGTTCTTAGGCCGATTGATCAGCTTGAAGATAATTGGGCTGCGAGCGGTTTATGAGAATTATGATGGAATAACAAGGGGAGAGAAGCAACAAACAAGTAATGGCGAAAGGTATTAAACTGGAAAGAACTTAGGTCGATGATGTTCTAACATTTACTTAACAATGTTTATGTATATTCAAGGCATGAATGTTATATACGATCACGACGCATGTACCATCAACAACTGTGTTTACCTAGAGTATACACACCTTGTAAAATAGACAGGAGGGCAGGAAAATGGTGAGACGGACAGACTCGTGACCATTTTAATTTGTTGATAATAAAGCTATATCCCCGATTGTTCACTTAAACCCGAGTTTGTTGGTGATTTACTTCTGTGATTCAGAGTGATGAGTGAACACGCTCTCTCCAAGCACAATAACTATACCCTTACTGCGGGCTGAGAGGGAATTCCCGGAGAACCACTGACTATCCATCACTCTATTTATATGCCCAAGAGTTGGATATTCCCTTTGTAACCACAAACGTTTTTCTTTCCTTAAATTCACGATACATCTTCATCAAAAAGTTATATTGAATATTTAATAGAAGAAGGGGGCTGCGTTAGCTCGGTGGTTAGTGAACTGGACTACAAAGGACATGAGGTCAGGTTCGATCTTAATCGACGGCTTCCGGGTTCATCCAGCATTAAATGGGTAGCGGATTTTTTTCTGGGAAAGTAAAGCGGCACGGGCGTAATACCGACCGTATTACCCAAAAAATCATGTGCCGAAGGTCTGTAAGAATGATGGTCACAAACACCATATTCCCTATATACCACTTTGCGTGACGGGACGCTTTACTTTTACTTTATGTAATAGAAGAAGTATCCGCATCTTCCTAGCAAAACACCAAGGAACAAATCAACTAAAATACCAGCCACAAACAACTGTGATGTATGTGTGTATGTATTTTTGAAGTTTGATCTCAGCATTTTACGATATAATTATTCCTTTATTTATTCGTATTTTTAGTCTAATCAACAGACATAACAGCTGACATTGCCGTTTATTGTTCATAAACCTAACTATACAAATGCCACGGCCATTATCTTTGACATTTCTTTGATAATGGCAGCATCAATATATTAACGCTATCTATACATTAATTCCTGGAGCACTAATGATGATGAAGACAGTGAGGTTTAAAGTAAGATGATTGGATTGATGCTAGTATTTTGAGGATTACAACACTTTGCAACGAACAATATTACATTCTATCGGATACATTTGTTTTCTTTATCACCTATCATAAACACGTTTTTGGAAAGGTTTAGATGAATACAGTTTTCTATATTACATTAATTGTTAAGGCAATGGTAACTGGTAGTATGTTCATTCTTAGAAAATGTCGGTAACGTATGTAAAGACCTCAACTGTTGAATACTCATTATATTTAAGCTGTTTTTATTTTCGTGTTTATGTGTGAAGTTCCTTGTTGTATGAAGTCCCTCGTTCTATGAAGTTCCTCGTTGTATGAAGTTCCTCGTTGTATGAAGTCCCTCGTTGTATGAAGTTCCTCATTGTATGAAGTTCCTCGTTGTATGAAGTCCCTCGTTGTATGAAGTCCCGCGTTGTATGAAGTTCCTCATTGTATGAAGGACCTGATCTTAAATTGGATGGGATATTCTCCGCTGGAAGACCTTTAAACGTTCTAAGTATCTGATGAATATGCCCATACTTACTTTATCTACTTTTATTTGGAACATTCTGCAGTCAATGCTTAGATTTGGTTAAGAGCTTAGTGGTCATTTTGCTGATGTCCGGAGCCTCTGTGTCACTGATTATATTCCTATAGACATTCTGAGTTTAAATAGTATTTTATAATTTCCACCTCAGTACAGAGAGATTGCTTTTATGAAAGGAAATATACGTAGAATAGTGAATCGTGGGTTCAAACGACACTTTCAGGCTTCACACACAGTTATCTGGGATTGGGTGGTCTCGAGGCAAGGCGCCGGTCTCGAGACAGATAGGTTGTGAGTTCAAATCCCGGTTGCACCAGCTGAGATTTTTATTTGTGATTTCTCTCTGCGGCTACCACCCCTGGTCTCAGCAGCGACGCCCGGCTTCAAACGTCAATTACTCATCGATGCAAATAATATAAGTACCTCTAAGACAGAGTTATCTGCCAGTGCGCGATGGACCTCCGTGCACACGACTGCCAGGGAAAAATGGATTAACGGATTAGTCTCTAAGGACTCGCTAGAGGTGAAAGCTGGCGAACGCAAAAAAAAAAAAATATATAATAATAATAGTTAACAAATGGCCAGTGATGAAGTCCCTGACAATTGACAGCACACCAACAGCCAGTCCAAAATTTTGTTTCGCTTATTATCCTCCTTCTTAGGGTAGCACTAATCTGATGTGCTGCTGTAATTTAATTTTACCGACCTCTTTACCGGAGTGTCGACTGCATATTCTCTTATGCAGGGGAATGAGTTGGCCAGTAATTGAGAAACAGGTCCCTCAATCACGAGGAAATAAGTGGACAAGTCTGGAATCGATCAGAGAGAGCTATTCGTTTGATGTGATAGAAACAAATTGCACAGACTGGGTTTATGTCTTCGTAAAGGGAATTTTGTACGAGAACATACAATATTCACATCTCGTCACTAGAATTTGGGAAGTCGAATGCTTGAGCACATATAGAGAGAGTCAAGAGCCTCAGTCACGCCATGTGCCGTATAGGGGATATGGTGTTAGTGATCATAAATTTTACAGACCTTCAGCGCATGATTTTTGGGGTAATGTTGTCGGTATTACGCTCGTGCCGCTTTACTTTCCCAGAAAAAAAAAATCCGGTACCCATTTAAGGCTGGGTGAACCCGGAAGCCGTCGGTTGGGATAGAACCCGACCTCTTGCCCTTTGTAGTCCAGTTCAGTAACCATCGAGCTATTGCAGCTAGAGCACATATGATAAATAATACTTGGAACAATTACTGGTGATATAATGAGCGCAACACCAAACGTCCTGTCTTAATAAAGATAATATCTTATTAAGAAAAAAAAATGCCGCATATCTGAGAGTCAAACTGCGACCACATTTTGATCTGAAGATTGCACTAACCACCTCGCTTTAACAGCTTAAATATGATTGTATGATGCAAGAAGAAAGTAGTGATTTATAGGAACAAAATGACATCTTTATATTGTAACATTTAACACGTGAAAGACAAGATATATACATAACAAATACAATTCTTTTATTTTAATTCGCTAGAAAACGTTTAGTAAAACTTAAAATACCGTTGGAGCAATTTCTAAACGAGGCTAACACAAAAGCCTCTAGAAAATATCAGAAACAAACAGTTCACATTTTTTCCAGCATATCATGCATGAGTAGAGGAAAGTTGGAAAACTTGGTTACAAACAGAAAAATTATTACAAAAAAATATAAGGAAAGAGATCGCGGATAACAAAAAGAGAAAAGCTGATAGCTATCTTGGTGATATGGCACGGTAAAGAGTCAACAAGAGAATTGATGCGACGCACAGTGGGCAGAGAATTGTGGAAAGACATGATCACCTACACCAACAGGTATGGCACAAGATATAAGAAAAAGGCTACCATTTTTTTTCATTATTATTCTTTTCTGTTTGCGATACACAAAAATAAAAATATCAAAATGAACTTTGAGCCTCACAGTCGGAAAATGCCATCACTTCTCACCAGTCAAACTATTATCTAAATCCGATTATTATTAATGAGTGAAAGTCTTGATATTCGCGTTCATTGTGAGATTTGCATTACATTTCCACTGGTGGTGTCAAAATAATTTACTCAATTGTAAAAGATATATTAGCTTCATCAAGTACGTTTCCTGATGGCATATGTGATCATATCCATCCAAAATTCTAGCTTGTCTTGTCTGTTAACAAGGATTTAATAGATAGAACCGGCGTGGTGTACGTCCAGAAACGACCAGCAGATGACTTAACGGACAATTGTTACACACAACCACATTTCTGGGCCTTTAAAGCTTGTCTTGTATGTTGCCAGATTGCGACAGATATGATCAGCTAAGAATTTAACAAATATTAATACGATAATGTTGGGGTGAACAAACATTAAAAAAACATGAAATTGATAAACAAAATTAGGGACAAGTCTAGTAAATGATTACATAGATCATGAAAGAATGAAATTATTTAGACATCTGATCAGATTGGAGACCAGTTAATTTTGCAGTACAAGCATAGCCTGTGAGGCACAAAATGGCTATCCCTATCCCGTAAAAAGTGGGGAAAATAGATCGTCTGAACCAGCAACTAAACTTAAGATGGCATCAACTAAAGCTCATCATCATCATCATCCTCATCATCATCAACAACAACATCATCATCGAGTGCAATCTCCGTAACGAAGGTTGGCTACCATGGAGCGCTATTCTGCTCTGTCTCTTGCTTTGATGGTGCAGGTTGTCATAGGCTGGTTTGTCCATTTTTTGATGTTACTCGTCCATGTTAGTCTTGGTCAACTAAAACTACACAATTAAATATATCTATAAAGTTATATATGATTTAATTCCGCAATACATCACAGTTCAAATAGAAGGGCAACAGAAGTAGAATGAGTAATTTAGTTACCTACAGTTATAAGTGAATATGTTGGAAGTAATTCACTGAAATATTTGTATGGACGGCAAATTAAGCTGCTTAAGTATATTTAAATTAATATTAACGGCAGAAACATAAAGATGCATACTATGCCGTGAAATTTCATGGGCTTAAAATCTAAAAAAAAGGAAAGGAGAGCAAAATAAACATGAATCAACAAACAAATAAAGAAATATAAATAAAAATTTGGCTGTGAAAAACGAAGGAATCATTTCCTTGAACTTGGGATTAATTAAAACATCCGCTTTTTGGAAATTAGATGAGACACTGGGGAATTGATAAACGATAAAACGATATAAATGAGATGTTCAGTAATCAATCTGCAAGGGACATAATTGAAATGTACAAAAATAAATCAGCAGAGACTACAACTGAAATATTAGTAATAATTCGATCAATTATGACGAAATGTGTGAGTAGGTGTTTCTGTTAAACATAGATAGCGGACACAGCTTTAAAGTGACGTTGGCAATCTCAGTATCTATCGCTGTTTCTTGTTTCTCTGTATGATTAAAATAAACGAAAGGAAAAATTAAGCATCATCATCAAAGTTTGATCTAAAACTGACCAGGTGTCCAGCACCGCAAAAACTCACATGGCATGTTAGTCGCCCCCATCCCCCTAATTTCCGGTCGTTATCTCATTATAGTTTCACATGTTAAACCATTGATGCAACAGTACACTGACATCTCACAAAAATAATTCATTGACTAAACTATATATGGCCCTTTTCGTCTTGTCAGGCGATCTAGTGGAGGCTATTGTGTATTTTTGTTGTTGAGGTTTTGTTTTTGTCGAGCTTTATCTCTCGTGGCTAATTCTACCAATGTTTGACAAATTCATACGGCCACAGAATGAACAAGTCAGGCCCACTGATCCACAGGGTTTTCCATCCTTTTTCATGTGTCTTTTCTCTTTGTCTAAACTGGCAGCAGCCATATTGCAACTGTCTAACGATTTCCGGAATGTAGTTATTCTGCATAATGTCCTTGACAGAGATTGGTAATTTTTTTAAATCAGAAGAAAGCCAAAAGAGATCATATTGAACGGAAGTCAGAAGGAGAAGAACAATTCAAACAGCAAAGGGAAAAGAAAAATAACCACCATTCCTGATGGTCTTCTTGTAATAGATACTACCCAAAAACGAAGAAGTGATTAAGCTTTCGAGCCTCGTTCTTGTATTCATCATAACAACATTGAAGTTATGAGTTTTATGTCTTGTACTGACCATTGCTACCTGTAGAAATGAGCCTATCGTGTTCCACTTCTGTACTGATCATAGCTACCTGTAGAAATGAGCATATCGTGTTCCACTTCTGTACTGACCATAGCTACCTGTAGAAATGAGCCTATCGTGTTCCACTTCTGTACTGACCATAGCTAACTGTAGAAATGAGTCTATCGTGTTCCACTTCTGTACTGACCATAGCTAATTGTGGAAATGAGCCTATCGTGTTTTACTTCTGTACTGACCATAGCTACCTGTAGAAATGAGCCTATCGTGTTCCACTTCTGCACTGACCATAGCTACCTGTAGTAATGAGCCTATTGTGTTCCACTTCTGTACTGACCATAGGTACCTGTAGAAATGAGCCTATCGTGTTCCACTTCTGTACTGACCATAGCTAACTGTAGTAATGGACCTATCGTATTCCACTTCTGTACTGACCATTGATGCCTGTAGTAATGAGCCTATCGTGTTCCACTTCTGTACTGACCATAGCTACCTGTAGAAATGAGCCTATCGTGTTCCACTTTTGTACTGACCATAGCTACCTGTAGAAATGAGCCTATCGTGTTCCACTTCTGTACTGACCATCGCTACCTGTAGTAATGAGCCTATCGTGTTCCACTTCTGTACTGACCATAGCTACCTGTAGAAATCAGTCTATTGTGTTCCACTTCTGTATTGACCATAGCTACCTGTAGTAATGAGCCTATCGTGTTCCACTTCTGTACTGACCATAGCTACCTGTAGTAATGAGCCTATCATGTTCCACTTCTGTACTGACCATAGCTACCTGTAGTAATGGACCTATAGTATTCCACTTCTGTACTGACCATTGATGCCTGTAGAAATGAGCCTATCGTGTTCCACTTCTGTACTGACCATAGCTACCTGTAGTAATGAGCCTATCCTGTTCCACTTCTGTACTGACCATAGCTACCTGTGGAAATGAGCCTATCGTGTTCCACTTCTGTATTGACCATAGCTACCTGTAGAAATGAGCCTATCGTGTTCCACTTCTGTACTGACCATAGCTACCTGTAGAAATGAGCCTATCGTGTTCCACTTCTGTACTGACCATAGCTACCTGTAGAAATGAGCCTATCGTGTTCCACTTCTGTACTGACCATAACTACCTGTAGAAATGAGCCTATCGTGTTCCACTTCTGTACTGACCATAGCTACCTGTAGAAATGAGCCTATCGTGTTTCACTTCTGTACTGACCATAGCTACCTGTAGAAATGAGTCTATACTGTTCAACTTCTGTACTGACCATAGCTACCTGTAGAAATGAGCATATCGTGTTCCACTTCTGTACTGACCATAGCTACCTGTAGAAATGATTCTGTTTATTGTGTTCCACTTCTGTACTGACCATAGCTACCTGTAGAAATGAGTCTATTGTGTTCCACTTCTGTACTGACCATAGCTACCTGTAGAAATGAGCCTATCGTGTTCCACTTCTGTACTGACCATAGCTACCTGTAGTGATGAGCCTATCGTGTTCCACTTCTGTACTGACCATAGCTACCTGTAGTAATGAGCCTATCGTGTTCCACTTCTGTACTGACCATAGCTACCTGTAGTAATGAGCCTATCGTGTTCCACTTCTGTACTGACCATAGCCATCTGTAGAAATGAGCCTATCGTGTTCCACTTCCGTACTGACCATAGCTACTTGTAGTAATGAGCCTATCGTGTTCCACTTCCGTACTGACCATAGCTACCTGGAGAAATGAGCCTATCGTGTTCCACTTCTGTACTGACCATAGCTACCTGTAGAAATGAGCCTATCGTGTTCCACTTCTGTACTGACCATAGCTACCTATAGAAATGAGCCTATCGTGTTCCACTTCTGTAATGACCATAGCTACCTGTAGAAATGAGCCTATCGTGTTCCACTTCTGTACTGACCATAGCTACCTGTAGAAATGAGCCTATCGTGTTCCACTTCTGTACTGACCATAGCTACCTGTAGAAATGAGCCTATCGTGTTCCACTTCTGTACTGACCATAGCTACCTGTAGAAATGAGCCTATCGTGTTCCACTTCTGTACTGACCATATCTACCTGTAGGAATGATTCTATTTATTGTGTTCCACTTCTGTACTGACCATAGCTACCTGTAAAAATGAGCCTATCATATTTAACTCTCGTACTGACCACAACTATCTGTATAAATGAGCCTTCATGTTTCACTCACGTACTGACCACATCATCATGTGCCATACCGGTTGGCGTAGGTGATCATGTCCCCCCACAATCTTCTATCTGCAATGCATCGTATCAGTTCTGTTGTTGACTGTTTTCCATGCCATGACACCAAGCTATCCAGTATTTTCTCTCTTTGTCGCCCGCGATCTCTCTTTCCTTTCATTTTGCCACTTGTAACCAAGTATTCCAACTTTCCTCTTCTCATGATGTGCCCGAAAAATGTTGATTGCTTCTTCCTTATGTTTTTTTAAGGGCTCCCTTTTTGTGTTGGCCTCTTTGAGAACTTCCTCATTGGTCTTTTTAGCTGTCCCGGGAACTTAAAACATTCTTCTCAGAAATCCCATCTCTGTGCCTCTAATCATCTTTTCATTTGTTTGTCTACTGTCCATGATTCGCTTCCATAGGTCGGAATTGGTTCTATATAGCACCGATGAACTCTCTTTCTCATTTTTATTGACATAGATTTGTTGCATAAGATATTTTTCATTTTCTGAAATGCTATTTTGGCCTCAGCTATTCTGCTTTTCATTTCTGTAGTGCATCTCCCATCTGATGTTATTATTGTGCCCAAGTATTTGAAATGTTGCACTTGTTTCAGATTTGTCTCGTTTATTTTTATGCTGCACGATGGTGGTGATTGTTTCTTCGATATAACCATTACTTCTGTTTTCTTACTATTCAGAATGAGACCTTTCTTGTTGCTTTCTTTTACTATTATGTCTATCATTTCTAGTATTAACCACAACTACCTGTAAACTGAGCATTTCATGTTTCACTCTCCTATTGACCAGAACAACCAGAAGAGACGAGCCTTTCATGTTTCACTTTCGTACTGACCCGAACAACCAAAAGTACATTGAATCGAACTTCAAGACAAGAATCACCAGCCCATTTCACTGCAGTTTATCACATTGTACAAAATACATCTAAGACGAATACCTTCAGGAAGCTGACTTTAGGCTTGAAATGTGACACACGCCCACCATCTTTGAGGTGAAACTATATGCCGATACAGGAGCGCTTAATCAGGTAGCATTTTTGAGGGAGAACACAGAATACCAACCTAAGTAAGACATAATGCAGTATAACAAAAGAACAAAAAGATTAGTATGACCCAATCCAGGTTAATAAGCAAATCGTTAACACAATAGTGGATATGTGTTTACATAACAAAGGCCACCGTTACTGCTTCAAGTCTTTGTCTGTATTTACAATAATGCATAATAAACAATGTGTTCCTCTCATGTCGATTTTGACGCTCACATTTAAGTAAGAACCCAAAAGTAGTTAATTAACGAAAAGGTGTTAAATAGCACCACACAGGTGTTAGCTCTGTTTCATTGTAGATAGAATACATATTAATGGTTTGAGTAGCTCGCTGGTTAGTTCCATCTCTTATTTGTTTTCCCAGTCGATTCTTCCTCGTGCAGCCTCTGATTAAAAATGGTCGAAGTCTCAGGTATGAAAACTGTTTACATGTATTCATGTTTGCATTATTAATTGACACGACACAAATCTCTCTCTCTCTCTCTCTCTCTCTCTCTCTCTCTCTCTCTCTCTCTCTCTCTCTGCGATCAAGTCTCAATCAGAGTAGGATTCCAGACTCTCTTATGAAGTCAGCTGTCTGTTTAAGCGAACACAAATATAACGAACATATATGAAGATGGAAAATATTCCACTTTTGTGTTGTGTCACAAATGGAACCACTGTTATACAACATCTGTTTTAAGAATAAATGGAATGTATTCGACTCACCGATTCTTCAATAATTCTAGGAATAAAGCTACAATTTCCACTTTGAGGTAAAACATGGAGCTGTGATTAGAATTTATAACAATGCAATGTATATCTGTGATCTCATTACATGAGTTAAGCTATGAAAACACGGAGAGTGTATCGATCTTTATTGCCATGCGACAATGATGCATTGGTTGAGTGCTGGCTAAAAAAACACCGCTGTATTTTAAGTAGTAGAAGAACACGCCCGAGTCGACATAGGTTTAAAAATGGGTACTTCTCTAGAAAACAAGTGTGCATGTTAAGTAAAAGTCCGCATAAATTAAAATGTAGGTTTGTTGAAAATTTAATCTGTTGCTCAATGCCGTGAACATATTAATTACAAGATTATTCCTCACAATAACCAGGACAGACCCAAAGATTAGCCTTTTCTTTCCAACAAATGACACCAAGTATTTAACCTGATCCTTCTATGTAGTGTATTTGTTGCACACATTTCTCATCAGCCTCGTCATCTTTGTTCTCCATCTTCAACCTATCCATTCTGGCATGTTCCCTCTCAACTTCTTCGTCCGACTAAAACCTAATACATTTTTCTCGTCAGCGTTCCCATCTATCTTGAACATAGCACGTTTCTTATCTGCCGCCTCAATATCCTATTTGAACGTGGCTTCATTTAATCTTTTTTCAGATTTGCCAACATACTTGTACCTGGTATGCCGTCATCTGTTCCCTCAATTTCGTTACCCTACATGAACTTTGTTTCGCTCAATTTCTATATACCTCATAACTGTACCCATATCACAGACTTACTACACACAAATAAGTGAAAAAGTAAAGTAAAGGTTCCCTTCACGTCTTGCTAGGAGTATGGGGAATATGGTGTTAGTGAACATATTTTTCTATAACCACGGCACATTTTTGGGTAGTGTGGTCGGTATCACGCCAGGCAGTCTTTACTTCCCAGAAAAATCTCTGGTACCCATTTTTAGAGGCTGGGTGAACCCCGGAGCCTTGTCAGTTCGAAAAAACCCACCACTGCTGGAGATTGAACCCGGACCCTTCTGGTCAGGAAGCGAGCACACTAACCACTCAGCCACCGAGCACACTAACCACTCAGCCACCGAGCACACTAACCACTCAGCCACCGAGCACACTGACCACTCAGCCACCGAGCACACTAACCACTCAGCCACCGAGCACACTAACCACTCAGCCACCGAGCACACTAACCACTCAACCACCGAGCACACTAACCACTCAGCCACCGAGCACACTAACCACTCAGCCACCGAGCACACTAACCACTCAGCCACCGAGGCTCCTACACACAAATAAACGACCAACTTAATTTTATAATTTTCGAGCCAATATATTTAAAAAAAAAAAAAAAAAAACTATTACAGTCAGTATGTCATGGAAGTGACCTATCAACTCTTGTATTGCCTTCGATGTATGAGTGACAAGGACAATAGAGTCACACATTTTCTTGACGTTAGAAAGGTTTCAAAATGTAATATCCATTATAGTTAGGTAGTGTGAATATTAGACATTTTTCTACTGGCTATCTCTCGAATTTCTATTTGTTTTCTGCCTGTTGCGTGCATCAATGAGCATAGTCTGGGGCTAGTCATTGAGGTTTTGGGGTCGTCTCTTCTAGAGTACCATATTCTTCTCTGGGAAGCCGCAATAGCTCAGTGGTTAGTGAACTGGACTACAAAGGACACGGGGTAGAGTTCGATCCGAACCGACGGCTTCCGGGTTCACCGAGCCTCAAATGGGTACCGGATTTTTTTCTGGGAAAGTAAAGCGGCACGGACGTAATACCGACCACATTACCCCAAAAATCATGTGCTGAAGGTCTGTAAAATATAGGGTCACTAACACCATATTTCCCTATAAGCCACTTGGCGTGACGGGGGTACTTTACTTTACTTATATTCTTCTCTCTTCATAAACTATGTCTTCTTTTATAACTTTTACAAGCCCAGTATGGCATGTGCTATGTCCTGAATTATGTGTTTCCATTGCTGAATTATTTCCTTTTGGATTCAGTTCTTTTAAGATACTTCCCTGGTACTTTGTTAATCGAAGATACTGTATAGATCTTTCTGTAGCAAATAAACACATGTTATTTCACCTGTTGAAGGCTTAATGTCTTAGTACATAAGTTGAACTGAAGAAATGACGTCCCTAACTATCCTCAGCTTTATAAAACAATGTTTTCACACATATATATTTTGTTACTGTTATCAATCTTTGTGAAGTGGTTTATCAAATTAATCTTAATCGCTGTTAGACTGTTTTTGTTGTTGGTGATGAGTGACGCAATATATTCGCGGTTGCTAAAAGTTTCCAGTTTCTTTACGATTGTTATCGTTGAAGTTTTATTGGTCTGGTCTTGTTCTTTGTTCTCTTTGCATTTAGGATTTTGCATTCCACTGGACTTCTGAACTGGTGATAACTTATTTCAGAAAATGTTATTGAAAAGAACAGTACTGTCTGCGCATCTTAATTCTCGTATATCTAGCCCTACACTATTGAAAGTTTAAATATTCGTATCGCGGGAGTTCTCTCACGTTTCTCATACATATTTATAAATATAAATCGAACAAATAAAGAGAACGAATGTTGTATTATCAACTATCCGATAAATTGCAATGTTTTAAAAACAATTGACGACTTTGAGGGATTTTATTCTGTGAGTCTACGTTTACGTGCGGTGACCTGTTCTGAGAGATCTTATTATTTTGCACCGTTCTGATGCATCTCATTCATATCATTCGCAGGTCTTTCTCATCATCTGAGATCACTATCAGGAATTTTTCAGATTATTTCAAAATAATTGCATCAGAAGGAATGAGAACAAAAAGCAAACTGGACTCATTAAGTAATAACGGTAGTGCGATTATTGTCTCAGACATGTCAATGATTTACTGGAAATAATAGTTTGCATCCATTGACTAAGTAAAAGTCAAGGAAAGAGCCCTGTCACGCCAGGTGGCGTATAGGAATTATGGTGTTAATGACCATAATTTTTTCAGACCTTCGGCACATGATTTTTGGGGTATTGTGGTCGGTATTACGCCCGCGCTGCTTTACTTTCCCAGAAAAATCCGGTACCAATTTAAGGCTGGGTAAACCCAGAAGCCGTCGATCCTCTTGTCCTTTCTAGTCCAGTTCACTAACTACTGAGCTATCGCGGATCCCATGCATTGATTAATCAGGATTATTTTTCGAGTGTTGAAAATACGGTGGCATTCGGAGCTGTAGACAGACGGAAACATAAATAGAAAAACATAATAATTGTACGGATAATTACGAGAAACCGTCATCAAATACACTTTGAGGTATACAAACGCCGTTTGAATCAAAGAATTTTCAAAGTAATTCCATATTTTATCACAAAATTATGAAAAAAAAATAATTAAATGTTTGTTTCTGGTACATTTCTTTGAGCTGGTGCAAAACCGTACTTCACAATCCGCAGAATCATTGTAATATGTTTCTTACATCGGTAGCGCGACTACTTGTTTTGTAGTAAAGCAAGAAATATGATATTATATAGTTGAGTAGTTAAGGTCTACCTTTGGAAAAATACAATTATAAAGTTGTGTAAGTGTGTTGTACTGAGAGCGAGCGAGAGGTAAAATCACGGTGTTTGAAATCACAGATCTGACATGGACACATTGCAGCGACTGCACTGGGCATCTTGCCTTTATTCTCCGGACCATTTGAAAACCCCAACACACCCAAGAAATCATGTTTTTTTTTAAAATGCCGTGACGATAACGATAGTTTGGTTGTACTGATGAAGACAGTGACAGAGAGCACAAGACAGATTCAAACAAATGTGCGGAGGAACTAACATAAATACCGGCGAGGGGAGTGCGCAGAAGAATATGATCGCTCGTACGAATGATACGCGATGATGATGGCATCTTTTGCATGTGTTGCTGTTGACAATCAACTGTACCCTACAGAGGGTCACGGAGATTATGTGATGTTTTTATTGGCACAGCTCCGCGGTTTGTTTCACACATAACGATTTCTATGATCTAACTAAAATCTGTGAGTTAAAAAAAGCGAATAAATGACACCATCTGCAAATAATCACTTCGCAAGTCAAACACTCAACACATCTATGTCCTTATTGCAGCAGACATTTAAGGACTTGTTGGACTTAATCAGCCGTTACCCATTTAAAATAATTGTTCTTACCCAACCGTGTGGCAACCAAAGCACCTACGGTGAGAGAAGAAAAGAATAGCTCCACTACCACCTGCCAAGCCTGTCGTAAGAGACGAATAAGGAGCCTTGAATCTGGCTTGTGCAATTGAGTAGGTCTTGCACGATGTGACCTTGTCAACAGTATGGACATATGCATTCTGGGAAGTGCTGGAGCTAATATAGGGAATTCCTGACTGCAATAAAATTGGCTCCGTAAATAGAATAGAATAGAATAGAATAGAATAGAATAGAATAGAATAGCGATCCTCATTGACAGCAATGTGCAACAATGAAGATCAACTGATGTAAAAGTGTGTCACATATTTCGCTGTATCATCCATCAGCTTGCAGTTTTCATTTTCACCTTTGGTCATTTCATCTTAATGTTACAGCTTATTTTAGAAACTTTTTTTTAAAAACCGAAAACAGTTTGAGATGTTTAAACTAACTTAATACATATTGCTTTCCACAGACATGACTCAGAACTTGGAAGCTATTCTTCTAGCATCTGCTTTCCAGATGATATCTCTTCTTATGCTAGTTATATCTCTAAGACATATCTCATTCTGGTAGTTTGTGCACTTCTCATCCCTTTGCTCATGGATCACCAATATAGTCATTTGACTCTTCTATGGCAGCATAAAAGTAATTCCATTTCTTGGAAAGAGTGCCCAACCTTTGCTGGGTGCCCCATATCTGGTCCAAACCATTTATTTGTTACAACTGACTTTCATCAGGATTTTGTAATGATTTATATTTTCCAAGACCGTCTTTATTTGTATATATTTCCGCCCCCTCACACCGCAGCCCAAATTGAACTCTCTCTTTATCCTCTTATAGCTTTACGAACTTTGTGTTACAACTTTATGGATATTAGCCTGGACTCAATAATAAACTTGTCGACCATTCATCAAGAGACGAAGAATGTATAACCATGCACGATTATATTTTTATAAGTATTTGGTTATTTGGTTATGGAAGGCCCCGGTATCACTGCAAAGGAATCAAAATCCATAATTGCTCAACCGCCCGTGCCAGCGGAATCATCCGAATTAATATCTCATCTCCCAAGCAAAGAAAGGTAATTGTAGTCCCCATCGTAGCAGTCTCAGCACACGCCAAAAGACATAAGGCGAAACCGCGCAGAAAGTGAACACAGCCAACTGTTCCCTGTCATACGATATCATCATTCATCGTAAACAATTGGAATATCGAAACATGATCAAAACGGATGAGACACACAGCTCACGGTGTGCACATATAAGTATTTTCCTTGCGGATTCCACATCTCACTAGGTTCTCTATTTTAGCGTCCATCAAGATGCTAATATTTCTTGAACAGACATCAACAATTAATAATAAGTATAATTTGTAGTAGTTGTTATTATCAACGTTTTCCTACAAGATAGAATAGTTTTAGGTTGTTTTTCGAATGTCAATATCAATAGGAATAATTCTAGAAAGTGCAACAATCCGAACAAGTAGAATGAGAATCTGCAAAGGCATTCTAGGTGTGTGCACATCCAACCAAATACAGGCATCATTATGTAGTCACACCTTGTCAACCGCTGAAAACAATCTATAGATTAACACAAAGTGCTATAATGCCAACACAAAGTGCTATAATGCCAACACAAAGTGCTATAATGCCAACACAAAGTGCTATAATGCCAACTCTAACATTATTCATTCATTCATTCACTGGGTGCCGTCTCCACATCGAAGGTTGGCTACCATGGACCGCCATTTTACTATGTTTCTTGTCTTGATAGTGCACATCGTCGTAGGTTCACCTGACCGCCATTACATGTTATAAGTCCACTTTAGCCTTGGTCTGTCTCTGCCTCGTCTGTCTTGTACCTGCCCTGCACAGATTACTTTTAAAATGGTATTATGTCCCTTGCCATGTCCAAAAAATTTCAGTTGTCTTTTTTTAATTGTATTAAGTAGTTCTTTCTTTCATTTTCAGCTGATTCAGAATTTCCTTGTTTGTCTTTTTTCACTTTCTACCCATTTCATTCTCATTATTTTCCTACAGATCCACATTTCAAAGGCTTCAATTTTCTGCTCTATTTTCTTATTTAATGTCCATGTTTCTGCACCATACTGGATTATATTCGTAGTTTTAGTTCTGATGTTTCATGTTTTGATGTAAGTATATATGTTTTCACGTTGTTAAATTTGGTTTTTGCCATTCCTGTTCTTTACTTTATTAATATCAATCATAATTTTTAGAAAATGCCGCTTTAATGCATGTAGATAATTCAATTTTAGTTTATAGCTTGACTTCTGTGTCAGCTCTGTTAGTGCATATACATAATTTAACACAAAATAAGCTTACATACTAAATAAATTAACCTTTATCTTAGCACTTTTTTCTTCATAAAGTATATATGTGTATCTATGAATAAACTACTTTAAACAAATGAGAAGTAGGGTTAATGAAACGATTGCCTCCACGCCTTGACAGTCCTATCGAGAATGTAGTTCCAGTGACTATTTTTTTCCAATGACTGACACGTTTTGTTTGTATGTTAACGTCGAATTCTCACAAGGCCTCTATTCCCCCCCCCCCCAAAAAAAAAAAAAAAATCATAGAGGCTGGGTGAACCTAAGTCGTGTCGATCGAAAAAAAAGAAAGAAATTCGCCACATCTTGGAATTCAATTCGAACTTTACTGATCAGTAGCAAATGCACTAACCACTGATCCACAAGAGTTAATGGCACTGTGATACTACGGTGATTGTCACTGTGATACAAGGGTTAATGGTACTGAGAAGCAAGGGTTGATGGCACTGAGATACAAAAGTTAATGGCACTGGGACACAAGAGTTAATGGCACTGAGAAACAAGGTTTAATTGCACTGAAAAACGGCCACTAGAATGGACTGCGGGAATCACTTCATTCGAGGCAATGTGTAAAAGCTTAGCGCGATTGACACTCATTTATGTGGCGTCACACCTGAAGGATGTTAATTGATTGCTTGTTTGGTTGATCAAGTGTAGCTAATCGATATCGAACAATGACTTCAGGCATCGATGTCATACATTCTCCACATGCTCCGTTCATTAACGAAACACATCAGCAATACACAACATTACGAGTTATAACCTGACACTGCTTCACTTTTTTTTCTTCTATATTTGAAGTAGCAGGCTAACTACATATCGACCTCATTACTTCAAGCACTGTAATTACACTAAAGACTAGAAGATGTAATGCGGTGATGGAGGATACACATCAAGGGCGTATGTCTCTGGTGAGTTCTGCGTGATAGACAACTGTAAACAATGATGAAAAGTATTATGAATGGTTGAGTATGCATTATTTGATATGATTGGGGCCAGAATTGTTTCGATTTTGTTTACTTTACCTGTAGCGCATTGAGTTTGTTTTAGCGCGACTTAGCTTTTAAAATAGTTGAAAATAAATTCGTGTCAGCATTCAAAATGATTGGAGCATTTTGACTTTCAATATTTTATTTTAAAAAGAGTAATCCAATCTATAACAGCTTCAAGCTAATCAGACAACAACCGTATGCCATTTTGTAGTACCATCAACATTCATGACGTGGTATGAGTCGTACCAGTTTATTAGTTAGAATGTCCATAGCCCACGAATTGAAATAAGATTAGAAATATACCATGTACATAATCACCTTCAACTTTCAAAATGTTTAGTTTACATCAACAAATAGAACAGGATTTTAATACAAAATGCAAGATCTGTCTATCTTTCGCTCGCACCAAGTATTGTTTATATCTGCTGTGTGGTTTCCTGTAATAATGGTTGGGCCCTTTCGAGGCTGAGGGCACGGCATTGCACCTGCCTGTGTCCCACACAGGGCGATTGCCATATCCACTCGCAGTTTTATACTTCCCGTTGGTGTGAGTGCGTGGCATCCTGATTGGCGTGGTGCATCCTTAGGCTGGTGCCTCCGACTTCAGCACTTAAACTTGCTAGAGCAGACTGTGGTCTTGCTCGGGTGTAGGAGGGCCTGGCCAGTCTTGGTTTTCAGTCTCGGTGACTGTTAAGCCTCATCCCAACAAGGAGCTGGCCTTGATGGTAGAACGGATGATAGAATTTTAACAGCAAATATTACAGAAACATGACAGAAATATTACAGAAACATTACAGAAACATGACAGAAACGTTACAGAAACATGACAGAAACGTTACAGAAGCATTACAGAAACATGACAGAAACGTTACAGAAACATTACAGAAATATTACAGAAACATTACAGAAACATGACAGAAACGTTACAGAAATATTACAGAAACATGACAGAAACGTTACAGTAACATGACAGAAACGTTACAGAAACATGACAGAAACGTTACAGAAACATGACAGAAACGTTACAGAAACATGACAGAAACGTTACAGAAACATGACTGAAACATTACAGAAACATGACAGAAACGTGACAGAAACATTACAGAAACGTTACAGAAACATGCCAGAAACATTACAGAAACGTTACAGAAACATGCCAGAAACATTACAGAAATATTACAGAAACATTACAGAAATATTACAGAAACATTACAGAAACATGCCAGAAACATTACAGAAACGTTACAGAAACATTACAGAAACGTTACAGAAAAATGACAGAAATATTACAGAAACATTACAGAAACGTTGCAGAAACATTACAGATTAATTACCAACTGATTTCATAAAGGAGCAGACTCATTAAGCCTGAGCCAGCATAAATAGCTTGAAGGGGTAGTTGTGTAATGGCTACTCGTTAGTCTTTCAACTCAAAGAAAAATGGTTCGTTTCTTGACCAAGTCAACTAAATCGAAGCACCTTAAAAGTAGAATCGGGACTTGAAGATGGTATCAACTGAGAGTGAAAGCAACGGTGGTTTTACTTTCAAGACTTGTGTGGCTAAATCTTCTATCGCTTCTACAACAATTGTGGCTATGTGACTAATTTATGTTTAAACCTCTATTTTTTTTCTTGCTGCAACGAAGTTAATACAAATAAAAATAAATGTCTTCGCAGAATTTCAAACATAAAATATGGAAAATACATTTCTAACGTACTGATAAGAAACGAATCTAAATAAGTATACGTGTCAAGATTTTTAAGAAGAAGGCGTTGGAAAAACATCGGTCGTGTGCTCAAAATGGATGAAGAGAGACTTTCCCCTCAAGCATTTATATCGAAAACATCTGGTTAAAAACAAAATACAAAGAAGACGAAGCGCTGCGCAGAACAATTACTAGCGAAGGCTTAACAATGGGACGAAGAAACAACCAAGAACTACACGAACTAGCAGCAAATTATCAATTCTGGAGAACTTTGAATTCCGTCATGTGTGCCGTCTTCGTGAGGGAAATGAAATGAATGATTTGACATTAAGAATGCAGTGTTCTTCTTGTGGTTTACTGCCTTCATTAATTTTGTTAGTGGGGTACATATATTTATATATTGAATCAAATGAAGTGTGTATGTCATGAGAGAGAGAGAAAAAAACCACGATTATGTATATCGTGATGTTAATATGAGAAACGTCCATACTAAACAAATACATTTCCATACAGAACCATACAAAAAAACATACAAGCATTGTACTTACATTTGTAATAAAGAACTGATAAATAATGAAAGTGAAATAAAATTAAAGCCCAAAGCCCTCAATATAAACTATCCCTGGCGGATATCGCCTTTCTTAGCTTATCTACGACTCTGTTGTTTGCGGAAGGAAAATAAAAGTAATCAAGTCAAATATAAGTTGTGTCTCTCATGCATTGTGCTCATCGCAGATATTAACGTTACTCTTAAAAAAACAAACGATACATCCATGACATTACTTCTTTAAGCATATCTTACATTAACAATATCACATTAACTTATAAAGAAAGTAGGCACCCGATGTGTCATGTACTTTTAAGGAATATGGTATTATTATCAGTATTTTTTTTATATTAAAGATAAGCACATTTACGGGTAATGTGCTCAGTATCACAGGTGAATTGATAAAACTCTTCGAAACAAATGTTTGAAACTAACATTCATCAACCCGTTTACACAAACAGTCTCTTAATTAGAACAGTAATACTTTTGCATGTCGGAAGATTTAGTGCAGGCATTCCAAAAAGAGAACGGACTTAGTGTACTCGCTTAGCGGGTTTAGAGTTCTTTTAGCTGTATATTCCCATTTTTGGCTGTCACAACTTACTCAAAAGTTCTAACTTAAAACCTAGCACCATTTAAAACGCCAATTACTTAAGTTGCTTATGAACGGTTTTCAAATCCATAGGGATCGATTAAATAATAATACATTCTTAGAAAAATTATACATTTTAAATGACGTTTTTCTTTTCAATTTTCAATTTAAACAAAAATAAAAGATTATCTTAAATATCGAAATGGGAACTTGAATGCTATTTGTGATTGTAAAAAAGTACATTCTACTTTACAACACACAGGTTGTGGACCTTTGCTTTCCATTAGTGTTCTAATTAATTGTTAATTAACGAGCACGGATGCACCAGGCTTGAATTACAACCGTTGTCGAACGTAATTGTTGCAATTAATATTTTGCGTTCTGACTGCATTTTTTTTAAAAAAAGGTTATTGTACCTATTTTAAAGATAAACTAGAGCAGGAGGCGACAATCATACTGGTACTGTGTTACAATAGCTAAAAGAGTTTCAAAACTCTTATAGGCAGTTCCAACATTATGACGTGAAAAAAATTGTGAAAATTGGAAAGATACAATTTCATAAACTTCAGTTTTAGAGCAACAAGCGTAGATATTATCACCTGATACTCTGATTCTGTGACACCCTCAGCTTAATGCATGCTAGCTAATTTAAAGAGGATATCAACGTTTGTGTTTTAATAGATGAATAATAAATTAGTCACGAATACTTCCCATTACATATTTCAACTTTCATATTTAGTATTCGCACTCCTTGTAGGGCCTCTTTTATGTACTAGCATTTTCATGCATCCTCAAAGCTTCTGATATCTCACTTTAGGAGAAAAAAAATCTCGGCATTGGCATGTGGCTTAAGTTTTGTTTCGAGATGCCTCTGAAAAGTCGATGGTTGTATGACCTCAATAAGTTACACATGGAAAACAGCAAATATTGTGAAAGATGCGTGACTTCTAGCTATACGCACGTTAAACCAGGTAATCTTTGCTAAGCCAAGCAGGGTTTAACTTTTAAAGGTAGATGGAAGAAAGTTCCAATTGTATGGAACATGAAACTCTTTCAATGTCATCGATAATAATGGGACGAGGAGAGCGAATACAATGTATAGTAACAGTTTGACTGCAGAGATGACGCCACTAAGATACGACTCGACGTTGCTGCTCGAGTATGGCCTTCCCCAGAAAAACACAGAAACATAAAAATCTAAATGCATCAAAGAAAGAAAAAGATATATTTAGTAATAAAAATAATAGTAAATAACACTTAGCGCCGTGATGTCGTTACATCTTAGTGGTTGCTTGTTTGTTCTATCCGCGGTCATTCAAGGTCATTTTAAAGCCGTAGATTCGTATATTTTCTTCATGGTGTTCCCTCTAAAGTAGATCTGTGACTACACATTATTTAGTTTTAACCATCGCTGCTAGCAGCGAGAGACAAAGAAAACTGCAGGACAAAAGTTATGTCCAATAATCGCTTCTCAACGACTAATTTATGACAACAATGTTAGAATAGGTAAAGTAAAGGTCAAGTACGAGACTTGAACAGCGTCTTAGCACGCGAGTCTACATCCATATGTGCTCGGCCGCCTATCCAGAAATGGTTGGAGGTTTTCTGTATAGTGTCGCCTCATGCATCGAAACTCAGATGCAAGGCGACATTCCTCACCTTCCCAGGATAATACCCTGGTACCCATTTCTGCCAACGGCTGGGTCGACCGTGGGGGTATTTTTTTTTTCCAACCACGAGCACAACTCACACTGCTCCCAGCGGGAATCGAACACGTGTTGCCTGAACGTCGGTAGTCAAGTCGGGTGGTTTTCCAAACTCGGCTACCGAGGCCCCCTTTAAAAAAAAAAAATAGGTGATGTGAAGTAACGTGGGGTGATCTTTCTCACCACTGATAGGGGAACATAGAAAATAATTAGAAAGAAGAATAAGAAAACAATAAGATAAGTGACATCATTACACGGAGTCCCAGCTCATGAAGTTGACGTCAAAAGTGTGCCTTGTGACTAGTGTTAATAGAAAACCAATCCGATTCACGCCAATGTTAAATTATTGCAAATTTTTTTTTTTTTTTTGGCCAGAACTCTGTGAGTACAAATTGTTGGTTAATACCAGTGCGAGCACGTTATAATTATATTAATTTACTTAATAATAATTAATGTAAGTCGTAACAGTTCATAGACAACTTTCACTAGAAAGAAAGAGCCAGCGATTATCATTTTTATAAAAATATGTTCCATTCCTGATATAGAAACACTTGATCAACGTGACTACAAGCCACTGATGATGCTGTCTGTATTACCAGTGCAGAAATTTTATTTAAGTTCGCCTCACAACAAATATGAGCTCAAAAGCAGACATATTTTAAAAAATCCTAATTCTTAATTTTTTTTATTTTATCATTTTAAAATGAAACGTTTAAATTTATCGCGCTTATTTGATTGAAATTACTTATATGCCGTTATACAATACACCAAGAGACTGCAGCGTATTACTGTTTAATATTTTCTATAAAAAGATGCCTTGAATTCCTAAAACTTCTAGTTTTTTTATTCTGTTATATTTAATGACTAGTGCATTAATTGGAAACACTTCGTGATCAAATATGTCTATGATGCAGTGAATCGGACACGATGTAACATGATCAAATGTTATTCTTATAAAACACGTTCACATCACAAATTGAGCCATAACGGTTTGCACAGTTTTAATTCACAACAGCTGAATCACAGAAATTAAACAATTTGTTCAGCAGCCCTGCACCGGCCTAAGCGCGTATGCACTTCTCAGAACAAAATCTTATTGACCACAATTCTCTAGCTTCACATTCTGCAGACAGAGCCAACTGAAATTATTGACCACAAGTCTTTTCATTAACATTTTTTATTCATGGCCCGCTGTGAATTTTTGTTGTGCATTCTCTTAAAAAATACATACCAATTTTATGTTTCTTAATGGGGATAGAGAGAAAGAGAAAGAGAGAAAAGAGAGAAAGTGAGAGAAAGAGATATCTGTGACATGGTTGAAGGCGTGTAGAACGAAATAAGGATAGAATAATCCAACAATCTGTATGCCATTTCGGGGGCCGTTTATTAATTCATTCCCTTTTGTATTAATTCCATCCTATTCTCAAAGCTTCAATGTTATTGTTCCAAAGAAAAATGCGAAGATTTTCACTGACACATTCCCAATGTTTATAAATCCTGCGTGAGAGATATTCTTGGACAACAATACACGCTCTTCCCGACCTCCAAATGAGAAGTGGATTTTTGGTTCCAACATATATAAATATATACATATATTTTGAGGGAGCCGAGATAGCTCAGTGGATAGTGAACTGGACTACAAAGGACAAGAGGTAGGGTTCGATCCCAACCGACGGCTTCCGGTTCACCCAGCCTTTAATGGGTACCGGACTTTTTTTTATAGGAAAGTAAAACGGCACGGGCGTAATATCGACCACATTACTCCAAAAATCATGTGCCGAGGGTCTGTAAAATTTATGGTCACTAACACCATATTCCCTATACACCACTTGGCGTGACGGGGGTACTTTACATTTTTTTTTTTTTTTTACATATACTTTGAAGCATATAGAGAATAACGTTGTTGCACAGAAATCAAACTTTTAGTGCAGTCTTAGAGCTTTTACTTTGACATATTCATGTTTATTCTTTGTTTTCAGGTTTAAAAAATAATGTCTGAAGATACTTTTGTAAGTAGGGTTCTGTGTTCAACTTATTGCAGTAGCTGTTACTTCGCACCTCTAGATAGCCTAATTCGTACCACCGGGTGCGTTTATCACAGGTTGGAAATCATTGTTGAAATAATGCTTTATTTTACCTTATGTAATCAGCTTATCCGCAGTGCAATGTTATATAAACGATAAAACTTGAAAGAAAAACAGAACTAATTTTAAAGCCCGTCTGTATATGTACTTTAACAATTTTTTCTGTTCTTTTCTAAGTCTGCTAGAGCAGCTAGACTAATAAAATAAATAGAAATTCGTTTGGCGCTATTGAGGCTTGGTGTCTATATAAAGACACTAAGAAGAGAATGAACAGACAAAAGGTTATAATGAGCACAATCTAACGAGGTACAAAGACAACTTAATGAACACGTCATAGTAATTGTACATGCTGGTACATTCATTCACCAAGCACTCATGCGATATAAATATATATATATATATAATTAATATAGTCTCCACCCACACACGTTTAATTGTGGAAATTTTAGTGTTGTGTGTATTCTTTATTTTCATTTCCCCACATTCATTATTTGTGGGTATTTAGTACTTCGCTTACCTTCACATTTCTTAGCCATTTATTTACTTGTAGGCAGTTAGTACTTTACTTACCATCAAATTTCTTAGCCATTTATTTACTTGTAGGCAGTTAGTACTTTACTTACCATCAAATTTCTTAGCCATTTATTTACTTGTAGGCAGTTAGTACTTCGCTTACCATCAAATTTCTTAGCCATTTATTTACTTGTGGACAGTTAGTACTTCGCTTATCTTCACATTTCTTAGCCATTTATTTACTTGTGGACAGTTAGTACTTCGCTTATCTTCACATTTCATATCCATTTATTTACTTGTAGGCAGTTAATACTTTACTTACCATCAAATTTCTTAGCCATTTATTTATTTGTGGGCATTTAGTATTTTGCGTATCTTGCAATTTCTTACCGAGTTATTTGTTTAAGGGAATTTAGTATAACTATCCGTGCAGTTGGGTACTGGACCTGCCGAACATTAGAGTACGACAAAGATCTGATCAGGTGCGGGCTTATTTGAAAGTAGAAAGAAGCATAAATAATCCCATGTATTCAACATTATGTGCGACCAAGGGGCAGTTTCCTCAGATAGTTGGAAAATCTTGGATGGCCGAAGCAGAAGAGTCCATATGAAGAGTGTGTGATTTGAATGACGTTAGAGCTGGCACGGTTTGGAAAGAAATAGGGTAAAGGCAAAGAAATGCATCAAAATGCGAGGCTGCACTGAAGCTAATTGTGAGGAGAAATATTAAAAATATATAGAAAAAAATATTAAAACACGGTGCGGTTAAAGCTTTACGTGACAAGTGTACAACACAAAAGAGAACGACCTTTCGGCACCTGTACAACATAATACTGGCACTCCAGTTGCGTCTCAGTTTAATTCCTTGGACAAAGGCCAAAATGTCAAATTCGTATCACTGGTATTGTCCTCTGCTACTTCATCAACCGCAGTCGGTTTGCGTTGGAGAATCGCCTTATAGTCCAACTGGGTTCGCTGACCCCACGAGGCATTAATGTATAACACTCTTACACATAGTTTCCCTGTGGCTGTACCTTCCCTATTGCAACATGCTCTGTTGCTCATGTTTGAGCACATTATTATATACACATCATAATCATCATCATCATCAAGTGTCGTGCCTGCTAGCGTAAGTGATCATGTCTCACTACAAATTTCTATCTCAGCAGTTATTTATCATTTCCGTTATTGACCTTCTGCCAAGCCATTCTATTAAGCTGTCTGATATTTTTTCTCTTTCCTTCCCTCTATCTCCTCGTCCCTCGATTTCTCCAGTTGTCACAATATATTCAAGCTGTTCCCCTGTTATTCTCTTCTCATTATATAGCCTCAAAATGATGATTGTTTCTTTCTAATAGTGGAAATTAGCTCTCTTTTTGCTCTGGTCTCTTTCAGAGCGTTTTCATTACCCTTCTTAGCTGTATATGATATTCTCAACATTCTTCTGTAAAACCACATTTCTACAACCTCCAGTGATTTTCTTGTCTGTTGTCTTATTGTCCATGATTCACATTTATATGCTAAGACTGGCTCTATATTTTTTTTTAAATTTACATCTACTGTCGCCTCCTGATCAACATTTAAGAACTCTTTTTCTTGTTTCTATTGTCAAAAAATGATTGCACTGTATCTTCCTCTATTTTTGGAGAGCTACTTTTGTCTGAGCTATTCTGCATCTCACCTCTGTTGTACATCTACCATTATATACACATGCTATGCTATTCACATCTCACCTCTGTTGTACATCTACCATTATATACACATGCTATGCTATTCACATCTCACCTCTGTTGTACATCTACCATTATATACACATGCTATGCTATTCACGTCTCACCTCTACTTGTCCCCGCGTCATTTCGTCTGTCCCCTATATCTATTACCCAATTCTAGGACACCTCTATCTTTCCTCCACTCGATGTATCCTATATTCTTCTAGTCTGTTTCTTGCGCCTTGTGTAAGCATACGGACCTGTTTTTGGAAACTTCTGTTACTGCGTGCTGTGTACGCACGTTTGTACTTTTGTGCACACACAGGTACCCGTGCGCACTTCCGTTCATGCCACACCCAAGCAAACAGGGAGAATTTTTACTTAATGTTCTTTCCATTTCTCCTAGTTCAAAATTATAATATATATATATATTTTATTATTTTTCATTTTCAATACATATTTATACGTGTGCTGCATATTTGTTCCAGATGAAGGTCTACAGCGCCGAAATGTCGCTCTGGTTTGTGCTGTCCACTTGTTACGTGTAGCATTAACCATAACGTTTTTTTCTATAATTTTTTTAAATTAAATTTCTTTTTGGAAAGAAGTAACAGCGGAGAAAAAGAGGCCGTCTTCACAGTGCATTTTTTCCACCATGGAATATACTACCGACAGGAGAGAATTGCAAGTTGGCATTGCGATGGGCTGTACAATTTCGTCCATACTCTTCGTAATGGCGATTCAAGTAATGCTTGTAAGGAGCTGCAAAAGGACCAGAGATAGCTACCTCATGCCATCACTTAAAGATTTCATTGCTGACACCACGGTTCTAGCGTCAGAATAAAGCTTCGCCCGGAGAATGCTCGAACGTCTAGACAAGCTCATCGTATGGTGCCGGATGAGCTTCCAACTGAGGAAGTCTCGGTGCCTCTCCATCAGACGAGAGAAGACCAAGAAAGTCACATTCAGTGTAGCAAACCAGATGATCCCAACCGACCGCGAGGAGCCAATAAATTTTCTGGGCAGAGTACATGACGTCTCATTGAAGGAGACGAGTGTCGTCCAGAAAGTAAAAGCAATAGCAGACTAAACACCACAGATCATCGACCAGAACATCGAGTAGACCTTTAGCAAAGTTCAAAATTTGGTACCTCCAGTTCATGTTGATACCTAAACTTCTATGACTTGTTCTGATATACGAAATCAGCTCAAGTACGGTGGAAAATGGAGAACAAGATTAGCAAGTACACACGAAAATGGATTGGAGTATCACCAGGACTGACGGATATAGCGCTGCACTGCAAGAAGGCTAAGCTGTTCAAATCAATACAAGAAGAATACAACAGTGGAAAGGCCAGACAGACAGTTATGTTACAAATCTCATCAGATGAAGCAGTTCAGATAGTGGAACCCACATAGAAGACTGGTCGGATATAGTAGGGATGTGCAGCAGCAAGCGAAGCATGTGAAAGTCTTCAACTTGAGGAAGTGATGAGCTACATGCAAACCAACATGCCGTTGTTTTTGTCACGGATACATCCAATGGCGGTCAAAAGCATCACATAGACAACATAGGGACATGATAGTTCGGGATATCAGGGACGCCGAGGTGAACAAACGTGCAAAAAGCAGCACAACAGGTGCAGCAAGGCTAATGGACCACTTGGAATGAGACCTTGCAGAGGACGCTAACATGGAATTACATGTGGCATATGACACCGCTAAGGCTCAGCTAAAAAATCAGATCTATGTACGACCTTCTACCATCAGCCTTAAACCTTGTGAAGTAGAGGAAGACAGATGACAATCGATGTTCTCTCTGCAGTGAAATACAAACGACGGAGCATGTTCTTCCCTCATGCAAGGCAGCGCTAGGCCAAAAGCGGTGTACACGTGGCGACACCGCAAAGTGCTGCATGAACTGGCTGACACCGTGGACGGGGCGCGGGTGGAAGGGAATAGGCAAATAATTGCGATGCTGCGGTAAAGCTGGTAGCAAGAAACCAGTGGTGGGGTGTGTTAAACACTCCAAGGTATGAAGACAGCTTTACAAGGAATGAACACAACACAATACTGACGTTTCGGCCTGAGGCCTTCTTCAGAGTACAAGGACAACGAAAACAAACGATGAAACACAATTATCTATAACTACATTATCATAAGAAAAAAGAGGTGGACAGAAGAGGGAAGTAGGATGTAGTAAAATGAAAAAAGAAGAAGAAAGCTACATGAGGGGAGGTAGGATGAGTAAATAGAAAGAATAGGAGAATATATATATATATATATATATATATATATATATATATATATATATATATAATAGTAACACTTAGCTCGAATGACTTGTCTGTCAGCCGGGAACGAAAAAAAGAATGACCACATAGACCGGAAAGACCGGAAACCACGTGTCCCAGAAGGAGGGTAACAAGAAATCGTGGGAAATACAAGAGACAAAGGGGAAAAGGGGGGGGGGCGGTTTCGCCCCAAACCAGAGACCAAACTTTGGTCGAGAAGAAAAGAGACTCAAACAAAAGCCTCGCAAAGGGCGGGAGACGGGGAAGATAATAGGTATCATAAAACTACAGGAGCTTAACAGAGGGGGGGGGGGCAGTCCCCTGGATGGAGGTAAAACTGATACGAGGAAGAGAAATGAAATCCTAATGGAGGGAGAAAATACTGATACGAGGAAGATAGATGAAGAGGAAGAGTAATAATGCAAAGAATCAGGAGTAGGAAATAAGGATCGGAGGAGAGGTAGAGGGTCAGAAGAGAATAGATAAGAGAGCGAGTCAGAAAGAAGAGAAAAAAAGAGGGATTGTGGGAAAGAAGTGGGGCCCAGCGAGGTAGAGAGGAAGAGAACAGAGAGACTGAGGGGGATACTGGGAATGTATATATAAAGAGGAGTAGGAAGTATACATGGGAGGAAAATAGGGAAGGTACGCAGGCAGTAGTGCCTAAAGATGTAAGGAGGATGAAAGCCAACACTAAAGTTCGACCAGCTATAACAAACATCCTATTTCTTAAGAGTTAGACAGGCCGCACCCCCCCCCCCCTCCCCGAGCAAAACAATTGGAATTACTCAAGGATCCTGGATATAGCGAATGACACGGAGATGGTTATTGACCTCCCGGGGCGACGGAAGTACCAAAAATGGATAGATTTATAAAATGCGTCCGGATACTGCACTTTACGCATCGGATATGACCCACGCCATCTTAATAGAGCTCATAGTGCCATTGAAATCCAGGCTAGAGGAACAGCATATATTTCAACTAACCAAATACAAAGATCTCGCAACCGAACTGAGACAGCAGGAATTTCAGGTCAGAGTGTACTCTGTGGAATTAGTGTCAGAAGACTCATGACCTCATCTCTTTACGGCTTATTAAAGAGGCTATGAATTAATGGAGGAATGGGAACAAAAGGCTATGAATTAATGGGGGAAGGCGAACAACAGTTTATGAATTAATGAGGGAATGCGAACAAGGGGCTATGAATTAATGGGGGAATGCGAACAAGAGGCTATGAATTAATGGGGGAATGCGAACAAGGGGCTATGAATTAATGAGGGAATGCGAACAAGAGGCTATGAATTAATGAGGGAATGCGAACAAGGGGCTATGAATTAATGGGGGAATGCGAACAAGAGGCTATGAATTAATGAGGGAATGCGAACAAGGGGCTATGAATTAATGGGGGAATGCGAACAAGGGGCTATGAATTAATGGGGGAATGCGAACAAGGGGCTATGAATTAATGGGGGAATGCGAACAAGGGGCTATGAATTAATGAGGGAATGCGAACAAGAACAATGAAGGCAATTGTTGAGTCAGCCGAAAAAGCATCAAGCTGGCTCTGGCGAAACCGAAATATATGAACATTCTCATAATAATCTGATGTTCAAATGATTAGGCGACTCCCTCGTAAAATAGCATCGTAGCGACAGTTCAATCCTTGATTGTCCGAGGCGGGGACAATAAGTGTTAAGAAATTACATCATCAAACGTGGGCGAACCTCACTCGACGGTTGCAATTCCGACAGTTCAAAGGAATAAAGTTAGGGAGGCCGACCTAGCTTTATTACATATTATCAGTTACCGATAAACTCCGTCGTGTCGAGGTACGCCGTGACAAACAGCTGCGTGTACACGAGTGTATATTATAGGACGTTCCTAATTCAATTCCATTTTAGACTGTTGCCAACAAGAAGAGATCGTCAATGTACTGGGTTAATGCTAAGACAATCAGTATATGACCAGGAAAATAATGTAGACTCGACAAGGAGTGTTCTGTAGAATAAGTGTAGTTATTTTGAGCCGAATATATTGTAAGCTTTATAGTTCAATGCAGCACGACGCCTGGGAGTCATGACCCAGGAACGTCCAACTCCCTGTGCATCTCAAGAAGCTAAAGAAGACACTTGCTCGACTGTGTCTATTTCTGATCATCAGATTGCCTCATGTTGCGAAGCTCTGCATAAAGAGTTTCCTATTGCTTAAAAAATCAAATTCTCATTGACCTTTTCTTTCACTTCTATCTATCTGTCTGTCTGTCTGTCTGTCTGTCTCTGCCTGCCTGCCTGCCTGCCTGCCTGCCTGCCTGTCTGTCTGTCTGTCTGTCTGTCTGTCTGTCTGTCTGTCTGTCTGTCTGTCTGTCTGTCTGTCTGTCTATCTATCTATCTATCTATCTATCTATCTATCTATTGTCCTTTCGAGCCGAAGACGGCACATAGGGCAGAACCACAATCTCAAAAACAGAAACCTTGCGTGTCAAAATGACACATATTGCAGAGATCGCTGCTTCTAAAATCTATCGCTCTGTTTCCATAACAATACTTTTTTACAATGACAGCTTGTCAAGCCATCAATCAATCTCCTTAGTCGCCTCTTACGACATGCTTGGAAGGTCACAGTGGCACTATTTTTTACTATATTCTTCTCTCAATACGTGACCAAAAATATGAATGTACAAATCTTTTGATGAAATGACTCAGATTTACTATGATTGAGAAGGACAGCAGCGAGCTGGAAGCAATTTGACCTGCCAACAAAGTGAACGTGGGTTCGATCGAAACTTGTCGCTCTCCATGCGATCCAGCTACAAACAAAAACTGTTACTTGACTGAATGAGTTGGGAAAGGTAGATAGCAGTGACATAGAGCACTGGCCTCCTCACTTCCAAATGCTGTGGTCTAGTGCGGTGAAATTTAGTGTCTCTCCTCCCCCCCCCCAGGACATTATAATACGAGTACGTCACCGGATATTCTTTTTGTTCATTATGGGTATTACCCTCTGTCAATATATTTTATAACTATTAAATAGCTGTTACATAATCTATCAGAACGCAATTTTGATAGGGAAGAAAAAATACCTAAGAACTAGGAAGAAGGTTATATGACCAAACTACCAAAGAAAGGAAGTTTATAGGACTGCACAAATTATAGGGGAATTAAACCTCTTATTAATGCCAGGAAGAATATTAAGCAAAATCATTTTTGAGAGAATATAAAATGATCATAGAGAAACATTTGAGAGATGAACAAGCAGGTTTTAGGAAGAACAGATCATGTGCTGATCAAATAACTACTCTACGTATAATAGATGAACAAAGTTTACAACTACAGTCACCCACTTTATATTGGATTCATAGATTACGATAGTTATCACAATATATTCCAGCTGTTTCCTTCTCATTACATGGCCAAAAAAATTATGATTGTTTCTTCCTCATATTGGAAATTAGCTGTCTTTTTGCTTTGGCCTCTTTCAGAACGTTTTCATTACTCTTCTTATCTGTCCATGGTATTGTCAACATTCTTCTGTGAAGCCACATTTCTACAGCATCCAGTGATGTTTTGTGTGTCTGTTGCCCTTTTGTCCATAATTCCCATGTGTTAAACTGGCTGCACATAACATTTAAGAGCTCTTTTTCTTGTTTCTATTGTCAAAAATGGATTGCACAGTATCTTCCTTTTTTTTTGGGGGGGGGGGTGGGGGGGGGGGGGAAGTTACATTTGCCTGAGCCATTCTGCGTCTCACCTCTGTTGTAGATCAAGCAAAGGAGGTTAACGTTGTTACCAGATATTTAAATTCATCTACCTGTTTTAATATTGCCCCATTTGTTTTTATTGCGCATTGCGGTGATGACTTTTTCTTCGTTGGTATCATTAATGTGTTTTTTTTTTTGGTGCTATTAAGGCTGAGTCTTTTATTTTTGCTTTCCATCACTAAAATATCTTACATTTCTTGTAAATTATTTTAACTTTCAGCAATTAAAAGTCATCAATATAACTTAGATTATTTATATTATGACCTCCGATTGTTATTCCATGCATTCCTCTTGTGGATCGTAAAATAATCTCACTATACATATTAAATAAATATGGTGACAGCACACAACCTTGTCTAACACTCTGTTTCATTTGTTGAAACATTCCCAATTGATTTCCAGTTCTTACAACCGCTGTTTGTTGCCAGTACTTTTTCTGTATTATTCTCAAACCTTTGCTGTCTATGCACGGGCGTGATATCGACCACATTATCCCAAAATTCATGTGTCGAAGATTCGTAAAATTTATGGTCACTAACACCGTATTCCTTATATGCCACTTGGCGGGACGGGGGTACTTCACTTTTTTTTTGCTGTCTACATTTATGCCTTCTAAATTATGATGATTTCTTGGTGCTTTACTTTGTCAATAGTTTTATGTAAGAAATATTGGGTTTTAACGTTTTAAAATCTCACTTTCGGAAAGTTTTTCAAGTCTGGAAGCTGCCCCGGTGTGACCAATGTCATAATTGCTACAGCTATAGATTGAATACTCTTATAGAAAATGTTTGGCATTGTACAAACTGTATGCTAATCTTATAAATGAAAGTCGCTGAGACAGACAAACGGTTTCCTATTTCGTCGCATCCAATTTTGAATCTGATGATAATGTTTGATCGTTTCATGACAACGAGCCCTGCAGGATTTTCGTGATCCTCACTCATCTGTCTGCCTCCACATGTTCTTTATAGAATATTGTATTTTAGTAAGTTTTATTTATTTTTTTTATTGCGATTTCATTTTATTTCAATTCTATATTTGATCGATCTTTTTTTCTTTCCTGAGATGTGAGCCATTTTAATTCAACGTTATATCCCGAAGCATGCAAAACCAGGTTGTTACACCGTGATTTCGGTAATGATGCTTATCTGATGCAGACATTATGTAATTTCTGAAAAAAAAAACATTTATTTTAACACGATAAGCATTTTGTCAATGGAAACTTTCGTCACATTTTTGCGCTTTTTTAGAATGAGTAATATATAAGGTAACCATATTTTTGAAACCCTAATCCGAGACGGATTAAATTGACTTAAATTTTCCATCAATACAATGACATTTCTTCCGTCGTTTTCAAGTGAATAATACATATATTTTAAAACTAATCAAAACACCTAACAATATAGGCTTACAAAACGTTATCAGGAGTTATTGAATTAAACGTTATTGACTTTCGGTTTCAGTATTCAAGATTTAAAAAACTTGGAGCGCATTTTACTGTTACTATTTCGCCAAATTAACAGCCAGTTCAACTTTTTAAACATTTTCTACACAACAACGGAGTAATGTCTATTTTTAAGTCGAAGAGACGTTTACCATATTGACAAAATTGGTAAATGGTTTGTGTCACTAATGTGTTTCAACAAATCCGGGACAAAAGCTAAAAAATCAGCCAAACTCGGGACAAATTGGGGACAGTAATAACTCCGGGACAAAGGTTAAAAAAAAAATAGTAAAAAATCGGGACGTCTAGTCACCTTAGTAATAGATCATATCTAACTTCCTTTTATGTCGATATAATGAAATGGCTTAGACCGTATCATAGTGCTAACATTTCCTGTTCAACACAACGTGTTATAGTCACATATCCATGACTCTCAAACTGTGTCTTCATGTTAAAGTGTCTGACCTACATCGTGTCACCTACACATAGTTCTGTAAACCAAACTGCATCAAAGTGTTACATTACTTGATTTATATCACGTCATAATATCACATTTCCTGATCAACACCGCGTCATACTGTCACAATGTCCTGACTTACATCGTGTCATGCAGTCATAATTTCTTTACCCACACCGTGTCATGCAGTCACAATTTCTTGACCCACACCGAGTCATGCAGTGACAATTTCTTTACCCACACCACGTCATACAATCACAATTTCATGACCCACACCCAGTCATACAATCACAATTTCTTGACCCACACCCAGTCATACAATCACAATTTCTTGACCCACACCTCGTCGTGCAGTCACTATTTCTTGATCCACACCACGTCATGCAGTCACAATTTCTTGATCCACACCGTGTCATGCAGTCACAATTTCTTGATCCACACCTCGTCATGCAGTCACAATTTCTTGATCCACACCGTGTCATGCAGTCACAATTTCTTGATCCACACCTCGTCATGCAGTCACAATTTCTTGACCCACACCGTGTCATGCAGTCACAATTTCTTGACCCACACCGTGTCATACTGTCACAATTTCTTGACCCACACCGTGTCATACTGTCACAATTTCTTGACCCACACCGTGTCATACTGTCACAATTTCTTGACCCACACCGTGTCAAGGCGTCATTATTTCCAAACCCATAGGGCGTCAACGTGCCACAGTACCATCACCAAAATAATGCGGTATACTGTAAGTCAATGCAATAAAGCACCACTATTTTCACGCTCAGTTCCTGGAAGAATGTTGATCAGTTTAAAAAATGTCGATAAATGGGACGCTATTGTTTAACAGTTCGATTACAGCAATGAGAATGCGTCACAGAAGTAAAGACAAAGAAAATCTCCTGTCATAATTGACAGAACAATCGGCATCATATGGGAAGATCCGCTCATAGATAGTGCAGTAAACGTGCACGCTAGATTAGGATTTCACCATTACCCATAAATACACCTTTGGAGTGCAACAACACAAACCATGAAGCCGTTATACTACTTCTTCTAACTAGAATAGTTGCACATAAAAAAAAATTAATCTTTTTTTTATGAATACGCATACTTTACATATTAAATTTCTTTCACTTTCTATTTTAATCTAAACACTTTTACAGTACCTTCAACAATGCGCGAGTCTGTATATTCTTTTATGACGAGCATTTGACAAGAAATGCACATTATTTGCATTGTCAATTTACAACGTCATCTGTTGTCACATAATTTACATTCATGTTTCTCACTACATATTTTTTGCTTAAACCAGCATATAAAATACAGAACAATAATGTTAAGAACAATAGGTAGACCTGTTTAATTATGATCATCATCATCATTGAGTGCCGTCTCCGAATTGAAGGTTGACCACCATGGGGCACAATTCTGCTCTGTATCTTGCTTTGATAGTACAGGTTGTCATAGGCTGACTTGACCATAATTTATTCTACTCATCCATATTAGTCTTGGTCTGCCTCTGCCTCTTTTACCTTGTGTTTTGCTTCCCAAGATTACTTTTTAGTAGGCTGTTGTGTCTTTTAACATGCTTCAAAAATCCTATTTACCTTGTTTGAATCGTGTTTAGTAGTTCTCTTTTCATTTTTAGTTGTTTCAAGACTTAATCGTTTGTTTTCTTTTCTTTCCATCCAATTCTTCCTATTCTTCTATAAATCCACATTTCAAAGGCTTCAATTTTTGTTCTGTTTTCAGATGTAGCGTAATCAAATAATTATTCAGTACTAAGAACACTCTGTCTGCGACACAGAGAAAGATATCAAGATGCCGAATGATGTTTCTTATATTAAGCCTATGGCTTATGAACTGATTCTTGTGGCCCTAGATAACAAATCAGAAATGTATCTTTTATATTAAAATTGTTTGATTACGATAACATAAAAGAGAAGTCGAGCACTGGCTATATCACTTTCACATTGTGCGATCTAAAACTGGAAAATTAATTTATATCCACGGAAAAAAATATGAGTACCTCGGAAGACGGAGTTATCTGTATGTGCGGCGAGGGACCCCTGTGCACACGGCTGCCAGGGAAAAATGGATTAACACGCAAAATTCAGTTCCTAGTCTCAAGGGACTTCGTCAGAGGTCAAAGCTGGCGAACGAAAAAAAAAATTTATATCCGTCCCAATAATTCATAACACGCTATGTGACTACATTGATCTTTTGTTGTGGCTGCTACATCTAAATGGGTTAGTTGTGCATTTTAAAAGTTAATGTTTTAATTAATATTTATAATTTATATACTAATTCTTTATGCAATTTTTATTGATCTGAATACTTTTTATTATCTTGTAGCATCTTTTACAATGAGCGAATCTGTATGTTCCTTCATGGCGCGCTTTTTTTATGTGACAGGAAATACAAACGATTTACATAATCAATAGTTCACGTCGATTATATTCCTATTTTTTTTTTTTTAACCATCTGTTGCTTTTTATTTGATCCAGTCTTCAAAACAGAGCAATGAATGTTGAGAAAAGTAGAAACACATCTTTGATAAAACGCTAATGTACAAAACAATTATTTTAAAATGAATCTCAGTTAATAAAAACATCTTCTAATTTGTCTTAATTCATCAACACTTGTAATTACCGTGAAGTCAGATTTAAGTTTTATTTTAAACATTGATTTATATCTAGCAGAGAGAATTCGACGACATGTCACACACACACGCACGCACGCACGCACGCACGCACGCACGCACGCACACACACACACACACACACACACAGCTATATATATATATAATAATAATGGAATTCCAATATAACTGTTAAGACTTATTTACGTAAAGTTTGCTGACGGACAATTATTAAATTGACATCAATAGTATGTCAGTGGTGGCCATGACGTTAGCTACGCGATTAAGTGAACATGGGAGTTGGGTGGTCTAAAGATAAGACGTCGGCATATGGACAAGACGGTTCCGGGTTCGCTTCTCATCACAGGTGGTGGAAAATAAAAAAAATAGAATCCCTGTTTCTTCGTGGCTTTACCTTACTCTAGTCTCTGTGTAGTTAGATCCAATGTCTAGACGTCTCGAGCAAGAGGTCTCGTGTACATTCTGTCCACGTTAAAGAACTCTTTGCTGTTGAAAATCATTAAGAGTAGAACAAAAATGGCTGTTGCCAGGGCAACATTAATTATAAAAATTTACACAAAACGTTAAAAGCCTCGACGACAAAAATGAGATAACGGTTGAAGTTTAAGAAAGTCTGCCTGTAGGTATTTGCTAACTCGGCTGCATGTGTGAAAAATATGGAAAAGTTAAAATTCATGCACAATTCAGACCCTCGGGAACTTTACTAAAGATATAAAGCTGGCGAATGCAAATAAAAGCAACAAACAAGCATATTCATATGATATCAGCCTCACGTGGATACAACCGAATTGGACATATAGCTCATCGCATTTGGAAGGAATCATTTTTAACCAAAACTCCAATTAAAGTGATTTATTGTGGTGAAGTTTAATACTTCAGACATAGCCTTCAATGGTTATAAAGTGATTTATTGTTGTGAAGTTTAATACTTCAGACATAGCCTTCAATGGTTATGAAGTGATTTATTGTGGTGAAGTTTAATACTTCACTAGTCTTCCAAATCGTATGCTCATCATCGTCATTGAGTGTCGTCTCCGCATAGAAAATTGGCTACCATGGAGAACCATTCTGCTGTCTCTTGCTTCGATAGTGCAGGTTGTCATGGGTTGACTTCTTGTCCGTCTTTTAATTTTAACTGTCCTAGTTAGTTTGGATCTGCCTCAGGCCTTTATATTTTGTATTTTCCTTCCAAGATTACTTTTAGTGGTTGCTTTGTCTTTTAACATGCTCCAAAAATATCACGTGTCTTATGTGAATTGTGTTTAGTAATTATCTTTTTATTTTTAGTTGTTACAAGACTACATTATTATTTTTTCTTTTCTTTCCATCATATACTGCTACAGTTCATAATTGACATTTGACGCCACGTGTAAATAACAAGAAGACACAAAACTAAGGTAGGTATAAAACAGGCAGAAACAATATATTTTTTTTCTATTGCACGCTGGAATGAAGTGATAGGATATGAGGAGAGTATGAAATGACAAAAGAAAAAAAATGATGGCCGTGATTATCGTGTCAGGATGGTCGATACAAGAAGCAGGTTGTGAATCGCTGAAACGCTTGAGAGATAAATATTTATTTCAGGAATTAATGAATAAATGAAGGTGTGGCTCACGGTGATAGTTATTACAATCAGTTCTATCATCAAATGTATAATAATCCCAAAATTGAGATTATAATTTTCTAGAGATTTCTTTGATAGCGCTGATGAATAGTCTGTCACTATAAATAATTTCCCAAGAGAAACCACACAGATCATAAAGGATGGGAGAAACAGTACTCACTGTGAAGATAAAGCTTCTTGCAAGAAGATTAAAGCTATCCATTAAAAAATGGTTTTAGGAGAAAAAAGACATAAAGAACACTAAACAACTGATGCTTATGAAACAAACTGATCCTATAAAGAATATTTTAAAAAAATAAAGTAACAAATAATTAATCATGTCACGTATATAAAATGCAGTCAGTGCTCATATGAGTTTTTTCGACGTTTGGCATATTTTTTGGGGCAGTATTGACAATAATAAACCAGTGACTTTTGGAAATAAATTAATTAGACTGAGACTGACATTGTGGTTTTAAACACAAATTATAGGTAAAGTTATTTATGTTACATCGTTTTGCTGACGTTGGAGAATCGAACGTATAGTGCCAGATTTCTCAAGCTAGCGAATATTTAGAGAGAACCTGGTAAAGCACTAAAGATGTATTTATTTCTAATAGGTAGGTTTTGTAGTGTTTGGGACAATGAAGCAAAGACCCAACAACGTCATTAACCCGCCCACAGTCGCGCAATAAGTAAACGCGTGGGCGTAGTTTCATTGAGAGTAACCACACACAATAATATGTCATTCAGGACTGCTTGTTCCACGAGAGATGTGGAGTGATGACACTGCATTTACTCAGAGCTTCATCATCATCGAGTGCCATCTCCGCATTGAAGGTTGGCTACCATGGAGCGCCATTCTTCTCTGTCTCTTGCTTCGATGGTGCAGGTTGTCATGGGCTGGTTTGTCCATCTTTTGATGTTACTCGTCCATGTTAGTCTTTGTCTGCCTCTGCCTCTTTTACCTTGTATTTTCCCCTCCAGGATTACTTTTAGTAGGCTGTTGTGCCTTTTAACATGGCCCAAAAAATCGCATTTGTCTTGTTTAAATTGTGTTTAGAAGTTCTCTTTTCATTTTTAGTTGTTTTAAGACTTCATCGTTTGTTTTCTTTTCCTTCCATTCAATTCTACCTATTCTTCTATATATCCACGTTTCAAAGGCTTCAATTCTCTGTTCTGTTTTCTTGTCTATTGTCCATGCTTCTGCACCATATTCTCAGACCTTAAAACGACAAAAATTTAATTTAAAAAAAAAAAACACCTCCCCGGTCTGTAGCAAATAGGCAATTTTGTGTTAGTGCCCGCATCTTTGATCATTGGCATGTCTTTGGTACAGTGTTCAGCATTACTCTATCACGTATTTTGTTCAAAAAGAATCTGGTAGACATTTATGCCTAGGTGAACCAAGAAGCCGTCGATCGGGACCTAAACCGACATGACGAACTTGAAGGAAACGAGTAAAGCTTAGTCAAGCAACCAGCTTCGTAGGGTTCAATGTTTTGAGAGCGTGGGTGACGAGGTGCGCTTGTGTCTGATGAAGTGAGCATGTTATACGTTCTATCCCAATTTTCTGTAGCCGATCCGGTTGGGAGAAAAATAGGTAAGTAATATGCTAAGCAGGGAAAGGTATCCGAGGAAGTATATTTTCACCGTGACATCCAAACTCTGAGGTTTATCTAACGCTAATCGTTAAGTAAAGTACATTTCAAGTTCAGTTTTGGACGAGACCAATAGTGTCTAATATAATCTACATGACTTAGTTTGAGGTTGATCAGATTGCGCTTTGCCAAGAAGACGGACAAACCTCCAAGACAACAACAACAACCATCTCTGCGGTCGAGGTAGACTAATGTTTACTACTTTACTCCTGCACAAAATGTCTATGTTACAGATATTCTTTTATATTAACATTGATGTGTTTATATGAGAAAGATTGAAGATATAGAGTGTGACGTGACTGTCTTAATAATATAATTTACACATAAAGACATGCTGTTTTACAAAACGAAAAATATATACTTACACCGTTGGTATATATTTGTGTTATTACTGTCTTGTGTTAGTTATAAACGTTATGTTTCGATGTGTTTGTGTATTCTGTTAATATGCAACCGATTCATAATTATTATGTTCCCCGTCAGAATTCATACGAATGATTTCAGAATGAATGAAAATAAAATGAATGAAATTAGGTTGATTTTTTTTGCTACCGTTGTTTTTTTTTTAGACAATGAAGTTGAAAACGTAGAGAGAAATGCTGGCAAGGGTGAAGATTAGACAATTTAAAAGTTGTGGCTGGCATACAGGACGGCTTGAAGTTAGATTGGAGACCATATTAGAGAGTATGGGTGAAGGCAAATAGAGAAGAGAACGACAACTGTGTAGATGGAAGACTAACATCTAAGGACAAGCAAATAGCAGCCTGTCAGAGTGTACACACAATGCGAGGAACAGTCGAGGTCAGATTGGAGAGAAACATCAAGAGGTCGATCAATAACAGCTTCTCAATATATATCAAGCTGGCAAAATAATTGGTTTCAGCAAAACTTATCAGATATTATCAATTATAATAACCATCTTCGTCATTTTTATAGTCTAATCCATAGCGCTTTACAACGAAGTATAAAAATATAATTTACTGCAAATTAATTTTTTTTAAATTTACTATTTATTCAGTTATTTATTATTTATTTTTTTTAATGTGGATATATAGAAGAATAGGTAGAATTGAATGGAAGGAAAAGAAAACAAACGATGAAGTCTTAAAACAACTAAAAATGAAAAGAGAACTTCTAAGCACAATTCAAACAAGACAAATTAGATTTTTGGGCCAATTTAAAAGACACAACAGTAATCCTGGAGGGGAAAATACAAGGTAACAGAGGCAGAGGCAGACCAAGACTAACATGGACGAGTAACATCAAAAGATGGACAACTCAGCATATATAACAACCTGCACCATCAAAGCAAGAGACAGAGCAGAATGGCGCTCCATGGTAGCCAACCTTCGTTGCGGAGAAGACACTCGAATATGATGATGATTATTTATTTTTAGGGGAGAGTGAAGGGGGTAAGAAATATGTTTGCTTATATGTTGGAGACTGGCAATATTGAGAAATATGTGGCAATAGGTAGATATGATTTATGTGGTAATCTTTAGATATTTGTTCTATATGGCAATATTTAGATATATGTTTTATACGGCAATATGTAGATATATGTTTTATATGGCAATATTTAGATATATGTTTTATGTGGCAATAGTTAGTCATCTGACATTCGTAAAAATGCTTAAATCTGATTTACAATGATAGATGAGGACATCTATTTTTACCTGCAGATATAGAGAAACTCATTTTACGTGAAATATATAGAAATATTTTACGTTGGAATCTAGAAAAATCTATTTTGCGATATACAAATGTGCATTACGTGGAAATATGTGAAATTTTATTTTGCGTGAACATGTAAAGAAATGTGTTTTATGTATCGAATTTCAATTTACTTGGAAAATGCAGACATACGTTTTACATTGAAACATAAAGAAATCTATTTTATATAGACGTGTATATGTCTGTTTTACCTGGGAAAAGAAATAAGTGCGTTTTACATTGGAATATGCAGACTTCGCTAAGGTAGCTAAACTTTCTTTGCCTATGGAAGGTAACAAAACTGTGTCTATGGAAGATAACAAAACTGTGTCTATGGAACGTAACAAAACTTTGTTTATGGAAGGTAACAAAACTGTCTTTGTCTATGGAAGGTAACACAACTGTCTTTGTCTATGGAAGGTAACAAAACTGTCTTTGTCTATGGAAGGTAACACAACTGTCTTTGTCTATGGAAGGTAACAAAACTGTCTTTGTCTATGGAAGGTAACAAAACTGTGTCTACGGAAGGTAACAAAACTGTGTCTATGGAAGGTAACAAAACTGTCTTTGTCTATGGAAGGTGACAAAACTGTCTTTGTCTATGGAAGGTAACAAAACTTTGTCTATGGAAGGTAACAAAACTGTGTCTATGGAAGGTAACAGAACTGTCTTTGTCTATGGAAGGTAACAAAACTTTGTCTATGGAAGGTAACAAAACTTTGTCTATGGAAGGTAACAAAACTGTCTTTGTCTATGGAAGGTAACAAAACTGTCTTTGTCTATGGAAGGTAACAAAACTGTCTTTGTCTATGGAAGGTAACAGAACTTTGTCTATGGAAGGTAACAAAACTGTGTCTATGGAAGGTAACAAAACTGTCTTTGTCTATGGAAGGTGACAAAACTGTCTTTGTCTATGGAAGGTAACAAAACTTTGTCTATGAAAGGTAACAAAACTGTGTCTATGGAAGGTAACAAAACTGTCTTTGTCTATGGAAGGTAACAAAACTGTCTTTGTCTATGGAAGGTAACAAAACTGTCTTTGTCTATGGAAGGTAACACAACTGTCTTTGTCTATGGAAGGTAACAAAACTGTCTTTGTCTATGGAAGGTAACAAAACTGTGTCTACGAAAGGTAACAAAACTGTGTCTATGGAAGGTAACAAAACTGTCTTTGTCTATGGAAGGTAACAAAACTGTCTTTGTCTATGGAAGGTAACAAAACTGTCTTTGTCTATGGAAGGTAACAAAACTGTCTTTGTCTATGGAAGGTAACAAAACTTTGTCTATGGAAGGTAACAAAACTGTGTCTATGGAAGGTAACAAAACTTTGTCTATGGAATGTAACAAAACTGTCTTTGTCTATGGAAGGTAACAAAACTGTCTTTGTCTATGGAAGGTAACAAAACTTTGTCTATGGAAGGTAATAAAACTGTGTCTATGGAAGGTAACAAAACTGTCTTTGTCTATGGAAGGTAACAAAACTGTCTTTGTCTATGGAAGGTAACAAAACTGTGTCTATGGAAGGTAACAAAACTGTCTTTGTCTATGGAAGGTAACAAAACTGTCTTTGTCTATGGAAGGTAACAAAACTGTCTTTGGCTATGGAAGGTAACAAAACTTTGTCTATGGAAGGTAATAAAACTGTGTCTATGGAAGGTAACAAAACTGTCTTTGTCTATGGAAGGTAACAAAACTGTCTTTGTCTATGGAAGGTAACAAAACTGTGTCTATGGAAGGTAACAAAACTGTCTTTGTCTATGGAAGGTAACAAAAATGTTTCTATAGAAGGTAAAAAACTGTCTTTGTCTATGGAAGGTAACAAAACTGTGTCTATGGAAGGTAACAAAACTGTGTCTACGGAAGGTAACAAAACTTTGTCTATGGAAGGTAACAAAACTTTCTTTGTCTATGGAAGGTAACAAAACTGTCTTTGTCTATGGAAGGTAACAAAACTTTGTTATGGAAGGTAACAAAACTGTGTCTATGGAAGGTAACAAAACTTTGTCAATGGAAGGTAACAAAACTGTCTTTGTCTATGGAAGGTAACAAAACTGTCTTTGTCTATGGAAGGTAACAAAACTTTGTCTATGGAAGGTAACAAAACTGTGTCTATGGAAGGTAACAAAACTGTGTCTATCGAAGGTAACAAAATTGTGTCTACGGAAGGTAACAAAACTTTGTCTATGGAAGGTAACAAAACTGTCTTTGTCTATGGAAGGTAACAGAACTTTGTCTAAGGAAGGTAACAGAACTTTGTCTAAGGAAGGTAACAAAACTTTGCCTGTGGAAGGTAACAAAACTTTGTCTATGGAAGGTAACAGAACTTTGTCTAAGGAAGGTAACAGAACTTTGTCTAAGGAAGGTAACAAAACTTTGCCTGTGGAAGGTAACAAAACTTTGTCTATGGAAGGTAACAGAACTTTGTCTAAGGAAGGTAACAAAACTTTGTCTATGGAAGGTAACAAAACTTTGTCTATGGAAGGTAACAAAACTTTGTTTATGGAAGGTAACAAAACTTTGTCTATGGAAGGTAACAAAACTTTGTCTATGGAAGGTAACAGAACTTTGTCTAAGGAAGGTAACAAAACTTTGTCTATGGAAGGTAACAAAACTTTGTCTATGGAAGGTAACAAAACTGTGTCTATGGAAGGTAACAAAACTTTGTCTATGGAAGGTAACAAAACTGTGTCTATGGAAGGTAACAAAACTGTCTTTGTCTATGGAAGGTAACAAAACTGTGTCTATGGAAGGTAACAAAACTGTCTTTGTCTATGGAAGGTAACAAAACTGTCTTTGTCTATGGAAGGTAACAAAACTGTGTCTATGGAAGGTAACAAAAAACTGTCTTTCTCCTTCAACGTGAGAAATAGGGACTAAAGATAATTTGCATAATGTACTTCTTCGTCCTTAAAACTAGTTGCGTTGCATCATGCGATACAGTAAATCTGTCATCAGCACGCATCTATTAGCCTTTGGTTAGGAATGTGTTTGTAGCCACACTTTTTTATTCTACGAGGGCTTTTAGGACAAATAAGTCTGTTGTATTATTTTCCCTTCTTGACGTTAGATTGTACGACAAGTCCAATATGATTTTCCTTCGTGATTTTTTTTTTGTGTGATAGTTTCCGTTCAATGACAACAGCTGGCTCTCTTGGCGCGCATTTGGTGTGCTATATGAAACTATGAATTGTCGTTTATGGGTAAAGAAAGATATATGATAACCCTAGCATCTTACGTCGTTTCGGGAATATGGTGTTAGTGCTAGTTATATTATTTAATGACCAAAGGCATTTTACTGGTGATGATGTCGTCATCACGTTATGCTGCCATATTTTATCAGAAAAAAATATGGTACCCAGTTAAGACGATTATGAGCAAAACGGTCCAAAAAATGTAAAACATCAATTGCAACACTGTCCAAGTACCGACCTCGACGAAGATGAATTGAGGGAATGTTAGAAACAGTGGGAAACATCATAGCAGGAGAAGCCTGCATCAGAAAAACAAAAGTCCGCAAATTATACCCCCCCCCCCCCCTTTTTTTCCCCCCGACGCTGACAGATAAATAAAGAAGGTAAGAAAGAGGAATTGTAATATTACAAAATTAGTTTTAAAAAGAATGAAAAAAATATTCTTAATTCAACTGGAGGATACGGAAATTAGGCAAATATATAATATTTGTAAAACATACTTTATTGAAAAATAACTATTTACCATAATAATACCGGCCACATTACCAAAACAATAATGTGCCGAAAATCTATATTAAAGAATATATATCATACACTATTTTTCTTATATTCTCTAACCTATATTTCCTATACTATGTTTCTTATATTTTCTAAAATATATTTCCTATTCTACATTTCTTATATCTTCTAAAATATATTTCCTAAACTATGTTTCATATATATTTCCAATACATTTCATATACTATTTTTCTTATATTTTCTGAACTATAAATCTTATATTATGCTTCGAATATTTCCTAAACTATATCTCCTATACTATGTTTCTTATATATCCTAAACTATATCTCCTATACCATGTTTCTTATATTTCCTAAACTATATCTCCTATACCATGTTTCTTATATTTCCTAAACTATATCTCCTATACCATGTTTCTTATATTTCCTAAACTATATCTCCTATACCATGTTTCTTATATTTCCTAAACTATATCTCCTATACTATGTTTCTTATATTTCCTAAACTATATCTCCTATACTATGTTTCTTATATTTTCTAACTATATCTCCTATACCATGTTTCTTATATTTTCTAAACTATATCTCCTAAACCATGTTTCTTATATTTTCTAACTATATCTCCTATACTATGTTTCTTATATTTTCTACTTCTGATATAATTACGTTGTATCCCGGGTTACCGCAAGGCTCACCTTTATCTCCCGTACTTTTCAATGCATACACTGTGAAAATCACAAGAGATCGGTTGGAAGGGCCAGGTCGCATTCTTTCTTATGCCGATGACATTTTGGTTTATCGACAGGGAAAAGATCGAAACAAAATAACTGCGGACCTACAATCAGAACTCAGGCGCATACAAAAGTGGTGTGACGAGGCAGGTGCCAACGTGAACCCATCAAAAGCTGAAGTAACTTGGTTCTCACTATATAACAACATCGTTAATATTGATACTCCATCTGTAGAAATGTTTTCAGACACTTTGCCAAGATCTATGACAATGAAATATTTAGGTATTCATTTAGATCGAAGCCTTGCTTTCGTAAAGCACATTGATAACGTGATAGAGAAAGCAAAAAAGGGTCTTGCTGCTATGAAAGTAATGGCCGCTGTAGGCAGTGAACAGCGGCACCTGCATACATTATACCAGGGACTGGTTGTTTCTGTTCTAGAATACGCTTTGGCGATTCAAACTCTCAGCAAACTTCAGTTAAAGAGACTCGAAAAAATTCAGAACGAGGCTATGCGCATTATTCTTGGCTGCACTAGAGACACGTCATGCAGAGCGTTAAGATACCTACTTGACATTCCAACCATAGAAAGTAGAATCGAGTTGTGTAGAGCACGCGCTTTTCTGAACATTCTTGCTGATGAAAGACATCCTTTAAATTCTGTAGCGCTAGCACCAAAAGGTGATAGACTCGAGCGAGGCCAGTCGTGGATGGGCAGGGCAGAGAAATCCATTCAAAAGGTGTGCATGCTAAATGACTTGCAGCGTGGAGAAGAATGGCGGCAATGGCCAAATGACATTTCTACAATTACTATCAAAGTCTGCATAACACTGAATAAAGAATGTAGAACGATGAATCCCAAGGTCGTAGAGGATAAGATTCAGGCCTTAATCAAAGAAAACGTAACGTCCGGCAATATTATTATCTACACAGATGGTTCGGTTGTACGAAATAAACGATGTTCATGGGCATATACAGCGCAGGTGAAAGGGCAAATGGTGCATGAGGATAGTGGGGCTTTTTCGCAAACAACGAGCAGCATGACAGTGGAGGTTTTAGCAGTCACTAAGGCAATGACATGGCTCGAAACACAGTCTTTCGCAGGAGTATGTTTTCTCAGTGACTCCATGAGTATGCTTAAGAAGGTTGAGGCTGGGTGGAGGCGAAGAGAGTGGTTGAAGTCCCTGCAGCTGTCAACTTTAAAAGAAATCGTCTTCATCTATGTACCTGGCCACTCTGGAGTGCAAGGGAACGAACGAGCTGACAAGCTTGCTGAAAAGGCTAAAATTTCAGATGGCAACGCCATGGACAACGCGGACATTTTACACGCAATCCGCGAGGCGGGAAGAGTAGCAGACTTTCGAGACGACAAGGATTCAAACGCAATGGCGAGACTAACGCATAGTCGCGTAAGGCTTGGCACAGCTAAGAGCGAACATTTTTCAGGACGCCAGAGGTGTATGGTTAACCAACTGCGAACCGGCACGATCAGCCGTCACACACTTGTGAATTTACTCGAAAGGAAATCGGAGCACTTATGGGTATGCCCCTTGTGCAAGGAGGATGATCTTTCGACTAATGACTAATGACTAATTATATTTTCTAACTATATCTCCTATACCATGTTTCTTATATTTTCTAACTATATCTCCTATACCATGTTTCTTATATTTTCTAAACTATATCTCCTATACTATGTTTCTTATATTTCCTAAACTATATCTCCTATACTATGTTGCTTATATTTTCTAACTATATCTCCTATACCATGTTTCTTATATTTTCTAAATATATCTCCTATACTATGTTTCTTATATTTTCTAAACTATACCTCCAATACTATGTTTCTTATATTTTCTAAACTATATTTCCAATACACTACCAAGTAATAAAGGTCCTATTTATTTCCTCTTTCTGTTATATACAGTTAAACAAGGGCCCTGGAAAGTATAACGTATAATGAGACGTATACAAATAAGATACAGTAAAAGCAAAAGAATGAAGAGAGAAAAGGTATATGAAAGAAATATGATTTGAACAGGGTTAAAAAAAAATTCTTTACAAAGTGTTATAATTGTTTTTAAAAAATATGGTTGTGAAAAGAAGTGGTCGTAAAATCAAGAATCTGTAGCGCATGCATATAATGTTAGTTAGAAGGTCAGATAAATTGCTGGAAAGGACCAGTACTGAGTGGTAGATCATAGTTTGAAGATCCCTGGAATGATACGGTTAGGAGGCAGCATCAAATTCTTCAACGGATGAAACGAGTGATGATGTTCTAGGGACCAATAACGCTGTCTGCCCGCGCCTGGGGGAGTGGGGGGGGGGAAGAGAAAACACGAGAACGCCCCATCTATGATATTATAATGAAGCTTAATCAATAACCGTCCTGGCTTCTGGTTTGATTTATCTCAAGCCAATGAACGGGTAATTTTGTTTCTGTTGTTGCTACTGTTGTTATTGAGTTCCAGATGTTGCTGTGCGGCCACGCAGTTTGTTACCTTGTTACAATTGCATTTTATACTGTAACGCGAAGAATAAGAACCGTGACGCTAAAATATGGAAAGAACACAAATAACTTTACAAAGTGTGAATGAATGTAACCTGATATGTGTCAAACACTATTAAGTGTGTTATGCGTGGAATTTGCTTAATATTCAACATATTCCTTCATTCACTTTCTTCAACGTATATTTCATACTTTTAAATACTCACTTTCTTACAATCTTTATAATTTTCACGGACATACTCACTCTTTCGCTATCTCACATTCTTATTTCTACACAAATGTTCTCAATTTATCTTTCTTCATCTTTCTCTCACATTTTCTTCACTGTCATATATCAAAATCACACATATTCTCTCACATAATTCTTCCATCTAACGCTTCATCTTATCCTCTTTATGTCCATCTTTCACATTATTTCTTTTGCATCCTTATACACAAACTCTCGCACGAATTCTGTGATCTACCTCCCTAAATATATTTCTTAAAGTTAACTCCCTCCTTCTTATACTCGTTGTCACAGAACTCTTTCAGACAATTAAAACCGCTTCCTTTCCTGCATTCTCTCTCAGGCACAGTCTCTCTTACTCACAATATTCACATTCTCGCTCATGTACATTCTCTCTCAATCACAGTCTTTCTTACATACAGTCTCACTCATATACAGTCTTTCTCACTCACATTCTCTCTCACTTATAGTCTCTTTACCGCGCAATCTCTCCCAGTCATACTCTTTCTCATTTACAGTATCTCTCACTCACAGTCTCTCTTATTAATAGTCTCTCTTGCTATATTTTCTGTCGCTCACATTCCTTTTCACTTATAGTCTCTCTAACTAACAGTGGGAAATGCTAAAAGAATCAATGCAACTAACATCAAAAGAGTTCATACCACCAGTGAGGACAAATTCAAGAAGGAAATGGATGACAGACGACATTTTGCAGCTAACGGATACAAGAAGAAGAAATAAAGAAAATAAAGATGAGCATAAGAGATTAAATAAAGAAATTGTAGTAAAATGCAATGAAGCAAAAGAAGCATGGCTAAAAGTGAGATGCAAAGAGATCGAAAAGCAACAAAAAGGGGATGCTAAAGCTATATACAAACAAATTGAGGAATTAACAGGAAGAAAAACGAAATAAAAAAATGGATGTCTAAGATCAAAGGAAGGAGAACTGTTGATTGATCAAGAAAACATAAGGGAACGATGGACAGAATACATTAAAGATTTTTAAAATGATGAAAGAACGGAAGTAAATATTAAGGATAATGGAGAAGGACCAGAAATACTCAGAGAAGAAATGGAAGACGCCTTGCGCAATATGAAAGCAGGCAAAGCTCCTGGAACAGATAATATAACTAAAGAAGAGATTGAAGCCATGGGTGATTTTGGAATAGAAATAATAACAAAAATATTGAATGATATCTACAACAGCGGATATATACCAGATGACATGCTCAAATCAATATTCATAACCCTACCAAAGAAATCGGGTGCGATTGAATGCGATGATCATCGCACAATAAGCCTTTATGAGTCATATGACTAATATATTACTAAGAATCATCATGCGAAGAGTGCGAAACAAAATCAGTCCAGAAATTAGCGATGAACAGTGTGGTTTTGTTAGAGATAAAGGAACAAGCAATGCCATTTATATCATAAGATCTTTAGTAGAAAGAGCCATAGAGGTGAAAACAGATCTATTCCTATGTTTCATAGATTACACCAAGGCATTTGACAAAGTAAAGCACCAAGAAATAATCAAAATTTTAGAAAGCATAAACGTAGACAGCAATGATCTAAGAATAATAAAGAACATGTACTGGCAACAAATAGCGGCCATAAGAACTGGAAACCAATTGGGAATGTTTCAACAAATAAAACATGATGTTAGACAAGGATGTGTGCTGTCACCAGATTTGTTTAATATTTATATTGAGATTATTTTAGGATCCATAAGGGGCATGCCTGGAATAACAATTGGAGGTCATAATATAAATAATCTAAGGTATGCTGATGATACAGTCTTAATAGCTAAGAGTGAAAATGAGTTACAAGAAGTGTTGGACATTATAGTGAAAGAAAGCAAAAATAAAGGACTCAGCCTTAACAGCAAAAAGACAGAGGTAATGGTAACAACAAAGAAAAAGACATCACTTCAGGGCAAAATAAAGACAGGTGGAACAATATTAAAACAGGTAAATGAATTTAAATATTTGGGAACTTTAGTAACCTCAGACGGAAGATGTACAAAAGAGGTCAGATGCAGAATGGCTCAGGCAAAAGCCGCTTTCCAAAAAATGAGGAAGATACTATGCAATCCATTTTTGACAATAGAAACAAGAAAAAGAGTTCTTAAATATTACATAGAGCCAGTCTTAACATATGGATGCGAATCATGGACAAAAGGACAACAGACAAGAAAATCACTGGAGTCTGTAGAAATGTGGTTTTACAGAACAATGTTGAGAGTACCATGGACAGCTAAGAAGAGAAATGAAGATGTTCTGAGAGAGGTCAAAGCAAAAAGATAGCTAATTTCCAATATTAGGAAGAAACAATCATCATTTTTTCGCCATGTAATGAGAAGAGAACAACTAGAATATATTGTAACAACTGGAAAAATTGAGGGACGAAGAGATAGAGGGAAGCAAAGAGAGAACATAACAGACAGCTTAAGAGAATGGCTTGGCAGAAGGTCAACAACAGAGATGATAAATAGCTGCCGAAATCGAAAATTGTGGAGCGACATGATCACCTACGCCAGTAGGCCCGGTACTTGATGATGATGAACTAACAGTGTCTCTCATTTACAGTATCTCTCACTCACAGTCTGTCTCACTCGTATTCTCTCTCATATACAATATTTCTCACTCACATTCTCTCTCACTTATAGTCTTTTTACCGCGCAATCTCTCTCATTTACAGTATATCTCACTCACAGTCTCTCTTATTAATAGTCTCTCTTGCTCACATTTTCTCTCGCTTACATTCTCTTTCACTTATAGTCTCTCTAACTAACTGTGTCTCTCATTTACAGTATCTATCACTCACAGTCTGTTTTAATCGTATTCGCTCTCATTCACAATCTCTCTCAGACACAGTCTCTTTCATTTAAAGTATCTCTCACTCACATTCTCTCTCACTCACATTCTCTCTCACTCACATTTTCTCTCACACACAATCTCTCTCAGTCACAGTCTTTATCATCTAAATTATCTCTCACTCACATTCTCTGTCACTCACATTTTCTCTCACACACAATCTCTCACAGACACATTCTTTATCACTTAAAGTATCTCTCACTCACATTCTCTCACACTCACAATCTCTCTCACTCACAATCTCTCTCACTCACGATCTATCTCACTCACATTCTCTCTCACTCACATTTTCTCACATTCTCTTACTCACAGTCTCTTTCACTCACATTCTCTCTACTTTTCTCAAACTTACTCTTAGACTGCCTGCATATCTCTCTGTCCATATTCCCCTCTATCCCACCATCTTAATTAAATCCATTTACATTTTCAAAGATACCAATCTAAAGTAATAACTGCCATTGTGCGCAAGTGAAAAAAAGACAACTCAAAATCATGGCAATGATGTCAATGAACTTTGAACAATGAAAGGTTGCTGAATCAACCCCATTAATAACCGACCAACTACCTGCCAGAGAAATGTGACAACAATATAATTAATTGCGGCAGAACGAGTAGACAATTGCAAACAGTCACGACCAACGACCATCTTCCATATTTGAACAATTGTAACAAAGATAGATCCTAAAGATAATGACGCAGTATTCTAAAATTAGCAGTCCACATTACCGTTAACTGGGAGCCGCGATAGCTCAGTGGTTAGTGAACTGGACTACAAAAGACAAGAGGTAGGGTTCGATCCCAACCGACGGGCTTCCGGTTCACCCAGGCTTTAATGGGTACCGGATTTTTTTTCTGGGAAAGTAAAGCGGCACGGGCGTAATACCGACCATATTACCCCAAAAATCACGTGCCGAAAGTCTGTAAAATGTATGGTCATTAACACCATATTCCCTATACGCCACTTGGCGTGACGGGGGTACTTTACTTTTTTTTTTTTATTACCGTTAACTCATTCTGCTGTATTGCATCAGTGCCATTATTTTAATTAAATATAACCCTTAGAATTCATATATATCAGAGCGTTCAATATCTTTTGTTGAATAAAAAGAGTCCGCAATTTAGATACCTTTACATCCATAGCTACACTATTACAGACATGGAAAAAACTCATGCATTCTCTACAATACATGGTTAGAGTTACACGATTACTGTGTCATGTAACTGTGTGTGTTTGTACACATATACATCACAGTTGTCTGTTTCCACCTCAAAGTGGCATTTTAGTTCTCATCTTAGAAAATTTAGCACTGTTTATAGGTGAAGATGTTCTGAGTCAAGTAAATTTCAGGAGGCAAAGGCGCGTCTCACATGGAAGTTGTCAGCGACCCACAGCTGATGGCTTGCGCTAGGAACGGTGAACCAGAACCATCCAGACCCTGCTCCACCTTTCCGTGGTGATCTAGTAACAGACTAGCCTGTCTAGTCTGGCCAAGCGAGTAGAGATCGAAGAGGGAAGACAACCCGGTGCTAAAATATGTCGTGCTGAAGTCGAATGTGTTGGGCCGAAAGGCGCAAATATAACAGTTATACTGTAAACTCCAACACAACGCAGACACGCCCACTTAACGTCCTTTTTAAGGCGGATGATGAAGAGGTGTACCCCTTTAGTTATCGAGCGAACGCAAGGAAGGAAGTCAATTTATCACTCGCTTCTTTAACTAAAATTGAGATATTTGATTGGAGTGGTTTCAGTTTGTGACACACACACATACACAGACACACACACACATTCACACACTCACTCACTTTCACATACACTCACACACACACACTCACACACTCACTCACACACACTCACTCTCACACACACCCACACACACATACACACACCCGCTCACACACACACACACACACAACGCAAAACTGTTTAGCTAAAGTATTTATGTGTGAAGTACTTAAAACTTGTAATAGAAAAGAATGGGAAATGTGATACCATTTTTTCATGAGGCTTGGTGGGGGCTGGAGTGAAATATTTAATTAAAAATTGTTTTTTTATTTTAAGACACAGATCCTCTAATTAATTACTTTGAATGTTTATGTAATGTATCTGGACATATATAAATGAACAAATCAAGTATAGTGTCAGCGACAGACTGCTGTTATTTTACGTATATTTCACAGTAATGGCCAACAGCAACTGGAAATAAGGGGTCCATTGTTTTATCATTACCGTCTACAATTAAGTGAGACTATAGCTCGTTTCAAAGCATGTGCCCAACTTCAAAACGCTATTACTTTCTAACCGTTTGTTAAAAACTTTTGAATTTTTCCAAATGTTATTAGAATGCAAAAGATCCTTTAAATGTATATTTAACAAATATCTTGCAGCTGCAGTTTTCTTAAAGCGGCGATATTTCTTTGATGTTTGTCAAAATTGTAAATTGTGAAGCCCTAAAGAATAGAAATTACCGTAGTTGCTGGTCTATGATTAATTTTCACTAGGTAAAGGCGTGGCCGTAATAATGGGGAAATAACCTAATAAGACAAAACACCAGGAGAATTATTGTTTGCTCAGTTCGAGGACGGCTTCGCCGCTGAATGAACGGAAATGGAACACACAATGCCTCGTGTTTTCTACAAGTGTCTAATTGTGTGAGAAAGCCCACGTGGAATGCGTGAAAAAACGTCAATTGTACCGTGTATGGATTTCTAATCGCTATTTTTAACTTAAAATACAGTAAACATTAAGTTTTGACTACATCAATGGGTCGTTATAAATTTATATAAATCAAATAAGCAACAATAATAACCAAATGTTTTTTTTTATGAAATTAATTCCCTGTTGGGCTCTAATCATTATAACTTTACATGCAAATTTTGAAAAAATTACAAAAAGAGATTAAAAAGATATCGATTTAAAGAGTTTGGCACATGATTTGAAACGAGCTATAGTACACATTCCTAATGTTCAGATTTGTCGATTGTAGAAAGTCACGCTGCGATGAAAACAAAACTCTTTGTGTTGCCAAGCAAGCGCGTCACCTCATTACAGAAAGGTTTACATTCCTACAGTATGGACACGTCTTTACATAAAAAAAAAAAGTAAAGTGCCCCGTCACGCCAAGTGGCGGCGTATAGGGAATATGGTGTCAGTGACCATGAATTTTACAGACCTTCGGCACATGATTTTTGGGGTAATGTGGTCGGTATTACGCCCGTGTCGTTTTACTTTCCTAGAAAAAAAATCCGGTAGCCATTTAAATCTGGGTGAACCCGGAAGTCGTCGGTTGGGATCGAACCATATCCCTTGTCCTTTGTAGTCCAGTTCACTAACCACTGAGCTTCGCGGCTCCTCTTTACATCCAAGGACGCATAATATACCAAGGACATAGGTTTATAACCGTGGATGCCCTATAATATTGATGAATATCCTTTTCGTAGCCGTGGGTATATTTTTACAGATATGAATAGAGATTTATAAATGATAATACGTCGACATACACTGATTAATTTATCTTACGTGAGCGGGTATGTTCTTATTCATGAACATATCATTTATATCCCTGGACACGTTGTTGTATTTATCAACTTTCCCCCCATGCATTGAATTGTTATTCTCATCCCTTTAGTTCGCATTTATCTATTTTCTGTCTCTTTCTAACGTTTTACTGACTGCCATTTATGACGAGCCTAGAACTTCTTCGATGCTTTTGCACGCCCCAATAACAACTATCAAAAATAGATACACTGTTATGACATATACAGGTATATATTTAAATATATTGAGTATAGAGTTTGCACAATATAAATTATTTTAAATCATTTAAATGCAAATAGCAAAATAAACAACAAATGAAAAGATGATTACAGGCCACAGAGATGGGATTTCTCAGAACAATGTTAAGAAGTACCTTGACAGCTAAAAAGACCAACGAAGAAATTCTCAAAGAGGTCAAAACAAGAAAGTGAGTCCCTAAAAAACATGAGAAAGAAACAATAATCATTTTATTTTTATCTGGCACATCACAAGAAGCCGAAAGTTGGAAGACTTGGTAACAATAGGAAAAATATAGGGAAAGAGGGATTGCGAAAGATAAAGAGAGAAGATACCAAATAGCTTGATGTCGTTGCAATGTAAACAATGAGCAACATAACTGATGCGATGCACTATGAACAGGGAACAATTGTGGAAGAATATGATCGCATACGCGAACAATTTGACACATGATGATGAAAATAAAATGTTTAGTTATGGTTCTTCATTTCTCTTGCAAGTTTGTAGACTGTTTAATGCACTAATCTTGCATACAATAGTGCACTATTGTTACTATCTTTAGTGCTTTTCCTATTTCTACGGTGGGCTGGAAGTTTATATGGAAATAAAACATAATGGCCACGTGTCCAGTGCATTTGCCATGAGGTGTTTCGCTTTTTCTTCCTTTCAACTCTCTGTGGAGCACAGATCTCCAATAAACTTATTGTAAGCCGTGCTGTTTCTTGCCATTCTTTTAAGATCTTTCCACGTCTTTCCCATCATCTTCTTCTCTTCCACCTGTCTTCCTCAAGAATAGTATGGTCTTCCTCTTTGTCTCTTCCCTGGGGATTCTAAAAAGGATCTGTTGTGCAACACTACCTGTTGGCTTCCGGAGTGTGTCCTATTCACCGCCACCGTTTTCTCTGTATCTATTTGCCCACTGGTATTTGACTAGTAAGTAAAGTAAAGTACCCCATCGTCACGCCAAGTGGCGTATAGGGAAATATGGTGTTAGTGACCCTATATTTTACAGACCTTCAGCACATGATTTTTGGGGTAATGTGGTCGGTATTACGCCCGTGCTGCTTTACTTTCCCAGAAAAAAATCTGGTACCCATTTAAGGCTGGGTGAACCCAGAAGCCGTCGGTTGGGATCGAACCCTACCCCTTGTCCTTTGTAGTCCAGTTCACTAACCACTGAGCTATCGCGGCTCCCAAAAATTCAAGCACTAATTCAAATATTGACTAGTGCTTTTCAATAATTTTATTGTAATGATTATTTCTGTTATTGCTATCCTTTTAATCTGCGCAAACATCCATTAATGAAAGTCTGTATCTTCGGGATTGTCATTTTTTTAGTTCTATATTTTTTTTACAGCCATTTAATAGGACTGACTTAACACTGGAGTTTGAAAATTTGTATTTCTGTATTTAAGCTAATTTCCTTGGATTTCCATATGTTTCCTAGTGTAACGAAGACACTTCTTGCTTTTTGTATCATTATGGTAACACTCTCTGTCACTCCTTCTTTCTCTATATTATTGCCCAGATATATGTAAGATTGTATGTCTAGTAGAGGTATTTCCTTTATTGTTATTTGGTCTTTGTCAACTGTATTAACAAGGATGTATTTGATCTGCCTTGATATTTGGAATTACCACCAGCTTCACAATGCAGAAACGATGTTCTGATAACAAATGAATTGTATGGACACTTTGATCTCAATTTGAGATCCTTGATTTTGCAGACAATATAGTTCTTTCAGTAGCATTGTGAACATGATGCAAGGATTTAAAAAAAATGTCCTGTCATCAATAGCTAGAAAAATATGACTTTAAATCAACCAACAATAGACGATAGTAATGACAATTAAACTCGTCGAGAAGAAGAAAAAGTATACCCGAAAAGAAAATTAGTAAAAGAAGTATATCATTCTGAATATCTTGGAAGATGCATAAATTTAGAATGAGACAAAAATAATAAGGTTAAAATAAAAACAGCAATGACTGCAATGATTTTTAGAGACCTTGATAAAATATAGAAATCAAAATTACTTAGCGCAAAAACAAAGCTCAGGATTTTCAAATCAAATGTATCGTCTATGGTTACTTCAGAATCTATATCTTCAGAACTATAACTACCTTGGACATACTATAAACAGTGATGGAAAATGTACAACTGAAATAAACAAAAGAATAGGAATGGCAAAAAGTAATTTTAATGTCATGAAGGACATACTAACATCAAAACAAATAACACCAGAGCTAAAACTAAGAATAGCAAAATGTTACATCTTCTCAATATTCCTATATGGTGCTGAAACATGGACATTAGACAAGAAAACAGAACAGAGAATTGAAGCCTTTGAAATGTGGATATATAGAAGAATAGGTAGAATTGGATGGAAGGAAAAGAAAACAAATGACAAAGTTTTAAAACAACTAAAAATGAAAAGAGAACTTCTGAACACAATTAGAACAAGACAAATGCGATTCTTAGGCCATGTTAAAAGACACAACAGCCTACTGAAAGTGATCCTGGAGGGGAAAATACAAGGTAAAAGAGGCAGAGGCAGACCAAGATTAACATGGACGAGTAACATCAAAAGATGGACAAATCAACCGATGACAACCTGCACCATCAAAGCAAGAGATAGAGCAAAATGGCGCTCCATGGTAGCCAACCTTCGTTGCGGAGACGGCACTCAATGATGATGATCGTTACTTATGCATACGACTGTTGAAAAGTTACAAAAGAAATAGAAAATAATTACATGCTTGAGGAAAATATTTCGTATACCAAGAAATGAATACAAGACCAGTGCATGAATTAGAGAAATGACAAGGCATCCAAAAACATCCATTACAATCTAAAGAAGAAGGTTGGCCATGTGATGAGAAGAGACAGCAAGAGAATCTCAAAGAAAACCATAAAATGGGAAATCAGAGGGTGAAAGGAAAAGGGGCAGACTAAGAGAAACACTAAAAAGAATGAGACGCGAGGCAACAACATGGATGGATGGATAGATAGATAGATAGATAGATAGATAGATAGATAGATAGATAGATAGATAGATAGATAGATAGATAGATAGATAGATAGATAGATAGATAGATAGATAGATAGATAGATAGATAGATAGATAGATAGATAGATGGATGGATGGATGGATGGACGGACGGACGGACGGACGGACGGACAGGACAGACAGACAGACAGACAGACAGACAGACAGACAGACAGACAGACAGACAGACAGACAGACAGACAGACAGACAGACAGACAGACAGACAGACAGATAGATAGATAGATAGATAGATAGATAGATAGATAGATAGATAGATAGATAGATAGATAGATAGATAGATAGATAGATAGATAGATAGATAGATAGATAGATAGATAGATAGATAGATAGATAGATAGATAGATAGATAGATGAGTGCTGACTTGTCCATATGTTAATGTTATTTTTATTTTTCAAGATACCGCCTCGCTGCGACGTATTTGCCGGACACTGCTGTGATATACTTGAGTCTTCAATGAATAATAATACATTCTGATGGGCACTGATTCTGCACAGTAATAGTTGTTATACAAAATAAACAAGAAAACACAATTCTACGTACATTACAATTTATTGCATAGAGCTACACAAGTCAGCAACATAGAATCCAGACTATGCGTGGGCACTCTAATTTTACTTTGAATTATTTTATTTATTTATTTATTTTTTGGCAATGAAGTGTTTACTCGTAAATGATGTCTGTGTTTGAGGGGTGGGAGGAACAGGCTATTAAGGTTCCAAGCATCCCGATGATATCAGCAAGTGCCGCGCAGTAAAACAGAATTCAGACTAGACGTGGTCAGTAAACTCAGCCAAAGTTCTGCGCTGGCTACAGTTTTCATTAATTTAATCGAGTGTTGGTAGCTTCATCTGACTGCATATTCAGGACCTGCGGGTTGACCGCGGTAGACAAGACAGTGGCAGAGTAAGACTAAAGTGGACTGAAAATAGTCATTAAAGGTTGGACAAGTGAGCTTGATGACAAAGTGCACAAGTAAGTCAAGCGACAGAGTAAAATGGCGTTTCAAAGTAGCTAACAATCGACGTGGAGACGGCACCAAAAATTGGATCCACTTTTTTGACAGTCTTCGGACACAGAATATAGCAGGACGTGAACGTCTGCGAGTCCTAACACAGGCGGACCCATCCCCCTTTCCTTAAACTATCAATTGAGTATTAGACCCAAACATTTGCCCGACCGCTCGCTTCTGATGATGAGGTTGCCTCTGCTTGTATCTCTGTTGAATATGTGCCAATCATGACAACAACAGCGGTAACTTTGCAATTGATAATATGAAAAGAAACAGTCCAATCATCGTTCTCACCAACAACATCGGACTGAATGCTTTCTTGCTGTATCTATCATTTTACGTTCTTACCAAATGTTTACATAAACAGCAGTTCTGAAGAGAGAGTATTACAATTAAATATGAGACGAGATGCTACAATACATGTATGTGACGTATATTTAGGTCAAGCAGCCAACAATGACATCCATTAAAGAATACAGCAGCAACTGAACGAACAATACCCTTTGAATGTTGTTCTGATTTCTTCTTTTGCTTTCCTTTCTTATCCAAGCGCCGAACTGAGATGTAGTTTGTGGTCTTTTGCACTTGTGTTGGTTTCGCCTGTTTTTATGCTTCCAGGTGTTTCAAATATTCAGTCAATCCACCTTATTTTTGCTGTAGACCATCAGGTACGGCATTCCTTTATCTACGTTTATTGAATTCTCGATGTGTTGTGATGTTTCGATATTTCTGTCTTATTGCGTGGCCAAAAAATTGTATCCATTGTTTTTCATGTATTTTAAGGCGTGAATAATTCCTTCTTTTTTTCCCCTCAGTTTTTCCCTTCCAATTTTATCTCTCAAGTTGTTTCTGTCATTCGTCTAACACATTTCGTCTTGATAGTGGGTCTTTTATTGTTCTTCAGTCTAGCGTCCTATTCTGGCACTGGTTGAATGTGCAAGATTGGAATGAAGATTGCGTTGTAGAGAAACGATTGTGCCTCTAGTGTACTTCCCCGTTGGACAGTAGTAGTGACATCTGTCTGTTGATTTGACAATATTTGTTGTATCCAGAACCTATTTCTGCTGTTTCTAAGTCACCAAAGCACATCGGTATTTTACCTCCCTCCCACCCCCATATAATTGCCTCCCGTCCTGCGTTGTTCTGATACTTTTCTCTAATTGCCGCGGAGAAGCGTAAACTGAGTTTGTGCAAGCACTTGCTCTGTTCATCATCAGAGCCGAGTAAAACATTTCAGAGAAAATAAGGAAGAATAAAAAAACAATTGTTTATTAATGTCTGGCGACAACGTAAAAAAAGACAACGGTCTTGCCGCGGGTCTACCATCTACCCTCGGGTCATGAAATCATCAGATTTTTGGTCCAGGTATGCTTCCACTAATGCCGCTCAGTGATTAAGGGATGGGATTGGTACGACGTCATCTATTTCTGCCATTTATTGGTTACATTTTGTAGGATCGTACATTATGACTGATATATCAAGAGATCAATCAGTATTATGTCGGCGATGTTTTTATAATTTCCTATGGGAATTGTATATGTCACTGATGTTGTTGTCATGTTAGAGCAGTCTTTTATTTTTAAAACAAAACATGTATATCCACGACTATATACACGACTATATACACGACTATATCCAACGTATGGACTTCTGGTTCCAAGATTGTGGACGAGTTCATGTTCTCTCGACCGCTGCAAGATTTGCATTTGGGGACTGATTAATTTCAGCGCTCAATTGCATATTTCTGCGTTATAGTCAACCTGATGTTTCACTTAACAGATTTGCGCCCATGATGCGGAGCCGTACACATGGCAATATTCCGCTTTCGCAGGTCAAGTGTTGTGAATGCGGTCTTCCCCTGTTTTGGAGTTGATAGACGGTTTACGTCATCATACTGAGTGCTGTTCAAAGACCGTCGCTGGAATTGTTTGACGTCAATTATTTACATGTTACAACTCATTAATACGGGCTGCTCTGCCAGGTCAATCGAAGGTTTCACTTTATAGATTTTGCACCATCGTTACCATATTTCGTGCGTTGTTGACTGCATTCTCTATATTAATCGGTTGTTTGAGGGCGCATCCATTGTTATTTGTGGTACGTCATCATGATGGCTGATCGTTTATCCCTAAACCGCCGTACGCTTATAATGAAGGGCGATATGACGGAGTTTTGTTCATGACATTGCAACCCCAGTGTGCCTCACGGAGTTTCATGTTGGTAAGGAGGAATGTTGTCTAGATTCAAAACTGTGAGATCGAGGGTAGACTTGTGGACTGGTTTATCATTTCACAGATTCACATTGCAGGGGAGATCTCAGCGCTTACTGATGTGGATAATCGACGAATAACAGTGTTTCATAACTGTTTTCTGATTTGGAGACAAAAACAATGTCCTAACATCATCAAGCGCTATACATTTTTTTAAAAATTGGACGATCTACATTTGAGGACGTGAACTTCCGGTCAATATGGCGGATAGGCGGCTGGAACTATTATAGGCAGTGTCTGAAAAGTGTTCTTTGTTACATTTTCCTCATATTCCAAGTCCGGCTTGCTGCAGGAGCAACTGAGTTAAGCACTCTGTGCACTCCGCGAGCTGTGCGTTTCATCCGTTTTGATCGTGTTTCAATTTTCCAATTGCTTACGATAAATGATGATATCGTATGACGGGGAACAGATAACTGTGTTCACTTTCTGTGCGGTTTCGCCTCATGTCTTTTGGCGTGTGCTGAGACTGCTATGATGGGGACTGCAGCTACCTTTCTCTGTTTGAGAGATGCGATATTAATTCGGATGATTCCTCTGGCACGGGCGGTTGAGCAATTATGGATTTTAATTCGTCTGCAGTGATACAGGGGTCTTCCATAACAATAATCCAACGTATGTCTTGATCCTCTCTTGTATATCAGCGTCGATGGGGGTTAAGTGTTATTGACTGCTCTCTTTGGGTTGTCCTAGCATATGGTATTTTTGTATGATGTCAGATACATCATTTAAACACCTTCTATGATGTTTTCCTCTTATCTTGTTATATCCGTTTGTTAATGTTTGTTGCGGGAGCCATTTACAAATAAATGCCTTATGTATCTAAACCAGTTAACATTTTGTCTCTGGATTCAACTTAGAATTGGTGTTACTTATACTCTTTTAATGTCTCCATAACTGTCACGTTAAATATTCTTTGAAGATAATTCATTTCATCTGTCGTGATTCTATGCTTCTATTTTGTTTCCAGTGTTCCTGTTTAGTAAAAAAACAAAAAAAAGTAAAAGTACCCTTGTCACGCCAAGTGGCGTATAGGGAATATGGTGTTAGTGACCATAAATTTTACAGACCTTCGGCACATAATTTTTGGGGTAATTTGGTCGGTATTACGCCCGTGCCGCTTTACGTTCCCAGAAAAATCCGGCACCCATTAAAGGCTGGGTGAACCGGAAGTCGTCGGTTGGGACCGAACCCTACCTCTTGTCCTTTGCAGTCCAGTTCACTAACCACTGAGCTATCGCGACTCCCTGTCCATGTTTAGCTATTAGAATATTGTTTGAAGAAATATTGTACTGATGTCAGAAGGTCAAATAATTCAACGGCAGTGCTATCGTCCTAGAATAAATCAGTACCAACGTTATGGGATACATTTGCCAGTACAAACGTTCTGGGGATAAATGTACCAGTGCAAAACGTTATAGTGATAAAAAATACCAGTACAAAACGTTATGGGGATAAAGGTACCAGTACAAAAGTTATGAGGATAACTGTACCAGTACAAATGATATGGGGATAAATGTACTAGTACAAACGATATGAGGATAAATGTACCAGTAGAAACGATATGGGGATACATGTATCAGTACTAATGTGATAAGGGTGATAATTTAAACTGGACATTTTTAAATTACAAAATGTGACAACAACAAGTAATTGAAATAATCATGGAACCCTTAAATCGATATTTTTTCGGTAAATAGATCTGTAAGGATAAGTTATGTGTCCATGGATATTCTAATCCATGTATGAAGGATGTCTAGGTAAATTAAAATATTCCGGCCACATCAAAGGACACACTGATCTGGTAAGAGCAAAAACTGATGGCATTGTTTCGTGAAGATGTGATGGAAATAGGCTAAGGAAATGTTGGCATTAAGATATCAAAGAGTTCATTCCAAGAAAGGAAATTGAACCCAATCTAGCTAGAGACAGGGATTCTTTTAGACATTTTGTGATGTATCGAGCCAAACAACGTTAAACCAAAGACATGCGACTGGGTAATTGTGCCTTTAACAAATCAAACATGCATACAAAGAACCATGACCTAGGCATCATTTCTTAAATAGACGAAGACATGAACTAAAAAAGGTTTAATCTGAACTTCTTCTACAAGTCATTCTAGCTTGTTAGACAATGAGAACATTTTTAGACCTAGACATAATTGTTTAAATGAGACAATACATGTGGCCGTACAAGTGATAAGTTATAATCGTATAGAGGGGGAGGTGGAAAAAGATCAATTCAAACATTCAGGCGATATGCCCCTTTTCTGATCATTGACGACTGATAGATTAATTCTCTCTCTCTCTCTCTCTCTCTCTCTCTCTCTCTGCGATCAGGACTCAATCAGAGTAGGATTCCAGACTCCCACATGAAGTCAGCTGTCAAGTTAAGTGTGTTGATCGCCCCCACAGACAGAACATCACAATTAATATAGAGTCTGCCAGATCCACTCTGACTGAACACCCGTTAATACGTTGCACTGTGTTCTGCGCCAGTGGCCTAGTGCATCCGATTTCAGCCAGCATTTTATTAACGTTCGCTTTCCTTAGCCTATGATTGTCCCCAATCTTCCTGCAAGGCAGCATATTGTCTTTTCTGTGGGGGATTCTGCCCTTAGATGGTCTGCCCTCCCAGGTTTACGAGCACCATCTGCCCGAGTCACGAGAGGTGACTAACATAGACATGCACACATAAAGATATGAGATGTGAATAACACAGACATGTACACAACGATACGAGACATGACTAACACCGACATACATCAAGATATATGACACATGAATAATATAGACATGCACATAAAGATATGAGATATGACTGACATAGAAATGCACACACAAAAATATGACACTTTACCTAACATAGACATACACACAAAGATATAAGATATGACTTACATAGCCATGCACACACAAGGATATGAGATATGACTAACATAAACATGCACACAAAGATATGAGATATCCCTAACCCAGACTTGCACACACAAAGATATGACACATGATTAACACAGATACACACTAAGTTATGAGATATTACTAAACTCAGACGCACATAAAGATATGAGACATGATTAACACGGACACACCAAGATTTGACTAACATGACACACACCTAGATATCAGCCATGGCTGGCACGCACACACACAAGCTAAGATTTGAGCCATGGCTTGCACAGAAACACATCAAGAGATGAGCCATGACTAGCGCAGAAACACATTAAGATATGAGTCATGGATTCACAGAAAAACATCAAGAAATGAACCAAGTCTAGCACATAAACACATTGAGGTATACATATGCTTGGGTTAGTCTGCAGACTCTTCTTAACGTGTGAATCATCGACATACGAGATGCAGGCCCCGAATAACTGTTCACAGGTTTCGTTCAAACAGTTGTCCGGAGATTTGAGAGCAGTCTGACCCATAGAACGTTCCCTTGCATGCACAGTTCCCGGTTGATGTTCACAGTATGTTTCCTTGCACGTACAGTCAGCACTTTCCGGGTCACATATGATGTCACAGCCATCAGAACACGTCTGTTCGCACTGTTGCCCAAAATTACCATCGGGACAAGTGTTATTACAGGTATAGCCAGGATGTTTACATTGTAGACATTTTCTGGATTTTTCTCACATAAAGGACAGACACTGAGACAAGCCCCGGAGCAGTCGTGTCCATAGATCCCATGAGAACATTTGCCGTGACACGTACCGATGATGACGTCGCAGCTTTTGCAACACCCGATACACACTGAACGAAACGACCAAGAATACCCGTTCAGACAATAGGTGTCTGTAAATGTTTGCACATCACACACCGTCAGTGCACTGCCGGCCTGCGAAATGGTCGGTGAGTACTCAATCTGAATGTGTGCCATTGGCGTTTGTGTGGTGACTACAATAGTGTTCATAGAAACATTAGGGTATGATATATCATTATACTGGAACACTACGCCGCCACTGTCAGAGAAAGCCTTTAGAGTGGCATTCTTTACCCGAATCATAGTGCTAGCTCGATGATAGATTCGAATTGTGTGTATCTTCTGGGGCGTGGTAAAGTTCAGATACCAGTAAACAGGACTGGTTCCACTTCTCAGTTTTGTGTGTGCGCAGTCATTGTCATAGAGATTAGTCTTTGTTTTGCCATTTACTGCGGCCTCTGGTCCACATCCGTCTCCTATATAACAAGCATTAAATGTGTCGGCCTGGTTTGTGTTCTGTTTGAGAGCCACATTCCTACCCCCGCCTATGTAGATGGAGCAGATATTTGCAACTATCGCCCCTGCAATCAATAACTTGTTGATCAGACCAGCACCAGAGCAAAAGATATCAATCTCGTGCTGACTAACTACAAACCTTGAATCATTGCTACATGTGGCAGAACCATTTAGTTTTACCGTGAAACTGTCCGGGACTGTTAAGTCATTCACATAAATCCTAAACCAGGAGAACAGCAAAGATTGTTTGAGAGTTTCCTCAACTGATGCAGAATTTGTGCCTGAATTACATGTGGTGTCGTTGTTATCAAACAGGAAAGTAGGTTCAGATTTTTGGGCGTATTTGTAAACGAGAACCAAGTACTGACACTGGGGTCCAAAATATTCGTGCTGACAACTGTCATTGTTTGGGCATATCCCTGTAGTTTTGTCACAAACTCTATGGCAGTGACATTGTAACGTACAATTTGCCCCAAATCAACCGTTTCCACAAGTTAGGTCCGCAGCTTCCAAGGTCACGAACGAAACCATCAAAATAGAGACTTTATCTACAGCGAAGGTTAACGAACTGTGTACAAACATTTAATTTCAAACCCTTGATTACATTTCTAAAAATCTGCCAACTCGCTGTGATAACAGATATTATGTTCAAAGTCAACATTGTTTAGACCATGGTTCGAATGTAAATAAGGTGCCATCTTGGTGCGTCCCATGACGTCATTTCAAATAGTAGAACAAATGCTATATATCATAGATTAATTGAACTTAGACATGCCTTTTTTGCCGACCAGTGATACCTGGTACGATAATTGAATTCATATCAGCACTAAATGTAAGCAATAAACTGGGATGCGTGAAACATTTTTTTCACAATAAATCATTAAAGTCAGAAATTACAACCGGTGTAGTGTCATTGATGCATAAGTATCAGTGCATCCCAAACTTCTGACACCCGCAACGTCCTTTCCCTGCTGATCATGTACCTCACGGCAGTTATACAATTAGTAAAGTAAAGATCCCCGTCAAGCCAACTGGCGTATAGGGAATATGGTGTTAGAGGCCATAATTTTACAGACCTTCGGCACATGATTTGTGGGATTATGTGGTCAATGTTACGCCTGTGAAGCTTTACTTTCCCAGAAATAAAATCCGGTATCCATTTAAGGCTGGGTGAACTCGGAAGCTGTTGATCACTCTTGTCTTTTGTAGTCCAGTACCGATACCCATTTACCCATTTAATGCTGGGTGGACCCGGAAGCCGTCGATCAGGATCGAACCCGACCTTTCCTTTGTAGTCCAGTTAACAATCCACTGAGCTATCTCGGTTCCCTACTAACAATCGTATAAGCCGGGTAAAATCTGATTCTGTGAGAAGATATTTAAAATAATCAATGACGTCAGAATCATGAAGAAACTCGTTCATGTACTAAAAGACTGTAAACCTTTGTGAAAGTTGTCATTTTATAATTGCAAACCACTGAGTTGGCACATAACAATATTCTCGGCTTGGAGCCCTTGCCAAAGTTTTATTGCCCTGGGAGCAGCGGCTCACACTTTTGGAACCACTGATATGTATTTTCAAATGTTGGCAACCTCCCTAAACTATACATCTGTCCTATCTGATGACATATTCTACGTACTTCGTCATAGACGCACTCCAATATCCATTTCTAAGGAGACAAAGACACAAGCACAGTCATGCACGAACACATTTTAAAATAATGAACGGTGTTCCACATCTGTAGCTATTAAACATTTGCACTGAAATACAAACAAGCCAAAGACAACACATGAAGACACCAAAGAAAACAAAAGTCCTTACCTGGACGTCCTCGAAGTTTGTAAAGAGTGAGCCCTGTGACGGCATGGCTGACGCCCTCTTGTCTGGCAACCCATAGTCCAGGCCCCTGGATGGGGAGGAATAAGGAGAGTTATTGTAAACAATACACGAACCCAAGGTCTTGGCCACTGCGGTACGTTCACGTTCGATTACCATGGTTACTAGATAATTTAGGTCAAGGTAGCGAAAGAATTGTTTTATAAATTCACTTTAGTGAAGTGAAGAATGTTTTATCACATCAGTTAAATAAAGAACTAGTCAACAGCACACAGCATGTCGTTTGAATTAGTAACAGACTCAATCATCGTGCAGGAGCACTGTTTTATCTTGATGTACATTAAACGTTTGACCTTCAACCCTGGAGCAGTAAAACGTTTATAAAAGGCTTGGTTTTAGTATCCAAAGCTAGACTAGACTGTTTTAATGTTCATGTGTTTGGTTCATATACTGGCGGTCGTGTTTTAAATGTTACCATATCACTTCCGTGTCAAAATGTATTTCAGTTAGTGAACATTGATGCTGTATGTATCTGCGAAATTTCATATCTGTGAGCATCATAACGAAAAGTTTCATATTTGCGTGCATAACAACCAACGTTTCATATTTGTGTACATCATAACTAAAGATTCATATTTGTGTATATCATAACTAAAGATTCATATTTGTGTATATCATAACTAAAGATTCATATTTGTGTACATCATAAATAAATATTCAAATTTGTGTACATCATAACTAAAGTTTCATATTTGTGTACGTCAAAACTAAAGTTGCATCTTGTGTGTATCATAAATAAAGTTTCACTATGTGTGCGCGTCTGTACTTTCAATATGTATGTTCGCGTGTCTGTATTACGTGACATTCAATATGTATGTTCTCGTGTCTGTAATACGTGACATTCAATATGTATGTTCCTGTATCTGTAATACGTGACTTTCAATATGTATGTTCTCGTGTCTGTAATACGTGACTTTCAATATGTATGTTCTCGTGTCTGTAATACGTGACATTCAATATGTAAGGTCTCGTGTCTGTAATACGTGACATTCAATATGTATGTTCTCGTGTCTGTAATACGTGACATTCAATATGTATGTTCGCGTGTCTGTAATACGTGACATTCAATATGTATGTTCGCGTGTCTGTAATACGTGACATTCAATATGTATGTTCGCGTGTCTGTAATACGTGACATTCAATATGTATGTTCGCGTGTCTGTAATACGTGAATTTCAATATGTATGTTCGTGTGTCTGTAATACGTGACTTTCAATATGTATGTTCGCGTGTCTGTAATACGTGACATTCAATATGTATGTTCGCGTGTCTGTAATACGTGACTTTCAATATGTATGTTCGTGTGTCTGTAATTTGTGACTCTCAGTATGTATGTTCCTATATCTGTATAACGTGACTTTCAATATGTATGTTCGCGTGTCTGTAATACGTGACATTCAATATGTATGTTCGTGTGTCTGTAATACGTGACATTCAATATGTATGTTCGCGTGTCTGTAATACGTGACTTTCAATATGTATGTTCTCGTGTCTGTAATTTGTGACTCTCAGTATGTATGTTCCTATATCTGTATTATGTGACTTTCAATATGTATGTTCGTGTGTCTGTAATTTGTGACTCTCAGTATGTATGTTCCTATATCTGTATTACGTGACTTTCAATATGTATGTTCGCGTGTCTGTAATACGTGACATTCAATATGTATGTTCGTGTGTCTGTAATACGTAACATTCAATATGTATGTTCTCGTGTCTGTAATACGTGAATTTCAATATGTATGTTCGTGTGTCTGTAATCCGTGACATTCAATATGTATGTTCGCGTGTCTGTAATACGTGACTTTCAATATGTATGTTCGTGTGTCTGTAATTTCTGACTCTCAGTATGTATGTTCCTATATCTGTATTATGTGACTTTCAATATGTATGTTCGTGTGTCTGTAATACGTAACATTCAATATGTATGTTCTCGTTTCTGTAATACGTGACATTCAATATGTATGTTCTTGTGTCTGTAATAAGAGACATTCAATATGTATGTTCGCGTGTGTGTAATACGTGACATTCAATATGTGTGTTCGCGTGTCTGTAATACGTGACTTTCAATATGTATGTTCGTGTGTCTGTAATACGTGACTTTCAATATGTATGTTGGCGTGTCTGTAATACGTGACATTCAATATGTATGTTCCCGTGTCTGTAATACGTGACTTTCAATATTTATGTTCGCGTGTCTGTAATACGTGACATTCAACATGTATGTTCGCGTGTCTGTAATACGTGACATTCAATATGTATGTTTGCGTGTCTGTAATACGTGACTTTCAATATGTATGTTCGTGTGTCTGTAATTTGTGACTCTCAGTATATATGTTCCTATATCTGTAATACGTGACATTCATTATGTATGTTCGTGTGTCTGTAATAAGTGATGTTCAATATGTATGTTCGTGTGTGTGTATAAGTGATATTCAATATGTATGTTCGTGTGTCTGTAATAAGTGACATTCAATATGTATGTTCGTGTGTCTGTAATAAGTGACATTCAATATGTATGTTCGTGTGTCTGTAATAAGTGACATTCAATATGTATGTTCTTGTGTCTGTAATAAGAGACATTTAATATGTATGTTCGTGTGTGTGTATACGTGACATTCAATATGTATTTTCGTGTGTCTGTAATAACTGACATTCAATATGTATGTTCGTGTGTCTGTAATAACTGACATTCATTATGTATGTTCGTGTGTGTGTAATAAGTGACTTTCAATATGGATGTTCGTGTGTCTGTATAATAAGTGACTTTTAATATATATGTTTGTGTGTCCGTAATTTGTGACTTTGAATATGTATATTCGTGTGTCTGTAATATGTGACTTTCAATATGTATGTTCGTGTGTCTGTAATTTGTGACTTTCAATATGTATGTTCGTGTGTCTGTAATATGTGAAGCCCCCCTGTGCGAGTGTTTGTAAAGAATAATTATGTGCTAATTCGCACGGGAACATACAAACAACTAAAGAGTACCTGAAATGATTGGTCGCGCATCTTCTAGCCTAGCAAAGACCATTCTGCAAGTAAGTGTGAAAGGAGCGAGAGGGAGTGGTACCCAAAGTTATAGATGGGAAGATAGCAGAAACGAATGGTCAGACATTGATTTTGTGCAGTCCAACAAAATGAATGAAGAAAGAGATAAATGGAGAGAAGATTGACTTAGTCTGTCAGTGGTGTTCCAACGACCCCAATTGTTATACGATGATGACGAAGAAAAAAGAAGATTTAAAAAAACCGCACACAGATTGGGTTATGATAGAATCAATTCAATAGAATAGATTCAACGTCAACATAAACATGTGCTAAACACAAATATAATTCCCTATACAACATTATGTATTTACTTTGCATCTCTTTTTTGTATTTTTAATTTAATTATATTATTGCTTTTAGAGCTGCTTGCACAGAACAGAGACAAATGGCGAGATTTGATAAAATATCTTTAAAAGAAAACTGCTAGAACAAAAATTCAGATAAGAGAGGGAGTATCTTGGTCTACGCCCTACGGGCCGGCTAGGCTCCAAAGGTATTTAGATAGAGAGATATTATTGCTTTTATCAAAAGCATTCTCCCTAATTTACTTCATATTATCTACTGTCTTATGGTCTCGTAACATAAAAAAGGAATTGTCGATATCGCTTTGCAGTGAATTCGAAAAACAAATAATCTGTGCAGGGTTTCATATTTTGTTATTCCACATTTTTTTAAAGAGCTCTTCTCCTATAGGAAACTTATCTTCATGTTTATTTGTACTTTTGCATAAATAAATAGCAAGGCTAAAAAATAAATAACAATAGTTGAATATTTGAACAAGTCCTGGGGTAGAAGGAAAGTGAAGTAGAAGCGGACGAGACGCGAAATTAACATTAGACTGTCATTAAACTGTCAGTTAAACAGTCAGTTAAACAGTCATTAAACGGTCAGTCATTAAACGGCCAGTCATTAAACGGTCAGTCATTAAACGGCCAGTCCGGTCATTAAACGGCCAGTCATTAAACGGTCAGTCATTAAACTGTCAGTCAGTTATTAAACGGTCAGTCATTAAACGGTCAGTCATTAAACGGCCAGTCATTAAACGGTCAGTCATTAAACGGCCAGTCATTAAACGGCGGTCATTAAAGTCATTAAACGGTCAGTCATTAAACTGTCAGTTATTAAACAGCCAGTTATTAAACGGTCAGTCATTAAACGGTCAGTCATTAAATGGTCAATCATTAAATGGTCAGTCATTAAATGGTCAGTCATTAAACGGTCAGTCACTAAACGGCCAGTTATTGAACAGTCAGTTATTAAACGGTCAGCGATTAAACGGCCAGTTATTGAACAGTCAGTCATTAAACAGTCAGTTATTAAACGGTCAGTCATTAAACGGTCAGTTATTAAACGGTCAGTCATTAAACGGCCAGTTATTAAACATTCAGTCATTAAACATTCAGCCATTAAACATTCAGCCATTAAACTGTCAGCCATTAAACTGTCAGCCATTAAACAGTCAGTCATTAAACAATCAGTAATTAAACGATCAGTCATTAAACAGTCATTAAACAGTCAGTCATTAAACAGTCCGTCATTAAACGGTCAGTCATTAAACGATCAGTCATTAAACAGTCATTAAACAGTCAGTCATTAAACAGTCAGTCATTAAACAGTTCGTCATTAAACGGTCAGTCATTAAACGGTCAGTCATTAAACAGTCAGTCATTAAACAGTCAGTCATTAAACAGTCAGTGTGGCACACACACACAAATATCTTTGGAAAAAGCATTCAGAACATTAATTCTATAAATAGCCATTTACTTCATACCTAATTGACGTTAATAAGCAAAACGATAAATCTATTAAACATCGTATTCATATAGACCAGATTTGCTGTACTACGTCCATAGAGCAGTTTCTATCTGTAGTTTTACTTTTACTTTAAAGACCAGCTATAAAACAAAAAAAATCAGCAACTTAAAAGCTCAACAGAAAACAATACCGATTAACACAAAGAAACATCGTATACAGAATATAGTCATTCTCACATTGTGTTATCAGTGCCAGACATCGTTACTCACTACTAAACATAAAAGAAAGATTCACCACAGAGAGATGAGATGTCTGAGAAAAGCTCTTGGAGTTATCAGAAGAGTCAGAATTGGATGTGTTGCCATAAGAAAAAGGGTGGGCATTAAACCAATCCAAAATTTACACTCAGCAACAACTATTAAGCGGTTTGCCCGTCCGTAAAAAGGGATCAATGCCACGACATGCATATAAATGTATAAAAATGCGAAGCTGTAGTAAAACTGAAACCACCATACCACATGCATTAATTACGTAACACTTTATCCATACCACTGTCTATATTTTTTTTTCAATTCTCTGTCTGTAGAAGGAATGCCACGCGCTTCCTTACCATTCATAGCTTATATTAAAAGAGGAGAACGAAGAGAATAAAGCGGTAGGCCCAGGGTAAGATGGATCAATAACATCAAAGAAACGATACACAATTATTTAGCAGTAGCTGAACTGCCAGAAAGAGCGAGAACCAGAACTTTGTGTCTTTTTCAACGTTCAAAGGGGTGCAGGAGGATATGAAGATGGAGAAGAGGAAGAAAAGAAGAAAAGGAAGAAAAGGGGAAGAGAAAAAAAGAGGAAGAGTAGGAAAAAAGAAGAGGAGGAAAAAAAAGAGGAAGGAAAGAAAAGAAGAGGAGGGAGAAAAAGAAGAAGAGAAAGAAAAGAAGAGGAGGAAGAAAAGTAGAAGAGAAAGAAAAAAGAGGAAGATTAGGAAAAGAAGAAGAGAAAGAAAAGATGAAGAGAAAGAAAAGAAGAGGAGGGAGAAAAAGAAGAAGAGAAAGAAAAGAAGAGGAGGAAGAAAAGTAGAAGAGAAAGAAAAAAGAGGAAGATTAGGAAAAGAAGAAGAGAAAGAAAAGATGAAGAGAAAGAAAAAGAGGAAGAGTCGACAAAAGAAGAAGAGAAAGAAAAGATGAAGAGAAAGAAAAGAAGAGGAAGAGTAGGCAAAAGAAGAAGAGAAAGAAAGAAGAAGAGAAAGAAAAGAAGAGTAGGAAAAAAGAAGAGGAGGAAGAAAAGAAGAAGAGGAAGAAAATGAGGAAGAACAAGTACAAGAGGAAGAGAAGCAAAAGGAGAAGAGTAAGAAAAAAGAAAAAGAAGTAGAAAGGAAAGAAGAAGACTATGAAAAGAAGATATAAAAGGAAGTGTTTCCTATACATCTTAACTTTTATGGGATATGGCGTGACTAGTGCCCCTATGCTTTCAATGATCAGACAAGGTTTCACTTTCCCAGGGAAAAAAACATTCTGTGGGATCTGAATCCGGATAATTTCAGGTAGCGTCGACAGCACTGACCAATCAGAGACAGCGTTTTAAAGACGAGTGGTATGTCCATTCTTTTTGAGTTCAATGACTGGTGAAACCAGTGGTGTCTATAATTATTCGGTTCAATGACTGGTGAGACCAGTGCTATGTCTATCATTATTGAGTTCAGTGACTGGTGAGACTAGTGGTATGTCTATCATTATTGGGTTCAATGACTGGTGAGACCAGTTGTATGTCTATAATTATTCGGTTCAATGACTGGTGAGACCAGTGGTATGTCTATCATTATTGGGTTCAATGACTGGTGAGATCAGTTGTATGTCTATCATTATTGGATTCAGTGACTGGTGAGACAGTGGTATGTCTATCATTATTCGGCTCAGTGAATGGTGAGACCATTTGTATGTCTATCGTTATTGGGTTCAATGACTGGTGAGACAGTGGTATGTCTATAATTATTCGATTCAGTGACTGGTGAAACCAGTGGTATGTCTATCATTATTGGGTTCAATGACTGGTGAGACCAGTTGTATGTCTATAATTATTCGGTTCAGTGACTGGTGAGACCAGTTGTATGTCTATCGTTATTGGATTCAGTGACTGGTGAGACAGTGGTATGTCTATCGTTATTGGGTTCAATGACTGGTGAGACCAGTTGTATGTCTATAATTATTCGGTTCAGTGACCGGTGAAACCAGTGGCATGTCTATAATTATTCGGTTCAGTGACTGGTGAAACCAGTGGTATGTCTATAATTATTCGGTTCAGTGACTGGTGAAACCAGTGGTATGTCTATCGTTATTGGGTTCAATGACTGGTGAGACCAGTTGTATGTCTATCGTTATTGGGTTCAATGACTGGTGAGACCAGTTGTATGTCTATAATTATTCGGTTCAGTGACTGGTGAAACCAGTTGTATGTCTATCATTATTGGGTTCAATGACTGGTGAGACCAGTTGTATGTCTATCATTATTGGGTTCAGTAACTCGTGTTGAGTTTTGTTGTCATATCTGGACAAAGTCCATGCCTTTAGGGGTTCTTTTAAGATTATACGCGACTCGATGACAACCTGATGTTAGATGATCGTTTCATTGTGGGCATGTTGACTAATAGGACGGTGTGTAATATTGAAAGGTAGGTTATACATTTAAGCAGATTGTAAGATAAGAAACAAATATATTTTTGTGCACTCTGACAAGATAGACAGACAGTTAGAAATAGAGGCGGTCTGACAGATAAAGAGATAGGTAAATAGAAGTAAGACAAACAAACTGACAGGCAGGAAGTTCAAAGATACAGATAGACAGACTGATAGGTAAGCACTCAAATAAACTGACAGTCTGACAGACAGTCATTTTATTTCACAGCAAAATAACAGTACCAAAATAATGATAACTATAATCATATACATATCCGATGCTAATTTAAAGACTAGATGAATCTACGAGCCGTCGATCAGAATTGAACCCAACCTCCTGTCTTTAATGGTCCAGTTTAGTACCCACTGAGCCACAGAGACTCCGGTCTGAAAGAAAATAGTAATCACAGGTAAAATGGCGCTGACTCTTCTTTGGTAATTTATGCTATCTGGCTAGCAATACCTTGACACCGTGGCGTTAGTTAATTGAACATTAGAAGACATTAATAGTTATAATTTACATTAACCCAATCAATAATACCTGACTACTGAAACTTACTGCCAATAAAACTTAATTATTGAAACTTAAACTTACCGCCAATAAAACTTAATTATTGAAACTTAAACTTATCGTCAATAAAACTAAATTATTGAAACTTAAACTTATCGTCAATAAAACTAAATTATTGAAACTTAAACTTATCGTCAATAAAACTAAATTATTGAAACTTAAACTTATCGTCAATAAAACATTACTATTGAAACTTACCATCAATAATAATCTGAGTACCACAAATAAATTTGAAATATTTAAACTAACATTCGCAATAGATTGAAACACAACATAATATGAACAACGTAAATGTGATCAATTTGACGGAAGAACTTTTGGTAGTGGTGCCATCACCAACTGCCTCGTTCTGAATTGATCCAATCAAAATAAGCTATTATTATGGTAGATGCCAAGGGGAAAAAAAATCTCTTTCAGTAGAAGTTAGCTTAATGGATATAAAGCTGAATTATGTAGCTTCCAAGTAAAATTAACCCTTGTTTAATGTGTTCAATTATCAGAAACAGATTTCAGGCTAAAATCAAACAGTTGTCGGAAAACAAACAAAAGGTGAGATGAGTAAATGGCGCAATTTTTATTTTTATTTAGAGCTTCACGTGGTTTGTTTCAAGAAAATGGAAAAGAAACTGAATCTATTCGTGTGAGAATAGAGAGAATGTACAATAAAGGCAATGGAACTGAATCTATTCCTGTGAGAAGAGAGAGAATGTACAATAAAGGCAATGAAACTGAATCTATTCTTGTGAGAAGAGAGAGAATATACAATAAAGGCAAGGAAACTGAATCTATTCGTGTGAGAAGAGAGAGAATGTACAATAAAGGCAATGAAACTGAATCTATTCTTGTGAGAAGAGAGAGAATATAAAATACAAAAAAAGAGTGATGAAAGTTAATATATTCGTAAGAGTTGGCAGAGAATACAAAATACAAGCGAGGAAAATGAGTCCATTCATCAGAGATAACAGATAAAGGTAAAGGGAAAGTACTAGACTTGAATCGACGTGTCAACACGCGAGTTTTCACCCATTTATGCTCGGCCGAATATCCAGAAGTGTCCAGAGACATCAGGGCAATGTCGCTTCAAGCATCGAAACTCATGATGCGAGGCAGCATTTTTTGCCTTACCAGAGTACTATTCTGGTACCCATTTCTGCCAGCGGGAAAATTTTTTTTTCCAACAGCCTGTAGAGGTCACACCATTTCTAGCGGGAATCGAGCACGGATTGTCCGAACCTCAATAGCCCAGTCGGGTGGTTTTCCCAACTAGGCAATCGAGGCCCCCATGAGAAAGAATACAAAATAAGGGAAAGGAAACTGAATCTGTTCGTGTGAGAAGAGAGAGAATGTACAATAAATACAAGGCAACTGAATCTATTCTTGTGAGAAGAGAGAGAATGCACAATAAAGGCAAGGAAACTGAATCTATTCTTGTGAGAAGAGAGAGAAAGCACAATAAAGACAAGGAAAATGAATCTATTCTTGTGAGAAGAGAGAGAATGCACAATAAAGACAAGGAAACTGAATCTATTGTGAGAAGAGAGAGAAAGCACAATAAAGACAAGGAAAATGAATCTATTCTTGTGAGAATAGAGAGAATGTACAATAAAGGCAATGGAACTGAATCTATTCGTGTGAGAAGAGAGAGAATGTACAATAAAGGCAATGAAACTGAATCTATTCGTGTGAGAAGAGAGAGAATGCACAATAAATAAGGAAACTGAATCTATTCGTGTGAGAAGAGAGAGAATCCACAATAAATATAGGAAACTGAATCTATTCTTGTGAGAAGAGAGAGAAAGCACAATAAAGACAAGGAAACTGAATCTATTCGTGTGAGAAGAGAGAGAATGCACAATAAAGGCAAGGAAACTGAATCTATTCGTGTGAGAAGAGAGAGAATGCACAATAAAGGCAAGGAAACTGACTCTATTCGTGTGAGAAGAGAGAGAATGCACAATAAAGGCAAGGAAACTGAATCTATTCGTGTGAGAAGAGAGAGAATGCACAATAAAGGCAAGGAAACTGACTCTATTCGTGTGAGAAGAGTGAGAATGCACAATAAAGGCAAGGAAACTGAATCTATTCGTGTGAGAAGAGTGAGAAGAGAGAGAAAGAATATAAGAGAGAGAGAGAGAGAGAGAGAGAGAGAGAGAGAGAGAGAGAGCAAGCCTGATAAGATAAATCTATATTTGAAGAAGAGGAAAAAAAAGACTCGAAAATAAAATAAGTATAATAGCAGCATTTGTATAAATACGAATATTAAAATATATACTCTTGCGAAACATGGATAATTAAAGCAGAACTACAGAAGAAAATATAAAGTTATAAAGGTTAGATGTCATCGCCAGGTTGTGGGCATCTCTTACTGAGATCCCGCCGCTAAATAAAAATGGTCATAGAAGGGCAATTTAGAGTAGAAAAGGTCATAGAACAAGCAATTTAGAGTAAATGATGATCTTTTGACGTCTGTGAAGAAACGCAAAATAAATCATTTGGCCATTATATCTTCATCGTCTACTCCAGGGAAAGACCAGGATCTGTGAAAGTAGAAATAAGGAGAATTAGAGAGAGAAAAAGACTGAAAGATAAAATCAAAGAAGTGTCCGTGATGGCCCAACGACCCCTATGTTTTTTGTGAAGAAAAGGAAGTGTAAAAGTTCAAGAGCCCCGTCACGCTAAGTGGCGTATAGGGAATATGGTGTTAGTGACCATAACATTTACAGACCTTCGGCACATGATTTTTGGGACAATGTGGTCAGTATTACGCCCGTGCCGCTTTAATTTCCCAAAAATAATCCGGTGCCCATTTACGGCCGAGTAAACCAAATAGTAATTGACTAGGATCGAACCCGAACTTAGTAGTCCTGTTCACTAACCACTGAAATATCGCGGCTCTCAAGTGTTTGTAAGTTTCCCAGTAATGCACTTAACGCTCGCTCTAAAAACGTTAAAGGTACACAAGTACATCATTCATTAGGAATAGATGGTGAGGGGCATTTACAAACCAATTAATATATAAATCAGTTTTAACGTGGGTGGACAGATATACAAAATATAAAAAAAACCATACTTGGAAGAAATCTTCACAATTGAATTGGGAAAATCTGACACAATATTGTAGGATATGGGGGGGGGGGGGGGGGGGGGGGGGGGGGGGGGTCTATGTGTTTAATCACATAATTTGTGTCTCCCGTTTTTCTTAATATAATATATCAATCTTTCCATTTTGGGAATATTTTTGAAATAGCTGTATGGTTCTTGTAGAATACTTTGTCCCCTTACCTATATTGAATACTTTCTTTATTTCTATCCTTTTGCATATTTTTCCTTTCTGTTCTCTTTAAATTTTTCCAGACCGTTCTCTGAGTAATATGCATCTGCTGGATGAGGATCTCATGTATCTCCTCCCCTACGTACCTTCTTCTTGGTTGTAATAAATTGTCTATAGGTAACATAGGATGTCTTTCGTAATGCAGAAAAAAATGGGGAGAAGTCTGTACTTTCATTCTTATTCACTCTTATCGCGGACAATGTTTGATTTAGCTTCACGTATCATTCCTCATCTCGGCCCCTTGCTAATTTAGAAATTATGTCGTTCAATGTTCTGTACTGCCTTTCATTAATTGCATTCCCTTGTGGGTGGTATACTGAAGTTTGAATGTGTTTGATGTTTAATTTGCGTAAAGTATCCTTAAACTTTTGACTGGTGAACTCTACCCCATTATCTGTAAGTATGCATTGTGGACAGCTAAATCTTGGAATGAATTCGTTTAATAAAATTTCAATGACTGTGTCTGTTGATTTATTGGGTATGGGGCTGCTTTCTGGCCATCTGCTGTAGCAGTCTGTTATGTGTAATATATATCTGTTTCTTGATATTGTGTTGGGAAAAGGGCCCGTTATGTCCATACTAATCTTTTGCATGGCAAATTATTGTTTGTCCATACTTTGCATCGGTCCTGCTTTCTCTGTTAAATTTCTCGTCTTACATACTCTACATTGCTCGGTGTATTGTTCGACTTCCTTATATATTCTTGGCCAACAGTATTTTATCTTTATTGTGTCTATCATTTTATCTCTACCCATGTTTCCATTCTGTTCGTGATAAGCTTTTAGTACTTGTGGTCTGAGTTATTCTGGTACATATACTTTCGGGTATTTCCCTTCCTTTGGTTCTATATATGATAAAACGCCATCCTTCTGATATATATGGAACTGTTCTCATTTGCCTTTCTTTCCTTTTTTAATTCTTCCATGATGTTCTTTAGTTCTTTGTATGTCAGTTGTTCTTTTCTGGTTATGCCTATTTAGAATTCATCCACTTCCTCATCTCTGCCATTTATTTCTTAATCCTCCGTTATTCTCTTCTGTCTTATTCGGTTCGTATTTATTATGTTAATTTGAAATGTTCTATCGTCTACGTCTGTGCATGATTCTGTTTGTTCCCTTTTTACATTTTCCGTCCTCGGCAACCTGAACAACTATCCGCACATATATTCTTTGCTCCTTCTATATATTGTATTGTTGCTCCACTATTTTGTATTGATAACGACCACATATCTATCTTCCTATTGTTTATTGGACCGTCCAGTATTGTCTTTAATGGCTAATGGCCCGTTCTTATAACTACTGTATTTCCGTACAGGTAGAAATGCAACTTTTGTATTGCATAATGAATGGCATATGCTTCTTTTTTCTATTGTGGCCCACTTTATCTGCGTTCTACTTAGTTTATGTGATAGGAAATAGATCGGGGCTTCTTGTATAGTTGTTTTTTCCAGTTGCATTGTCGATATCTGTGTTCTCATTTACTAAACATGCCCTATTGCTGTATCCGAGGCATCTGTATATAGTATCATTCTTCCATCTTTGTTTGGGTGCGCTAGTATTGGTATCACCGTTAATCCTTCTTTTAGTGTGTTAAACGCCTTTTGACATTGCGGTGTCCATTTAAACTTATTAAACTTTCTTGTCAGTGTGGTTAGTGGCTCGGCAATCGCTGCGAACTTAGGTATGAACCTCCGGTATTATCCACACATTCCTAAGAAACTTCTCACCTCTCTTACTATTGTAGGTGGCGTCATTTCACGTATGGCTCTTATCTTTTCATCGTCTGGCATAATGCCTTTGTTGTTTACTCTTAAATTTGGGTCTTGTCAGCCAATCAAAATTGACTTCCTACGCGTCTGTCTGCCCACTCACTCCTGGACATGGCTTTCCACGTTTTGCACGTGAATTTCGATCCATAGTCTCATTTTTCTCCTGACTTCGTCTTAATTTCTTTTTCCTTTTTTCTCCTTGACCTTGTTCTCTCGTCTGTTTGCTCCTCTATTCTCGCCTTCCTCCCCCTTCTACACCTACGCATCTGTCTGCCCACATGGGTTTCACGTTTTCCTCGTGCATTTCGACCCATCCTCTCCTTAATTTTCTCGTGACTTCGTCTTAATGCCATTTTCCTTTTTTTTCTCCTTGCCCTTGTTCTCTCGTCTTTGTTTCCTCTCTACTCTCCCCCCCCCCCCCCTTTCTACAGCGGTATGGACAGTGATCAACAGTACGTAATTGAGAGAGATCAACGGTAGGTAATTGAGAGAGACCAACAGTAGGTTATTGATAGTGATCAACAGTAGGTTATTGAGAGCGATCAACAGTTGGTAATTGAGGGAGATCAACAGTAGGTTATTGAGAGTGATCAACATTGGTTATTGAGGGAGACCAAAGTGCAGTATTGAGAGGGATCAACAGTGGCTTGTGGAGAGAAATTAACTATAATGCACGGAGAGAAATTAATAGTACGATATGGTGAGAGATTAACAGTAACGTATGAAGGGAGATCAAATTAGGATACGGGGAAATATTAACATTTCAGTATGCGGTGAGTGTCGAGGACATCGGCTCACACTGCCGAAGTGTAAATATTAACAAAACTAATAATTACGCAAAATTCAGGCCCCGAAAAATCTCGCTGATTTAAAGTCTCAGGTTAAAAGATGGTGATCGCAAAATAAAAAAAAAATACTATACAATGATAATGTTCACTAGCGATCCAATCTGTTTTCTGGTAACAAATTTTGTAAACAACTCAGTGCATGAACTTCATAGTACCGACGTGGGACTACCACTCCTGCCCATGTTAATTTCATCATCGTCGAGTGGGGTCTCCGCAACGAAGGTTGGCTACCATGGATCGCCATTCTACTCTGTTTTTTGCTTTGATGGTGCAGGCTGTCATAGATTGACTTGTCCATCTTTTGATGTTACTCGTCCATGTTAGTCTTGGTCTGCCTCTGCCTCTTTTACCTTGTATTTTCCCTTCCAATATTACTTTTAGTAGGCTGTCGTGTCTTTTAACATGCGCTAAAAATTTTATTTGTCTTGTCTGAATTGTATTTAGTAGTTCTCTTTTTATTTTCAGTTGTTTTAAAAGTTCATCGTTTGTTTTCTTTTCTTTCCATCCAATTCTACCTATTCTTCTATAAATCCACATTTCAAAGGCTTCAATTTTCTATTCTGTTTTCTTGTCTTATGTCCATGTTTCTGCACCATACAGGAATACAGAGAAGATGTAACATTTTGCCATTCTTAGTTTCAACCCTGCTAGTATTTGTTTTGTTGTTAGTATATTTTTTTGGCATTAAAATTACTTTTTGCTATACCTATTCTTTTGTTTATTTCCATTTTACATTTTCCATCATTGGTTATAGTATGTCCCAGGTAGTTTAAAACTCTGGACTGTCTCCAGATGTATTCCCTCAATTGTGATATTTAATTGTAGGTCTTGAGAATTTTCTTTGTTTATGATCATAGTTTTAGTCTTTTTTATATTCATAACTAGTCCATATTTTTTGCTTGTCATGTTTATCACATTAAGCAATTGTTGTAGATCTTTAGGATGTTAATTTAAGCAAACTTATTTAATATCGAGAATATTAATATATTTAACAACAGATATAGCATACATGGAAAAATAGAAGACCTACACGAACCCTTAAATAGACTTAACAGCACAGACTCCTAATACAGCATGAAAGTCAACACCAGCAAGACAGAGGTCATGAATATTGCAAGAAACTAAAACTGAACAACATAATGATACACAGCATATAATTAAAATAAGTAGAGAAATTTAAATAATTGACAGACTAATGACATGCAACAATTCACTAGCAGCAGAATTGACTCAAGATGCAACAAAACTTGCCCAATCATTGAACAACGTTCATCACTGCTGTCCAACACGGAAATAACAGTAAAGACAAAGCGGGCACTTTAGAATATAACCTTTATTCCAAAGATTTTCTACCAATGCCAGACCTGGACTCTAGGCTCTAGAACAATAAGAAAAATAATTACTACCGAAATTCAATTTGTTTGTAGACGATTGACAGGAAACACCCTGAGAGATAAGATCAAAAATTAAGAATTGACCACACAAAAAAACAAAAAAAAAACAAGGAGTACCGAATACATAAAGAAAAAAACTGATAAAATGGTTTGGCCACGTGTTAAGACAGAAAGACCAAAACACAACACTACAAACATTTAGTAAACTTTACGAGAAAACCAGACTTAAAGGTTTAGCACAAAAAAGAAGGATTTGATGGAATATTAGAAACATTAGGAAACATAACAGCAGCAAAGACAAATAGTAAAAGACCGCAAACTATATCTCCCCTCGATGCTGAAAGGCAAATGATGAAAGAAAGAAAAATAAGAATCTCAAATATTTAAAATTAAATCGTTACTTCTTTTTATCAATTTAATTTTAAATGTGATTTGTATACCATAAACGGATTATATAGAGGTTACGTTTTGAAATTAGCAAACGAGCAAAAAAAAAGAACTAAATTATCGCTCATAAACAGCTGTTCACTGTTACTATATTAAAAGGTAAAGGGCACTGTTTACCTTCCTTTTATATATATATATATATATATATATATATATATATATATATGTTAGAGGAATACTTAATGTCACAATATGTGACACAATATGAAATAAAGACTAACTATGATGAATAAAAAGATTGGGAATAACACCAATTCTGAGCTTCATACAGAGAAAACAAAAATTAAATGCTTTGTACACGTAGCATGGTTGCCAACATACATCATGCCACAACATAGAATAATAAACCAGACGCAACAATAGAAGAGGTAGAGGAACCTATCCCTCTGAGACGGACAAACAAAATATTTAACCAACAGAAAACGTCATGCATGAAGCGAATAACAAGGAAAAAGTTAAAAAAAAATACTTCATTTTCTCCCAAACCCGAAGAGCAAAAGAGGATAAACAAGACGGAACAAGACTTACATAATTTACTTCGTAACTGACTTTTGTTAACCAGTTCTGTGGCAAGTGCATGCATTTTTTTGGCAGAAAAGAGTTATCTATGGCGTGGTTACATCAAAACTAGTTACTATTACGATACTACTTAAAGTCAGTGACTTTAAGACATGGACATTCAGTTCCATGAGTCAATCTCAATCTTAGGGACTCTCATCTGGATTCAGGGTAAGAAAACAAAACATAGAGTACCTGACCTTCACAGATGAGAAAAGTAATAATAACAGAAACGATCAGGATCGATTACAAAATCTACACAAATTTGATATCAGTAACGATCAGGTCCGATTGCTTAAATCTAAAAAAGGTAATAAAAGCAACGACCAGCCCGATTACACAATCTACAAAAGGTAATAACAGCAACAATATCCAACAATCAAATTGTGTTACCCAATCTGCAAAATTTAATAAAAGTAATGCTCCGTTCCGATTACTCAATCTATAAAAGGTAATAATAACGATCATACTTGACTATCCTATCTACATAATGTAATTAATAGCAGTTGCCTAAAGATCAAATCTCTATAACCCCACATATAAATACTGTGGCTTAGCAATGTCTTCAACTGCTTCGTTCGCCCAACGAATAAATTCTACCATCTTTTTATTTTTCACGCTAACAACGGGTTTCAGGTGAGTTGCAAATGTTTTTGTGTTGATTTTCATTAAGTTCTGTTACCTGCAACTTTCGTACAACACAAACATGTCACTCATCAGAGTAGTACATTAAATGGGAAACAACTTGAGCAACACACCGTCAGGACTAAAAATTACTACATACGAACAGGCGGTTAATATTTTTATTGTACTTTTTAGGTCTTAAAAGATTATAGAAGAAATAAGGATATTATATATGTATGCTTATTAAACACACATAAAAACAATTACCTTTCTATGTAGGTAACATCTGGCGTTATATCTTCCCCCATGGGCAGGTGATATAAACTCCGTTTTACCAAAGAACTGACACAACTGATGCGGAAATGAAAGAGCGGTTTGAGAGAAAATTCTTCCCCATAGAATAATCCTGTTTTGTTTATGCATTGACCCTGGTTATCTCAGACAACCTCAGCAACAACCTGCTGTCAATTATCGAGTTCTAACTACAACTGCAACAACAGAGCAGTTCGCCACGGACTGTGACGAGCAGAGGTACACATCTACAATGATTCTCACTTGGCCTGTCTCCGGCCATGTGAAGCACTTCTTTCTCATTTCGTTAGTTTTTGTTATAAATCACTGACGCAGCCCCGCCCACATCACCATTAACTCCCCTCTTGCATACCATTTCCGGTTCATAGACGGGGGAAACAGAAGGCCAGACTTCTATTTAATTCACTGCCATAATCAGCATAACCGGTTACTTCAGCTCAGGAAGTTCTAGAACAGGTACACGGCCTTGCTCTCGAACAAGGCTCGAAGTAGATTTATCTTTATTTGCGTACGCATCCACTCTCGTGTTTCCAGCTTCCATGACCAAAGAACATTAATTTATCGACGTTTTCACTGAGAGTAACGAACATAAATTGAGGATAATCAAGCTTTCTATTTATTTATCATTACTACAATTTTCTTATCAATGGATCCTTGCGTAGAATACAGGAATGAGATGGTATAGAAAGACCACTAATGAGGAGCTTCTGAGTAGAATAAAGCAGGCTTCAATAGTGGGAGAATGAAAGAAAGAATATGACGTAGCAAATGTATGCATCAGAAAGTGCCCGCCCCGAGCTGTAATACAAGGTGAGCCATGATATGGAGTTCTGGCATGGAGGGAGAAATAGAACAAAATTAGATGCATGTAAAAAAGTAAATTTGGAAACAGATTGAAGAAGTGCGTGCAAGTCAAATAGAATTGGAAAGATTTTTATTAGAGAGTGAATCTTTCTTTTCTCTTTCTCACTGGTACCGAAAAGGCGTCGTGGTTAAATCATTTGTCGTACTAGCGCTGCTCGAACTGTCTGAATTAGTGATTTTTTGTTGTTGTTATATGTATCTGTCACTGCATCTATCCATCTTCTTCTGGGTCTTCCTCTTAGTCTTTTTCCACGCATTCTCGAGAAGAACGCCCTTGATGGTGATTGGTGGGGATTCATTCTGACCAGGTGGCCAAACCATTTAAGTTGTTGTTAGAGAGTCAATACACAAATTAAATAGATTGTCTGAAGACCGCGTCACAACAAAGAAATAAATATTTGACGAAGATGACGACTAGTTAGAGCAGGATATTCACGATGTGATCAGAGGACAACAATTGAAGCCTGTGAATGGTGCGATAAAATAGGGAAGAAAAAATACACATTTTATGGGGAAAAAAATAAAACAAAAACGATAACAAATAAGACATATGTCATCGATTAAAATGCAACTATGGCGATATATATATATATATATATATATATATATATATATATATATATATATATATATATATAATGTAATGTAATGTAAAAATACTATACAATACAATACAATACAATGCAATACGATACGATACGATACAATACAATACAATACAATACAGTACAGTACAATATAATATAATGTAATATAATATAATATAATATAATATAATATAATATAATATAATATAATATAATATAATATAATATAATATAATATAATATAATATAATATAATATAATATAATATAATATAATATAATATAATATAATATAATATAGAAATATGAAAGCATTTCCATAGCATGGTTTGTTGAGGGGAGTGAAGCAGCTTCACGGCATGAAGCCACAGGTGTGTGCTGATCGCACTTTCCTCTTTCGATGTTAATACAACACCAGCGAGCCAGATACCCAGGCATGTTTTAAAGCCAGCTCCATTGAAACTGTCAGTCTGCAATTGAATCCAAATGTGGGAGCAAAACGTTGTTGTGGAAGTAAAGGGACATTGCGATCTTGTAACGGCTGCAGACTACATCATCGTGACAGAACTGTAGATCTGATCCGCGTGACAAACCGTGAACGTAGAGAAGAAGATTAATCCCAATCATCGCTCTATCGCCGACCGGCAGTCTAACAACGTCGCTGACATTGACAAGGATCTCTTGTCAACTTCGACTCTTCTCCTTTCCTTCCTTATTTGTCTTTCAGCGTTGAGGGGAGATATAATTTGCGGTTTTTTGCTCTTCTGTTTGCCTCTGCTGCTGTTATGTTTCCTAGTGTTTCTAACATTCCGTCAATCCATCTTTTTCGTGGTCAGCCTTTGGCCTGGTTTTCTTGCAACATTTAATTAAAGCTCGTTGTGTTCTGTATCTATTGTAAACAATTGTTTAAAATATAAAAAGGAGAAAACCATGGCTCACAGAAAAATAAACAAGCCTAACTGTATTTATCCCACTTTCTTGGGTTATCGAACATTTTTTTAGGGGACAAGAGAAAATGAAATGTTTCGAACATATGGTTAGGAAGAAGACCAGACCAAAGAACTTCACAAGTTTTTTTGCCTCAAAAACGAACGTCAGGAGAGAGATCAAGATGGAGAATACGAAGAGACTGATTGTTGAAATAAAAGCATGCTGGAACCAAAACATTTATATCCTAACAACGTCCAGATACGCCCACGAACAATTCTACACCTACAATGTAAGTGACTGGAGCAATAAGCAATACAAACATCTACATATATTAGCTTATTTTATACATTCCTTCTTTCTTCTGTGACACTTCAAGGAAACATCAGATGGACAAACGAAGAAAGAAGCAGAAAGAATCGCATGTTCCTTGTGTAATGTTTTTTTTCTCTTATTTAGAAAGCGTTTTATTTACTGGGATTCGAACCAGCCCCATCTCAAATCTTTTGAAAAAATCTTGAATACACCGATATGAAGGAAAATGTAACAGTCGGATAGCTATGCGCCAGGGCACGTACTTACAACTGGACCGAATAATTCTTGGTTATATTACTATGCGTTGACAAATAAACATTATGTATAAATAATGTGTAATAACCAAGTGTGAGGTAACTAGCTCATATAAGAGCCACTTAACAATGTCTTTGATCTGCGAAGGCGAGAAGAAGAAAAAATGATAAAGATCTATTGAAGGTATCCATCACTAGGGAAAGAGGCACTTGGCTTTGATTGGTTTATATTATCGTTGGCTTTTAGGCCACGAAGTAGAGCGGTCAAATACACATTTTTATGTTATCTTTTCCGGATTATTTGGGATTTTTTAAAGTTTCTTTTTTTTCTTCCCTTACATCTGTAAGTTGTCAGTTTTTTGTAGCATCAAGCAAACCTGTCGAGACTGACAACTAATATCACTAACACAACATAAATGACATCACTAACACAACATAAATGACATCACTAACACAACATAAATGACATCACTAACACATCATAAAAGACATCACTAACACAACATAAATGACATCACTAACACAACATAAATGACACCACTAACACATCATAAATGACATCACCAACACATCATAAATGGCAATAACTAACACAACATAAATGACACCAATAAACATCACATTTATCAATACATTGTCCCATCATCCACTGATAACAAACTCAAACATCATCTCAACCTATTCTCACACCGCCTTCCCTCCCCCAATTTATCTTTCATCCATCAAAAGAACATTAATCTACTTTCTGTTTTGAACAACTTAGAACTTGTATTTGCAAATCGATTTATATTTATTTAACGCCCCGTGCTATTGCTATATTATGATACATTCTCACATCTATTATAGAAACGAGTAATTTTGTAATTTTATCAATGCATAATATATCAACATCCAGATGTATCTTATATATGTATATATATATATATATATATATATATATATATATATATATATATAAAGTCTTATATATTACCAATTCATGTGTCTATATTGCAACAACTATATACATTTTAGTTACTTTGAAGCAAAATCGTCATCAATATATTAATTTGTAGTGGAGTTATATTTTTCAACATGTTCTTTCTATTTGCCCATGTTTTTGATTCATTAAGCAAATGTGTATATACAACAATGGGAGCCGTGATAGCTCAGTAGTTAGTGAACTGGACAACAAAGGACGAGAGGTCGGAGGTCGATACTGATCGACGGCTTCGGGGTTCACCCAGTCTTAAATGGGTGCCGGATTTTTTTTTGGGGGAATGGCACGGGCGTAATACCGACCACATTAGCCCAAAAATCATGTGTCGACGGTTTATAAATATTATTGTCTATAACACCATATTCCCTATACGCCATTTGGCGTGACGGGGCATATTAAATTGTTACTTATATACAATAATACGAGCATCAATGTACAAGTTACATCAACATGTAGGCTGTTAATTGTCTACCTGTGTCGATATGGACTACACTCCATGATATACACATATATACACTCATAATGATATTTTGTTTGCATGGATTTAAGAATGTCTGACGAGACCAGTTTGAGCACTGGTGTATCTTCTGCAACGAGAACATAATGTGTTGAGTTAGCAGTTTAATATGTAGAGAGAAAAACAAATGATATTCTGACGTTTGACTTGTCGGTCTATCCATTATGAGTTGCGTGGTTTACTCCTTGTTTCCAAAAATTTGCAAAGGCCCCCAACATCCCCTCCCCTCCCCATGAGTTATGCTGTGTCAGATTGGGCGATTTTCTTCAGTATATTCTGAGGTGTCAGGATTAATATAATAGAGTTCAAGTCATTACTGAAATGTTTTCTCAATTATTCTTCGCCATGAAATATGCTAGTTTGCTGTACACAATAATTAGCTTACTTGGAAATCGCTGTTGCAGCAAATGAGCTATATCTCCAGCCACAGAAAACTGCGATCCTCATAGCAGAGTTTGCTTATCATGCCGCCGCATTATATATGTGCCATGTTATCTGAGGGGGGTGGGGGGGGGTACATATAAACGCAGATCAGGCTTTGAAATAGAACTTTAGATATTCGATTCTTTGTACAAATGAATAAGGGAGTCTAAACAATAGTAGGTAAAGCCTTTAAATTTCATATTCATTTCGTCGTTGTTGTAAATATTCCGAGCGAGTTCCTCTCAGATAAACTCAGGAAGATCGCAAATGGTTGAGTTGACGGCTTGTAGCAAAAGTTCTATAAAAAGTATATTTCATTTTGGTGCCAGCACACTGGGGTGTGAGAGGTAATGAGCTGATGTGGGGTACGAAAGAGAAATGGGCCGTGGTGACGTTGTAAATGTCCGCAGGGACGCTACATAAAAGACAGGTTTTAAAATGACCCTGAATCTGTAACCATGATCAGGATACACGAATATCATGTTAAGGTAGGAGACACCAACGTGTCACGCTGGAGGCCAAGGAAGACTTGTAAGACAAAACAATACCGATCCCGTTAGTCGCTGTATCTTGAGGGATTTACATAGGAGGAGAACTTATGACTATGGATTTGTCTCTTATACAATGACTATGATTTGTTCACAAAACTAAACTAAACTTCGAGAAAAAATGTCTCCATACCCGAATCTAGAAATCTTTATGCTGATGGATCAATCTGAAGATTCTGTTTGGAATGATGATTTCAGTTATCGAGTTTGAAAAGTGTGGCCAAAGTTTTGTAAGCTGTAGCAAAGTGATTGACATCTTTATAATATCACGTGTTTTCCCCATTTGATTTATTTTATGAATATCGAGTGGCCGAATAATTTGTTGTCATACTCCAAATCAAGAAACTGGAATCACCGTAGGGTGAAACTGTGTGGCTTTTCCCTTTATAGGAGGTAAAATTAAAACTGCCATGAACACACTTCACAGCGACTGGACACGGACGCATTCTCCTGCCATTAAGAAAACCCTAACAATGGTTTAAAAGCCGCAGTGATTGTATTGTGCTTGCTTGTTAGTACATTTGTTAAAAGACACAGTCATGTCTAGAGAGAGAGAGAGAGAGAGAGAGAGAGGGGGGGGGAGAGAGAGAGAGAGGGAGAGAGAGAGAGAGAGAGAGAGAGAGAGAGAGAGAGAGGTGCAATGTCTTTTTTATGTTATTAAAATGCTTTCTTAAATTGAACGGTTTGTCACCTTATGGTACCCCGAAATCACAGTCATCGTAGGCATTTCAAAGTGTGTTACTAAACTCTTGATTGATCAGAGTTTGACTCTACACGCGGCCTTGTTTCACACCGTTAGTAACAACAAAAAGGTGCGCGGAAGCTATCTTGGCCTAGAGTAAAAGCCTGCATACCACGTGTCTCATCGTTCTTATCAAAGTCTTTGGAAGTTTACCACCATACTGTCTCATCGTTCTTATCAAAATCTTTGGAAGTTTACCACCATACTATCTCATCATTCTTATCAAAGTTTTTGGAAGTTTACCACCACACTGTCTCATCGTTCTTATCAAAGTCTTTGGAAGTTTACCACCACACTGTCTCATCGTTCTTATCAAAGTCTATGGAAATTTACCACCACACGTTTTCATCGTTCTTATCAAAGTCTTTGGAAGTTTACCACCACACTGTCTCATTGTTAGGATGAAGGTCTGTAGTGGTTTACCACCATATTGTCTCATTGTTAGGATGAAAGTCTGTAGTGGTTTACCACCATATTGTCTCATTGTTAGGATGAAAGACGATATAAGTTTACCGCAATGCTGTCTCATCGTTCTGATCAAAGTCTTTGGAAGTTTACCACCATACTGTCGATTCATGCTAATGAAAGTTTACCACCATACTGTCGATTCATGCTAATGAAAGTTTACCACCATACTGTCGATTCATGCTAATGAAAGTTTACCACCATACTGTCGATTCATGCTAATGAAAGTTTACCACCATACTGTCGATTCATGCTAATGAAAGTTTACCACCATACTGTCGATTCATGCTAATGAAAGTTTACCACCATACTGTCGAATCATGCTAATGAAAGTTTACCACCATACTGTCGATTCATGCTAATGAAAGTTTTCCACCATACTGTCGAATCATGCTAATGAAAGTTTTCCACCATACTGTCGAATCATGCTAATGAAAGTTTACCACCATACTGTCTTATCGTTCTGATCAAAGTCTATGAAAGTTTACCACCATACTGTCGAATCATGCTAATGAAAGTTTACCACCATACTGTCGAATCATGCTAATGAAAGTTTACCACCATACTGTCGAATCATGCTAATGAAAGTTTACCACCATACTGTCGAATCATGCTAATGAAAGTTTACCACCATACTGTCGAATCATGCTAATGAAAGTTTACCACCATACTGTCGAATCATGCTAATGAAAGTTTACCACCATACTGTCGAATCATGCTAATGAAAGTTTACCACCATACTGTCGAATCATGTTAATGAAAGTTTACCACCATACTGTCGAATCATGCTAATGGAAGTTTACCACCATACTGTCGAATCATGCTAATGAAAGTTTACCACCATACTGTCGAATCATGCTAATGAAAGTTTACCACCATACTGTCGATTCATGCTAATGAAAGTTTACCACCATACTGTCGATTCATGCTAATGAAAGTTTACCACCATACTGTCGATTCATGCTAATGAAAGTTTACCACCATACTGTCGATTCATGCTAATGAAAGTTTACCACCATACTGTCGAATCATGCTAATGAAAGTTTACCACCATACTGTCGATTCATGCTAATGAAAGTTTACCACCATACTGTCGATTCATGCTAATGAAAGTCTATGAAAGCTTACGACCATACTGTTGTACAATTCTGATGAAGGTCTCTGGACAAATAAAATTGCCATCATTTTTCAGTCTTTATGGTTACCTATGTCAGATATCCACAATCTTGCGGTACGTATTCTATCGCTGACACTTAAATTTATTTTATATTTTTTTTTAAATTACGATAGCCATTTGTTCAATATTTTCATGATAATCTGTTAAGAATTTTTTTAGCAATTTCTTTTCCTCTTATAGCAAATATATATTCCAGTGATTGTGACATTTGATTACTTCCTTTCCGCTTTGTACAGAAGAATTACGGCCCATCTTTAATATGAGTCGTTCGCTGTTGATTAAGCTTTACGTTGAACACTTAAGTGAATGTCTTCATCAACATTTTAATTCTCAATCCAGATTATGTCATCTACTGTAAATTTGCCATTTCTAATGACAGTGCAGTTCCTGCCATAGCTTCTTGTACATTATTAAGCTGTAAAATAATGCGTGTATCCTGCACTATCATAAATTTATAAAACTATATACACTCTAGCTACCAGTGAATCATGTTACTATTGCATATATCACAGTCTTCAGATTCTATTTCAAGCTCATAGCTCTGCGGTTCCTCATACTCGATAGTAGTCAACAGGAACAGTTTTCGATTAGGTAGTTTTGACTGAGGCTTTAAAAAGAGAATGTTCTAATTAAAGTAGATCGATACAACGATTTAGTGATTAACACAATCTGTAACGAATATAAATGCATTCTCTATACGCCAATCAATTAAATTTATTGCTGTGTGATTGATGTATGATAAATACACATAATACAATCCATTTAACTTAAATCACGGAGATAAATGAGGTAATTTTAATCCAGTGTTTTTTTTTTATTTTAATAGAGAGATTTCAACAGAAGGATTACAAATTAGAAGTGTTTGATAGTCTTGATGTGCAAGTTTCTTTAATGCAAATATGAACTGGTGGAAGAACTTTCACAGATTAAAATAAAATGTGAAGCTATTTGTAAAAAAAGTGTAATAAAATTGCTGTTAAGAAATGGTGCTTTAATGTTATAACATTATGTTATAATGGTCTGAAATACCTGCCTAATTATTTAATTTACTGTCTGCATGCTTGACTATCTTCTGTCTGTCTAACTCTCTGTCTTCTCCTGATACCTCCCACCTGGATCTATATCGATGTCTTTATTTCGTTCCTTGTCTATCTTTTTCTAGTCTGACTTGAATTATGTCTACCTCAGTGTCTGTACTGGATGCTCGAACGCTCTCTATACCACCTGCATCTCTCTCTCTCTCTCTCTCTCTCTCTCTCTCTCTCTCTCTCTATGCGTGTATGTCTATTTCTGTTTTTGTCCCACCATTTATCTATTTAACAGTATAATATTTTCCTCTTTTTGTTATTCTCAGTCCTTTTGTCAGTCTGCTCATCTCTTTTTCTGTCTTTCTCAGTCTGTCTTTCCGTCCTTGTTTATTTGTCTTTGTCCCTTTCTGTCTGTTTGCTAGTCTCTATTGTTCCTATGTTCTGCCCTTCCATTTATCCCTATCTCTTTCAGTCTGTTTGTTTTCATCTATCTCTCTTATTCTCTCTGTCTAATGTCTCTTTCCGTATCTTTCTATCTCTGTGTATTTGTCCACTTGAATGCACGCATACCTGCCTACCAGCCTGTCAATCATGCGCAGCGTGAACCTCTGTATCTGTTCTTGCCACTATAATGCAAACTAAACGCATCATTACCTCTACCCGCTCTTGTCACATTAATCTAACGATCGACCCACTAGTACGAGTGGCGCTCACTCTTATGTGTAATTAATTATACGCGAGGCAACAGGTCTGGCCATTTCGACAAAATCAACCCAGAAATACGTTCATTAAAGTAAAGTATGGGTTCCCATTACCCCTTGTAGCTTTTACGGAGAATATGTCAGCGTCCATATTTTATAATGAGCATCGAAAAAATTGTTTAGGTGATGTAGGCGGTATCACATCTGGTCGCTCAATTTTTGCACGAAATTAAAAAAAAAATGTCGGTTCTATTATCAAAGCTGAGAAGCCGAAAACAATTTAATTCGTGAGATTCTGGATTTTAATCTGGACCTTCGTGATCAATAGACGATTGCACTAACAACACTGCCATCATGACTACCCAGTGCAAGCAATTAATGTAGCTCGATCTCTAGCCACAGTGATATTAGAAAAAGGGAATAAATAATACTCAGACTTTAGACTGAGTGCAGGCATAATATCGAATATGAAGTGCGCACATTATGTTTATAATGTACATGTCATCAACAAGTTGAACAAGCTGATTGAATCATTGTGTCCACGTCACTTCCGTCCTCATTTATCTATTAAATTGGTTCTGATTGCAACGTGTCTGAATCAGCAAACCAGAAATTATGTCGGTTCTACTATCTAGTCTGGAGAAACTAGCAGAGATTGAAGAGGTAACGCAACTCATTACTCATTAATGTCTTACTGTAGTCGGATGTATCGGGTCAAAGATATCGCAGATTCCAATCCACTAACACAACGCAGCAATGATCATTTCACTTTATTTAAAGACGGTTGGCGATGTATCGAACCAAGAAGAAAAAAGAAAATTATTTGTGACGCCATTTTTACCACACGATTTGCCACAACATCAGTTACTTGTGAAAGACCAACAATAACACAAAAAATGTGTTAGTAAAAAAAGGTAATGAGAAATAAATTTAAAAGTTCTAAACTTGGCTTCGTGTTCACCATTGGGCACATGGTGGAAGGTGAAAAAAAAATTACATCATACTACTCACCATTGGCGTAGCCACAATATAATAAAGTTTTATCATCATCATCATGTGCCATACCGGCTGGCGTAGGTGATCATGTCCATCCACAATCTTCTATCTACAGTGCATCGTATCAGATCTGTTGTTGACTGTTTTCCACGCCATGACACCAAGCTATCCAGTATTTTCTCTCTTGTCGTCCGCGATCTCTCTTTCCTTTTATTTTGCCAGTTGTAACCAAGTATTCCAACTTTCCTCTTCTCATGATGTGCCCGAAAAATGTTGATTGCTTCTTTCTGATGTTTTTAAGAGCTCCCTTTTTGTGTTGGCCTCTTTGAGAACTTTCTCATTGGTCTTTTTAGCTGTCCAGGGAACTTTCAACATTCTTCTGAGAAATCCCATCTCTGTGGCCTAAAGTTTCATAGCTCTCCAAATTTTTTGGGGCCCACGATAGTCCAGCATTTTATTTGTAAAATACACTCCACGCAAATTAAGATCACACATTAACATGCTCGGTTTAATTGTGTCATTGTTTTCATCTCAAGTTTCAATTAAGCTATTTCTCGTTATTAAAACAAAATCGTAAACAATTTTTGGTAGCAATCCCCAATTATAAAGCAAAATCGTAAACAATTTTTGGTAGCAATCCCCAATTATAAAACAAAATCGTAAACAATTTTGGTAGCAATCCCCAATTATAAAACAAAATCGTAAACAATTTTTGGTAGCAATCCCCAATTATAAAACAAAATCGTAAACAATTTTTGGTAGCAATCCCCAATTATAAAACAAAATCGTAAACAATTTTTGGTAGCAATCCCCAATTATAAAACAAAATCGTAAACAATTTTTGGTAGCAATCCCCAATTATTAAACAAAATCGTAAACAATTTTTGGTAGCAATCCCCAATTATAAAACAAAATCGTAAACAATTTTGGTAGCAATCCCAATTATTAAACGGGGATAATTGTTAATAATTTCTGCTGATTAGTTCAGGTTTGTGCAGTCATTTAAATGAATGCGACGGCATGACAACTGAGTGGGCTTTAGAACTTAATCAAAGAATTAATTTATAGATAAGGTTAATATATTGATATTCCTATTATCAAAGAAATGTCAAAGATAATGACCGTGACATTTGTATTATAAGGTTTATTTTTAGAAATAAAATAACATCTAAAATATCAGTTGATATTTTATTAATTAGGTTGAACATAATATAACGTAAGTGGTTATTTTCTATTGAAAACTCTGACATGAAACTTTAATCATATATAAAAGATCATAAGAAACATAAATAGAAAAAAAAAGAATTTTTTTTTTTTGGGGGGGTATATCATGAGAAGAGTTTGAAAACTTTGGTAACTGGAGAGCGTCTAGCTACGATCAAACCCACGTAACTTTATCCAGCAGTCAGTGTGGTGCCACCACGCTACTGATGCTCTTTTGGCAGAAGAGATTGGCCACTTTTATGTTAACAATTATAATATAGCACCAAACGTCTCAGGCTTACAACGTATTAGCTTAGATGATGTTCGAGATAATATGTGACAATTAACATTAACAGATGGAGAATGTCGCAATAAATAGAAAATCAGCCGAGTAATATGTGCACATTCAAGTTACTATATGAGGCAAAGTAAAAAAGGGATTATAGTTTTCCATGTACTAATGCTTGTAAGTACATAAAAAATGTTCATGTCTTTGAACAATTTACATAAAGAAAAAATACAAATAAACTGGTTTTCCAATCTAGAAAGAATGACATGAGAATCATTGCTATAAAAAGCATATATTAAGAGAGGAGAAGGGAGAAGAGCAAAATAGGCAGATCCAAAGTAAAATGGACAGACAAAGTTAAAGAAACGCTGCAACATCATCGTTTGGCATTGACTGAAGTTGTAAAATGAGCAAGAACCACAACTTTGTATTTCTTCGACACCCGATTGGATACAAAAGAAAGTGAAGAGAGAAGGAAGAAAGAAGGAAAGACACCACGTGTTTACATATGGGTACAAACACCACCTATTTATCAATAGAAACAAACGCAAGTTGTTCATTTTTGGCCACTAAATTCATATGCTCACATTTTGACACATATGCCACGTGTTCAAATTTGGGCACGTAGTATATAATTAAAGTATGACATAAGAGAAATAAATACGAAGAACAACAATGTGAAGGATTTTTCAAAATCACAACAATGCTTTACATAATACTTCAGTGTTACTTGTACATTGATAAAAATAATTCTTAGACGGTGTACATATAAATGAGTATTAGAAAGTATAACCACAAGCAGTCATCCTTTTTGTGCCAAGGGCACAAAAGTAATAGAAATAAATGTGTTTAGAATATAGATTTAAGCAAATTTCTTGTTATTTAAATTAAAGAAATACACAGAATGGACTAGGCGTTGCTCTTGAAGAATGTATTTAGTGTCTTTCTAGCCTACCTATACAAAGGCTATTATAATATAATATTAGGAAGAAACAATCATCATTTTTTGGCGATGTAATGAGAAGAGAACAACTGGAATATATTGCAACAACTGGAAAAATTGAGGGGCGAAGAGATAGAGGGAAGGAAAGAGAAAAAAATACCAGACAGCTTAAGAGAATGACTTGGCAGAAGGTCAATAACAGAAATGATAAATAACTGTTGAGATCGAAAGTTGTGGAGAGATATGATCACCTACGCCAGCAGGCCCAGTATTTGATGATCATGATGATGATACAAAGGATCGTTTTGTCCTATACTCTGTCACCTCTTGCCTTTCATCGTCTAGTGAACTGTGGTTCGTCTCAAACGTGTTGCTTTGTTTGACATTGCCTGCATATCTCTTGGAAGGTCTTCCTCTATCTCTTTATTTGTTGTATCTTGTTCTTAATTCGTATGTGGAAGGAATGCTATTTGTCTAAACAACTTTACATCTCTAAACCACTGAATTTGTTTCCTCTAGATAAAGCTCGAACTGGTGTTAATTTGTTTCTGATTTCTTCATTTCACTTAATATCTCGTATCGTCATATTCAATACTCTCCAAAGACAACTTATTTTAGTAACTGTGATATTCCCTTTCTCCTTTTGCTGTTAATGTCTACGTTTTAATACTGATGGCACAAATGTGGCAGAAATGCTGGGTTGTGTATTGCTTTTTTTATCTATCGTTATGTGTTTGTTCTCTTTACAATCGTTGTTATTTGTCTGATGATTTAGTTTTCTTTGTTGCAACTGTTTTTAATCTCGTTGTCGACTCCCGATTATTACAGCGCTTCCCAAGTAGTTGAATTATTGTACTTGTTTCAGCTCATAGCTCTCAAATGATAATCTGTACTATTGTCTCTTTCCTTCTTAAGGTCAAAACCTCTGTATTTTCCATGTTAAACTTGATATTATGTATCTCATATGTCCCATTCATGTCCTTCAGATACTGTTCCAGTTCGCTTTGTGAAGTTGTTTTTATAATCTGCTTTTCAGTGGATTGAGTGATATAGTAGTAAGGTGTTGGTCTCTGGACAGGACATTCTTGGTTTCAAACTCCCACCCCCCCCCCCTTTCTAGAGTTGAAATCCGTTGTTTTCTCGTGATTTTACCCTCCACTGGGTAGAGAAAACTGATCTGATGTCTAGTTCTCTAGGAAAACGGCGAAAAAAAGGTTCCGAGTGCACTTGCTCACGTAAAAGAACCGCTAGCAGTTAAAAGTCAAAGGGAGTACGCAACTTGTTCCACCAGTAAAATTTAAAAAAAAACAACTATTAGGCAAAATGTACTCATGCCGAAGACAGATGTGTCGAACTTCAAGGTGCAGATATGGCGACATTGTTTGTAAGCTAGCGACACAGTGCACCCACGCTTAATGGGTGAACGATAAGAAAATACCACATAAGCTGGAGCTGACTGCTGGAGCAAACAAAATACGTGATACAATTTCATGGCATGTTCAGACAGAAAGATTCCCTTTTTGCATTTGAAATAATTTCATATCATTGCAGTTTGAGAACCACTGGAGAAGGGAATCTACAAAATTGTGAACGCCACACAATGCACTGGACTGTACCTCATCTTCAATGATAGAGCTCTACCCAAAGACCATCATGATTTCTTTCTACGCAACCATATCCGAAGCAATCAGTTTCTGTCTGGCATAAAGCATGTTGGAACGTTACTGGACAATGTCGAGACATCGTAAAAGCAAGACGTAAATAGAGCCGAGTAGAAAGTGTGGACTTGTGGCAGTCTAGTGGTCATCTTTGTACATTTTTATTCTTGTGAGAATAAAACATACTGGAAAAGGAGATGAACAATTGTGCGGCTGTGAACCCGATGTTTACATCCAGAATGAATAAAATGAGCAAATGTATCAATGCGGCATGACGACTGTGAGATAAGCATAGGAAATTATTAACATTTGGCGGGAATTCGGATTAAGTGATGACGCAAAATGAATAGATCAAGCAGATAAAGTCAAGATGAAAAATCATTCACAATCACTTCTTTTCATCGCTAACAAAAATTCCCTTTAAAATTGAGAAATATTTTTCCCCCTAGGCCATATTGATGAAATATTTCAAACAAATACTAAACCAAATACAACGTCTATGTTAAAAGAAAAAAAAGCTTCACGTCTATGATTAGAGTTTCTTGAACATAAAAGCTGACTGTCAATATTCATAATTTGTATGTGATTATACACAACCGACCTTTAATGTTCAGAATTTCGTGTCAACTGATTGATTTGATGAAGATTCAGTATCACCACACTCCGGAAAACCCATAGGTGTCTAGTGAATTTTAAGTGCCAATTGAGCATGCATACTGATGACTCCCATGACACACTGTAGTGCAGACTTCCGAAATGTTTCCTCTTGCAAGCTTTTTCCTCCGCCGTTTCACATTTACCTTTACATTTCGGCTGTCTCAGTGCGATATGGATTAACAATTTACGTTTGAAACATAAAAAATAAATAAACTCTCAGTCTCTCATACGTCCGTCCATAAATTTTACATTTACACATACCATTTATACAATAAAGCTGCAGTAGAAATATATACTATTTGAAGTAGGCAAAAAGCATAGATGAACACTTAGTAAAACAATGTACTACACTGGCCTGAAATAGCAAATAGCATTGACTGGAGAATAAATACTTATATTATGTTGTGTGACAAACCAACCCGTCGGCTCTTAAAGGTCTTCAACTGGGGCAAACGCAACCTAAACAAATGACAAATCTAAATAAAAACAGAAGCAGCAACCAAAAATACGAAACGATAACAATTTTAATTGAGTCTACTATTGTAATGAAAAGAGACATGAAAACATAAATTAAGTGTCCTAATAGGAAAATTAAGTTTCTTTAGAGAAACACATTTTAAAAAGTTAATCCCACAAGATTATTATTGATCAAAGCTTTATTGTGACTGGCATAATGACAGCGGATGAACACAGTCGGTTCGCTCTTGAGAACCATAAATAGTTCGCTTTAACTTCTAACACTTAAATGGGATTAACTAGTTTTATTCTTTTCTCTAATGAAATTTCATTTTCTTATACAAACTTTTAATGTGGACGTTTTCATGGCACTTGTATATGTTTAAGTTTAGAATCGCACTTTATACCTTGATTAAAGTATGATGTTATTATTAGTGTGTATTATCATGGCATTACATCAGTCTGACAAACACGCAAATTGTCTTCTATTTCTACTGTTTGTTCTGCAGAATAGTCTTAGTTTTTGTGTGCTTTTCTCAGTTGAAGTCTTTCTACTGTAAGGACATTGGTTTGTAATTAGTGTTGCCGTAAACAAAGTTAAAACATTTGAACTATCTTTTATTATTTTATCTACTCCAGCTCTGTTTAGATATAAAGTTGTGGAGATACATGTTCACGTAAGCCAGCCAGGCATGGTACTTGATGATGATGACTCCACCTTATCAGCGCGATTTAAAAAGTACACCTTGTTATCAATTGATGATACCGAATATTTAGAGTACATTCACCTCTTTGAGCCAGCACCATTAATAGATTATGTGACTAATATTTTTCTCAAATCTAAAGCTAAAAAAAGAGCAGTATTTCCTAACCTTTCAAGAGTCCTGAGGCCTTCCTGACATTCGTTTTTCAACAGCACCGCCCATGTTATTGTATCTAAGTAACTTGTCATCCATTTTTATTCTAACCACGTAACCAGTATGGAGCCGCGATAGCTCTGTTCTTAGTGAACTGGATTACCAAGGACGAGAGGTAGGGTTCGATCCTGATCAACGGCTACCGGGTTCATCCAGCCTTAAATGGGTTCCGAATTTTTTCTGAGAAAGTAAAATGACACGGGCATAATACCGACCACATTACCCCAAAAATCATGCGCCGAAGGTCTATACAAATTATGGTCACTAACACTATATTCCTTATACGTCACTTGGCGCGATGGTGTTCTTTACTTTACTTACGTATCCAGTGACTGGCTTTTCATAAATGGGTATTCGTCAGTGCATTATATATATATATTGTATCGAAGAAACGCAGCCTGCCACCCATTTTTATTTTAACCAAGTATCCAGCGATTTCAGTAAATCTAGAAATGGTCTGTGATCATATTATATAAAAACCAAATAAACTGACATTCCCTCTCCTGATAAGTACCTATATAACTTTCTCTTTTCTTTTATAAATAAATGTAGAAAAAAGCTAAAAACATCTGGAAGGACGAGTAGCACATGGGCAGAAAGTGATCTACGATTCATAGCTGACTGCTTGCGCCAGGGTCAGTGCCAAAAACTAATCATGATGTTAATGCACGTCTTCGTGGTGCTTCTCGAAGCCGATTAACCAACTTGGAAAGCGAGTCGATTCGAAAAGGAAAGTCGACACAATACACAAATTGACCGAGCTGGAGGGAAGACTCTTGTTCGACGTCTGTTGTAAACCTCTTTATGCTGATTTAACGTCATTTTATCAACGCTTGTGTGAAGACGAGTAATTGTTTGACAAGTGCAAAAGAAGTGCAAAAAATTTAAGACAGCCACAATATTTCTGACGCACATCATCACTGAAACAGTGGCTCAGGACGTGGCCATCTCTTTGTCTTAAACTTTAGTTTATATAACTATTGCTTTAGTGAAGTTCGATGTAACTAGCAGGGAATTTTTGGAGAGGAATGAATGAAATAGATCATGGCTTGACTGCAGTAGTAACAGGTATAAGTTCCTTACTTAACATTTATTTGTTTAATTCCAGAACTTAGTGGTAAAATCCACAAATACTCTAACACAGAACATGGAAAAAACGCCACATGTGAATTTGAAACAAAATACAGGTCCCCAAAAGCAGATGAATGAACAAATGACCAATCTATTATTAAATTAATAAATTTGTCAAATTGTGTCGAAATCTAGAACTTACATTAGTATATCCTTTCTAAAGACACCAGTTTTATAATTGACGCAATTGTCCATTCAGCTTGTTTCCTTATAATGGAAGATTGACTCTAAAACCACATGAAAGTGCGGTAAAGCTGATGTAGATGAAACAAATAGTACAATATGTGATGTTTTAGATTTACGTGATAAGACAAGACTAAACAAACAAACCTTTCATCGCTTAAAAGTCTTCAACGAGGGACAAACACAAAGAAAACAGAATAAAAATCTCAACATTCCCCATGAAAGCGATAAGTCTGTAAGGCGGATGTGATACTGAATATAAATACACAAGAAACGAGACGTCACACGGTAGGAAATAATGGAGGGATAAAGGTTCTAAAAATATACGCAGGTAATAGACTGAAAAGATGTAGCTAAAAGTTATTTTTGTAAAGGAACATAATAAACCATTAGAGAAAATAATGAACAGAATTAATCTCACATCTAGGCCTGAGTTAAAGAGCAAAATCCTTCGCTGAAATGATTTCTATGAGCAAAAAGACTACGACTATCCTCGGACACATTACTGTTGCTTATTACGAGAAGAACCTATTGAAATAAACAAAAGAATAGAATTGGCAAAAAGTAATTTTAATGCCATGAAAAATATACTAACAACAAAACAAATATCAGCAGGGCAGAAACTAAGAATGGCAAAATGTTACATCTTCTCAATATCCCTGTATGGTGTAGAAACATGGACATTAGACAAGAAAACAGAACAGAAAATTAAAGCCTTTGAAATGTGGATTTATAGAAGAATAGGTAGAATTGGATGGAAACAAAAGATAACAAACGATGAAGTTTTAAAACAACTGAACATAAAAAGAGAACTATTAAATACAATTAAGACAAGACAAAAGAAATTTTTGGGGCATGTTAAAAGACACAACAGCCTACTAAAAGTAATATTGGAAGGAAAAAGACAAGGTAAAAGAGGCAGAGGTAGACCAAGACTAACATGGACGATTAACATCAAAAGATGGACAAGTCAATCTATGTCAGCCTGCACCATCAAAGCAAGAAACAGAGTAGAATGGCGATCCATGGTAGCCAACCTTCGTTGCGGAGAAGTCACACGATGAGGATGATGATTACGCGAAGACAAATCTGTATTGTCCAGTAACGTTAGCTCTGATTATTATTTCGCAGCCATCACATTAACTGTTTGTTTATCTTTATAGAAAGATGATTACAAATAACGTCACTTCAAGTTCGGGGGTGGCGACGGAGAGATGGGGCGGTGGTGATGTGTTTTCTCGGAAAATGTTTTATTCAAACCCGGACGAAATGAAAATCGCTGCTGTCCCTGAAGCGGTGCGGCCTTCCCACGTGGAAGTTCATTCATTAAACTAGCTCCATAGTTGGCAAGCTCTAATTTATCCAGCAGACTACAAAAATTAAAAGACTACAAAAATTAAAAGACTACAAAAATTAAAAGGTTACAAAAATAAAAGACTAGAAAAAAAAAAACACAACTGCCGGCCACATCGCGAATCTTTGCCATAGAGGCAAGTCTGGCCCGACACTGCGACACTTGATCAATACCAACACCAATCTCCTCAAATCTGCACTGGCACCCATGAATCCATTTTATGAATATTTACGTAAGTCTTAAAAATCTCATTATCTAAAACCATCGAAAAATTTTCTGTAAAAATTGCGAAATTATTTCAGAAACTTAAAAATAATTCGCATTGTTCAGAGTAAATCTAGCATGTAAGCATAGTAGAGTCGCCCTTCTAAAAGAAAATAACGTTTTTGAAGCCATAATTTTGTCTTATATGTAGATTGTCTACAATGCCAATTTAGGGAAATGAAACCTGATAAATAATGCAGATCCAAAAGCACAGATATTGTTCGGTAACTGTAAAATGTGGAACAATGTAATGTCCGGAAAAAGAAAAAAAAACAGAGCAAAAGAAGAAACTGAATCTGCATATAAAATACTACATTTTAAATAACAAGCTGGAAATAAAAAAGGAAGCACAAAAAACTAACAATGGCACGACAACGGCAATATAATAAATATTCATACAATGAATATAGAAGATAAAATGCTAAGTGTCATATAGCAACTCTGGAGGATGAAATAAAAAGATACATTCCTTTAACATTGTGAAAATATCTGCGAGATCGCTTACGCACTGACGCATTTATTTGATACATACAAATGTTGACGTCACACCGCCATTTTGAAATCTGCTTGATCGAAAGTAAATCGATGGATGTAGCCATCAGAAGCAGCTCTTTTTATAACGCTGTTCGTAAGTAAGAATGTCAGATTAGATCAAATCCTCTGAAGCTGTCTTGACCGTCTATCACCCTAGAGAAGTGGTCTCCATTCTACATTGCGTGGACCAGACTTAATTATAATTAGTACTTCAATCATGTTGGTCCTCAAATAAACAGAATGAGCACACAGCAGTCAATAAGTTAGTCGAAGAATGAACACCCTAATGTCGGAGAGTGAACGCTCTAATGTCGGGGAGTGAACGCTCTAATGTCGGGGAGTGAACGCTCTAATGTCGGGGAGTGAACGCTCTAATGTCGGAGAGTGAACGCTCTAATGTCGGAGAGTGAACGCTCTAATGTCGGAGAGTGAACGCTCTAATTTCGGATAGTGAACGCTCTAATGTCGGGGAGTGAACCACCAAATGTCGGAGAGTGAACCCTCTGATGTCGGGAAGTGAACCCTCTAGTGTCGGATAAGAACACTCTAATCTCAGAGAGCGAACTTTCTAATGTTAGAGAGTGAACGCTCTAATTCGAAGAGTGAACGCTCAAATGTCGGATAGTGAACCCTCTAATGTCAGATAGTGAAACCCTCTAAAGTCTGGTAGTGCACCCTGTGATATCGGAGAGTGAACGCTCTAAAGTATGATAGTGAACACTGTGATATTGGTGATTGAACGCTCTAATGTCGAATAGTGAACCCTCTTATGTCGGAGAGTGAATGCTCTATAGTCAGATAGTGAAACCCTCTAATGTGGGTAGTGAACCCTGTGATATCGGAGAGTGAACGCTCTAAAGTCGGATAGTGAACCCGCTAATGTCGAACAGTAAACCCTCTAATGTCGAACAGTGAACTATGTAATATCGGATAGTGATCGCTATAAAGTCGAATAGTGAACCCTCTAATGTCGGAGAGTGAACCCTGTAATATGGGAGCGTTAAAGCTCTAAAGTCGGATGGTGAACCCTCTAATGTCTGAGAGTGAACGCTCTAATGTCGGATAGTGAACCCTGTAATGTCGGATAGTGAACGCCCTAATGTCGGATAGCGAACCCTCTAATGTTGGATAGTGAACCCTCTAAAGTAGGATAGTGAACCTCTAATGTCGAATAGTGAACCCTGTAATGTCGGATAGTGAACGCCCTAATGTCGGATAGCGAACCCTCTAATGTTGGATAGTGAACCCTCTAAAGTAGGATAGTGAACCCTCTAATGTCGGATAGTGAACCCTGTAATGTCGGATAGTGAACGCCTTAATGTCGGATAGTGAACCATCTAATGTCGAAGAGTGAACCCTGTAATATCGGAGCGTAAAAGCTCTAAAGTCGGATGGTGAACCCTCTAATGTTGGATAGTGAACCCTCTAATGGTGGATAGTGAACCCTCTAATGTTATATAGTGAACCCTCTTATGTTGGATAGTGAACCCTCTAATGTTGGATAGTGAACGCTCTAATGTTGGATAGTGAACGCTCTAATGTTGGATAGTGAACCCTCTAATGTTGGATAGTGAACGCTCTAATGTTGGATAGTGAACTCTCTAATGTTGGATAGTGAACGCTCTAATGTTGGATAGTGAACTCTCTAATGTCGGATAGTGAACCCTGTAATGTTGGATAGTGAACACTCTAATTTCTGAGAGTGGACGCTCTAATGTCGGATAGTGAACCTGTAATGTCGGATAACGAACGCACTAATGTCGGACAGTGAACCCTCTAATGTTGGATAGTGAACCCTCTAATGTTGGATAGTGAACCTTCTAATGTTGGATAGTGAACCCTCTAATGTCGGAGAGTGAACCTTCTAAGGGATGGAGCTGTCGCTTTTAAATAAGATGGACATGGATTCGTTTAAAAATCGACCTTTCTAGTTTGTGATTTTTGTGTGGGTCTCTCCTGCTGCATATTTCCTAGTGTTTCTTAAATTCCGTCAATCCATTTTTTTCGTGGTCGGCTCTTGAATCTGCTGTTCAGTGTTTAATAGAAGGCTCGTTGTGTTTTAATTAGAAATTTCTGTCTTCACACATGGTCGAACCATTTTATTGTTATTTATTTATGTATACAATGGCGGGTATTGTTCCTAGCTCTCCCTCCTTTTCTTCTTTCTTTTTTATGATATTACATTTCTTATATCTCAGGATGTTCCCTGTCATGTGTTCCGCAAAAATGATTTGTTTTTGGTAGTGATTATTTTGTACTGTTGTTTGTAGATTCTAGCGTACAAAGTATTGGTAGCACAGGGTTAGAATGAAGATTATGTTGTAGAGCGCCCATTTTGCTTTTTATCTTTGTATCATATTATCTTATCTATTTTGCTCTCTTGTTATATTTCTAAAAAGATTTAAGAGTTAAAACTAGACCTGCTCATTAACCACTTTTCTAGAGTGGTTTCTCAACTCAACGTGGTATCGGGAACATGTTGTAACTATTTGTATAAGGATGATAATTTTTTGAATGAACTTGAAAGCTGTTTAATCACAGCTCCCTGATTTGATCTCAAAGTGGCATTTTAGATCTAATTTGGGAGATTTTGCATCGTTTATGGATGAACATTACCTGACCTTAGTACATTCGTTCATCCGTAATACTGACATTCTGTGGAAGTGGTTCCAGTTGGTTTTGACATCAATCAAGGCGTAATATTGTTATGTTAAGTAAATAGTTATGTACAAACCATAGTTTATTAGAATTGCTAAGGCAAAAGCATCTTTCTAAGAAATGAGGAAGATACTGTGTAATCCATTTTTGACAATAGAAACAAGAAAAAGAGTTCTCAAATGTTATGTAGAGTCAGTCTTAACATATGGATATGAATCATGGACAATAGGACAACAAACAAGAAAATCACAGGAGTACGTAGAAATGTGGTTTTACAGAAGAATGTTAAGAATACCATGGACAGCTAAGTAGAGTAATGAAAACGTTCTGAAAGAGGCCAAAGCAAAAAGAGAGCTAATTTCCATTATTAGGAAGAAACAATCATCATTTTTTTGGCCATGTAACGAGAAGAGAACAACTGGAATATATTGTAACAACTGGAAAAATTTAGGGACGAAGAGATAGAGGGAAGCAAAGAGAAAAAATACCAGACAACTTAAGAGAATGGCTTGGCAGAAGGTCAACAATAGAATTGATAAGTAACTGTCGAGATCGAAATTGTGGAGAGACATGATCACCTACGCCAGCTGGCCAGTACTTGAAGATGATAGTTTATTATTTAATGCTCTTTAGATAAAAAAAAAAATAAAATCTGAGAGTTGTATATGACCCTCTTCGTCTTGTCAGACGATCTATTGGAGGCTAATGTTTATTTTTTTTTGACGTTTTATTTTTGTCGAACAGCTTTTCTCGTGGCTAATTCTACCAATGTTTGACAAGCACACACAGCCACAGAATGAACAAGTCAAGCACAATCATCCACAGGTTTTTCTATCCTTTTTCATGAGTCTCTTCTCATCTAAGTGTTGCCTCAGCAGTCTTAAATGATGCTATACCATTCCTTATACATGCTCTCCAATTTATGAGTTGTGGGGGATGCATTATTAAATGTTTAAGCATAAAAGTGCTTTTTTAAAAAAAAATTAATCTTACATCTTTTTCTAATCACTGTGAATGTATAATAGAAGAAGCATGTGCAATTTATCTTCATTGAATGGTACACTCGAAACAAATCAATTAAAGTATCACTGAGAAGCAGTCGTGCAATGTATATGTACTTGTGTCATAATGTTAAAGTAATGTACTAGCTGTACTTGAGGCATAATGTTAAAGTATTGTACTAGCTGTACTTGTGGCATAATGTTAAAATATTGTACTAGCTGTACTTGTAGCATAATGTTAAAGTATTGTACTAGCTGTACTTGTGGCATAATGTTAAAGTAATGTACTAGCTGTACTTGAGGCATAATGTTAAAGTATTGTACTAGCTGTACTTGTGGCATAATGTTAAAATATTGTACTAGCTGTACTTGTAGCATAATGTTAAAGTATTGTACTAGCTGTACTTGTGGCATAATGTTAAAGTAATGTACTAGCTGTACTTGAGGCATAATGTTAAAGTATTGTAACAGCTGTACTTGAGGCATAATGTTGAAGTAATGTACTAGCTGTACTTGAGGCATAATGTTGAAGTAATGTACTTGCTGTACTTGAGGCATAATGTTGAAGTAATGTACTAACTGTACTTGAGGCATAATGTTAAAGTATGGTACTAGCTGTACTTGTGTGTTTATGTTAAAGTAATGTACTAGCTGTACTTGAGGCATAATGTTAAAGTATTGTACTAGCTGTACTTGTGTCATAATGTTAAAGTATTGTACTAGCTGTACTTGTGTCATAATGTTAAAGTATTGTACTAGCTGTACTTGTGGCATAATGTTAAAGTGTTGTACTAGCTGTACTTGAGGCATAATGTTAAAGTAATGTACTAGCTGTACTTGAGGCATAATGTTGAAGTATTGCACTAGATGTACTTGAGGCATAATGTTGAAGTATTGCACTAGCTGTACTTGTGGCACAATGTTAAAGTATTGCACTAGCTGTACTTGTGGCATAATGTTAAAGTATTGCACTAGCTGTACTTGTGGCATAATGTTAAAGTATTGCACTAGCTGTACTTGTGGCATAATGTTAAAGTGTTGCACTAGCTGTACTTGAGGCATAATGTTAAAGTAATGTACTAGCTGTACTTGAGGCATAATCTTGAAGTATTGTACAAGTTGTACTTGAGGCATAATGTTAAAGTATTGAACAAGTTGTACTTGAGGCATAATGTTAAAGTATTGTACAAGATGTACTTGAGGCATAATGTTGAAGTATTGTACAAGATGCACTTGAGGCATAATGTTGAAGTATTGTACAAGATGTACTTGAGGCATAATGTTAAAGTATTGTAACAGTTGCACTTGAGGCACAATGTTAAATTATGGTACTAACTGCACTTGAGGCATAATATTAAAAGTATTGTACTATATGTACCAAAGTATTGGAAGAAGAAATATGGATCGACCAATACATTTAAGTTCTGATTTAGAAAGTTACATTTTGTTATCTTCTAGCATGCATCTCATATTTCGTTGATCAGTCGAAGTCGACAGAATAAAGCTAATTTTTCTACCAGTTACGTTTTTACCATCCCCCCCCCCCCCCCCCCCCACCCCCCCCCCCCCCCCCCCCCCCCCCCGCACCATCTAATTGCCACAATTTTTGCAAGAGTGCTTCCACAACTAGTTATAGTTTCTTGTTTTAGCCTCACGTCTCACGTTACTTTTCATACCAAAAATCATGGCGTATGACACTACCATTGGCCAGATTGTAATTGATAGCAAAATTACAATAATAATCAACCTGACTTCTTGTTTTAAATACTTTCCTGGACATGTTAAAATTGTTTAGTAAACAGTGCTTTTTTTTACGTAATTAGAATGCTCTGTATTGAGAGATAATAGAAAGACAGCACAAAAAAAACAACATATAGTAGGTATGACCTGTTAGGAGAGATAAATATGATTGCTATAATGCTGATGTTGTTATAGAAAGAAAGGTTTGTAGCCCAGCAGTTTCATTTTTTGGTTAGGGAATGAAGACATCAAGATGCATAGAGATGCGAAGCTGCTGTAAAGCTGATGATAATGACTGTTTTTAAAAAAAAAAGAAGAAAAAAGTGGTATGGTTACAGCGTTACGTAGTTCAGTAAAAAAGAACAAACTATTATTTTGGTTACAGATATAAACATAGAGCGACATGTTTGTGAAAAAAAAGTTAATATTTGTGAGCATTAATAGTCAAAGAAAGATTTCATGAAGAGATGGGATTTATGGGAGAAGACGGCGAGTAAGATGCGCGAGAAGGATTGTAAGATAGAACAGTGAAGGAGAAAGTGGAAAAAAGACGCGAGAGAAGGATTGTAAGATAGAACAGTGAAGGAGAAAGTGGAAAAGATGTGCCAGAAGGATTGTAAGATAGAACAGTGAAGGAGAAAGTGGAAAAAAGACGCGAGAGAAGGATTGTAAGATAGAACAGGGAAGGAGAAAGTGGAAAAGATGTGCCAGAAGGATTGTAAGACAGAACAGTGAAAGAGAAAGTGGAAAAAAGACGCGAGAGAAGGATTGTAAGATAGAACAGGGAAAGAGAAAGTGGAAAAGATGTGCCAGAAGGATTGTAAGATAGAACAGTGAAGGAGAAAGTGGAAAACAGACGCGAGAGAAGGATTGTAAGATAGAACAGGGAAGGAGAAAGTGGAAAAGATGTGCCAGAAGGATTGTAAGATAGAACAGTGAAGGAGAAAGTGGAAAAAAGACGTGCGAGAAGGATTGTAAGATAGAACAGGGAAGGAGAAAGTGGAAAAGATGTGCCAGAAGGATTGTAAGATAGAACAGTGAAGGAGAAAGTGGAAAAGATGTGCCAGAAGGATTGTAAGATAGAACAGTGAAGGAGAAAGTGGAAAAGATGTGCCAGAAGGATTGTAAGATAGAACAGTGAAGGAGAAAGTGGAAAAGATGTGCCAGAAGGATTGTAAGACAGAACAGTGAAGGAGAAGTGAAAAAAAGACGCGAGAGAAGGATTGTAAGACAGAACAATGAAGGAGAAAGTGGAAAAGATGTGCCAGAAGGATTGTAAGACAGAACAGTGAAAGAGAAAGTGGAAAAGATGTGCCAGAAGGATTGTAAGATAGAACAGTGAAGGAGAAGTGAAAAAAAGACGCGAGAGAAGGATTGTAAGACAGAACAATGAAGGAGAAAGTGGAAAAGATGTGCCAGAAGGATTGTAAGACAGAACAGTGAAAGAGAAAGTGGAAAAGATGTGCCAGAAGGATTGTAAGACAGAACAGTGAAAGAGAAAGTGGAAAAGATGTGCGAGAAGGATTGTAAGTCAGAACAGTGAAAGAGAAAAGAAAAAAGTGGTGCGAGAAAGATTGAAACTACAGTTCAGTGGAAAAGAAAGTGGAAAAGATGTGCGAGAAGAAATGTAAGACACGACAGTGAAAGAGAAAGTTAAAAAGATGTGCGAGAAAGATTGAAACTACAGTTCAGTGGAAAAGAAAGTGGAAAAGATGTGCGAGAAGAAATGTAAGACACGACAGTGAAAGAGAAAGTTAAAAAGATGTGCGAGAAAGATTGAAACGACAGACCAATGGAAGAGAAAGTGAGAAAGATGTATGAGAGAGACGGATTGTAAGACACAACAGTGAAAGAGAAAGCGAAAAAGATGTGCGAGACGGAATGTAAGACAGAACAGTGAAAGAGAAAGTGAAAAAAATGTGCGAGACGGATTGTAAGACAGAACAGTGAAAGAGAAAGTGAAAAAGATGAGCGAGACGGATTGTAAGACAGAACTATGAAAGAGAAAGCGAAAAAGATGTGCGAGAAGGATTGTAAGACAGAACAGTGAAAGAGAAAGCGAAAAAGATGACGTGTGAGAAGGATTGTAAGAGAAAAGTGCGGGAGAAGAGTATGAGAAGTATTTTAAGGCAAAAATGTAGGAGAAAACGTAAGACATATGTTTTACAAAGATTGTATGACAGAAATATTTGTAAGGTTTTCCAAGGTAAGATGGCTGTCTTAAAATATATAATGCGATACAGTTATAAAAACTATGGTGATGTATTTGTCATGTGATAACATATGTTGAGATAGTTTTATATTGAGAATTAGGCGGACATGTTTGTATATATTATTCTCTCCAAAAATGATAAACAGTATCTGTTGAAAACCGAGCATGAAAATAATTGATAAATGGTTTTAATATGAACATGATTTAGTAGGTGCAGCTCTGGAACTGTCAGCTTTTCAAGAACGAATGGAGATTAAATAAAGGGAAGATCTTTGTGTTTCACAAAAAATAAATTCTACAATTTTGTTGCATCATCATCAAGTACCGTGCTTGCTCTCGTAGGTGACCATGTCTCTCCACAACTTTTGATCTCGACGGTTATTTACAATTGCTGCTGTTGACCTTCTGTCAAACTATTATCTTAAGCTGTCTGTATTTTTTTCTCCTTGTCCCTTGGTTTTTCCAGTTGTTACAATATATTCCAGCTGTTCCCTTCTCATTACATGGTCAAAAAATGATGATTGTTTCTTCCTATATTTGGATATTACTTATTCCATAATAAACATAATTATTCTGTTCATTAATGTTTAACCGCATTGCAGTAATCAATTAAACACGAAGTACAAAAATAATGCTATAATATGGTAATTCATGAGTGGCCGATGCTTCATTTTAAATAAGGTTGTAGATAAGACTTAGAGATTTAAGTAAATTTGAAAAGAGCCTTTTGAAATAGGGTGTCTTCCAAAAATCAAGATCTGAATCTTGATCTTTCAAGTGCCGCTAGCCGTCGTATAGAATCAGTACTGCTTTTCGCTATTGATCTCTATTATGCCAAAGATGCTTGATCTTATCAAAATAGTCTATGCTTGCCAACTTTGCTTATATAATCAGTGTTCTTTTCTGTGTTTTTCTAGGTCTTTCTCTTGAGATTCTCTAGTTGTCTCTTCTCAACATAAACCCAACATATGTTATTCTTCTTTTTCTAATTGTAGATGAGATCGATGATTGCCCAGCCGATTCTCTTGTTTCTATATTAATCTGGAACTCACTCCATTGTACACAGAGTATCCTTCTCAGTCATTTGACTTCGAAAACATTTACTTTTTTCTCAAACTCTTTTGTTTTTGTTTTTTAGCATCTGCATGCATAGGTTAGAGTTGTTAATAAATAAAGTCGTATATTTTGTTAAGGTTTTATGATTAGTGTTTTTAATTTCCATATTTTGTCCAGGTTTTTAAAATTTGCTGCCTCCTGTTTAGTTTCTGAGCTTTCTTTTTTGTTTCACCTTCTTGATCTATATTACTTCCAGGATATACAACATGGTCTACTTTCTCAAATGACTGCCTATTCAGATCTCTTTATCGTTCGTTCTGAAGTATTGTCTTTATCTACAAATTATACATTTTACTGATGTGTATAGTTCTTCCAGAGGCCCATACAGTTTTTACAATTTAAATCAATTTTGCCCACTTTCAGAAGTACTGTCGCTTTAGTCATTGATCATTTTGTGAACAGTTTCAAACATAAAGTGTGAGACATATATCTACATATAAAAGGACATTTGTTAGAATGTTAGCTGTCGAATTATGTTTATCGTACATCGAACAACTGTCCCTGGGTGCTCAGATCTCCTCAGCAAATCTGACAGCAGGAAACGACTAAGAAATTAAATTCTAAGCTGGTTCACTCTAGTCTTCCCTCTTTTTCCTGCAGCTCTCCTAAATGTATGCAATGTCCCTCGATTTGAATATCTCAGAGCCACACCAGGGCTAAAGATGCACAGACAGCATCGAAATCTTTATCTCACGCTATTTCCTTTTCAGCTTTAGGAATATACGATCTATCCATCACGAGGCTACATCGTCTATCAGAATGACGTAGTACGCACAGCGATTGACAACAATGGATGTACTCACAATGCTTGATTCCCTGAAGAGACAGTAGCTAAGTGCACAAACACTAGAACCGGCGCAGAATCCTTAAAGTGGAACGTTGACTTGGCACAGCTATCCTTTTACAGGAGTGGAATTAACGGCTTTCGAAAAAAAATCTACACCGGTTATTGAACAGCTTTCGAAACCATGACGTAGTAAACACAACGACTTGACATTAGAGAAAGGTCGTATTCACACCCCTTGATTCACCGAAAGTCCCAAACAGTGAAAACGAACTCCGTAACATTGGCGCTGAATCCCTACATTGGAACCTTCGGTTGACTTAAGAATAGGGATCTACACAAGAGAGCTGAAAATAATCACCGAAGGAAATCTTGCGGCGCCCAGTGTAACAAAGATTTTTCCACCACCTTGGGATTGGAAAGTCTAACGAAGATTTATGAAGTTCAACAACGGGAAAGCATGTATTTAAGTAATAATCCAACGGCTATACATAAACTAGATGGGATGCTTGTATCAAGTAGAACAACTTTACATAAAAGTCATGGAACTACTTTAGATACACGTATCACATTGAATATAGACAACCGTAGTTTTATTTAAAGTTCAACGTTCTTACATCAATCTACTGAAGTCATATCACACTTGAGGCTAGAAATGAACATGGTCGTTTGATTCAGCACCTCTAAGAAGTATTCCAAATACCAAACAAATACGAGAACTTGCGAGGTCTAGAAAAGTCATGTTCGGACGAGTTATGACAACATAAGACCAGACAGATCAAGACATCTGAGCCCATTACCGAAAAAAGGGAGAGAAAATACTGACTGAATATGTCAATCACGTGTTTAAGTCTTGAGAATGAAATGGCTATAAACGTTAGCCGGCAAAATTATTTGCTTCTTCGTTATCATCAGTATACCCAAAAGCCCCACACGGAATGTCTTCATATTTCTTGCCCCATTTCATCATCCAAAATTGTTTCGCATAACATTAATACCACGAAGCTGAATTTGAGTTTTTGCCAACTCAGATTTGACGCCTGAATTCTGGTCATCACGACTGAATGGAAAAGCTTAACTAACTTTCTTTCAGGAGAAGATATTATGTCTTCCTAAAAAATATTTCCCAGGAAAATCATCAATGGGAGAGTTGAATTGTATTTATTTCGCTATTGTCCTATTTGTTGTTTGTGAACATTATTCTAATTTTATTTCAATATTTATATTTTTTATTCTAAATTTTAACTAAAATGGAATGCACTTTAATAAAATACGATTAAAGTACTTTACACTTGAGATCTTTAACACTGATACATATATTGGACTTCGAAGGACCACACAAAAAATAGGCTCGATCCTGATCGTCGGATTGTAGGTTCACCCAGAATAAAATAAGTCCCTGATTTATCTACAAAAGATAAAGCGCCGCGGACACAAAACTGATATATAATTAGCATAAAAATAAAGTGGTGAAAGTGTACACAAAATATGGGCAAACACCATAATCCCAAAGCGTCACGTGGCTCGACGGGCTTCTTAATTTTCTGTTCTAAAACTTTAAAGAGGAAATGGGTGAAAAAAAATAGTGACTATCAATACTGTTACAACCAAGAGTGCTGAGCACTTAGCTACAGGCCATCAAATCATGAACTATACACACTTCGCGAGAATAAAGAATAAGTGCGTTACACGAGCGATGCACAGTCGAATCTTTTGGGAACAAATGTAGTAAACTATTAAGTGCTTGATTGTACTGGGATCCTTCTCACTTTCACTAGAAAACTGATGTTACGACAATTTAAAAAACAAAAAAGACAGAAAAGACAGAAAAACTTTTTTTGTGTTGTTGTTTGTTGTTCCAGTTGAAGGCCTACTGGGCCGAAGCGTTGACTTTTGTTTTGTTACTTACATACGTAAAGCTTTAATCATACCACCTTTTTCTTCTTTTTTTTCAAAATTGTCATTAACATCAGCTTTACAGCAGCTTCGCGTCTCTATCCATCTTGGTGCATTTTAATGTCTTTGTTCCTTATCTGATGTTATACTATTTCTTGCAGTCAAACTATCATCCCATTCCTCCTAGTAGATCGTACACCTTGTTTACACCTAGTCTTCTATTATCTCTTACAACGCTTTATTGATCCTTCTGTTTCCAGAGGAACGGCTGGCTTTATTTGCTCATGTTTTCACACCCTAAAATACATTTCTCTATCTCAGCCGTTACCCGCCCAATTCTTGACCGCCATTCACATCCCTTGTTATCATCTTCCAACTGAAATCAGACTTCTCGCCTAATCACATGACAGCCACCCTTCTCTAACTTCAGATCACATCCTCATGTTACTTAACCGCCCTCAGACCGGGAGTTTCATGGATCGAGTCTCAGCTAAGTCTTGTATTATTTATTATTTAATCAATTAACAATTTTTTTTAGTTTACTAATGTTTTATCTTATATATTATTCCATTTGTTTTATTATTTCATTTGTTTTATTATTTCATTTCTTATCCCAATTGTTATTTCTCCTTACTCTACTAGTCCCGCGCATTCTAGATGTAGTAGAGTTTATCTTTATTTCGTTGTCTGTTGATATTGATCTCGTTTTCTGAAGAAAGTCGCATGTAGCCCGAAACGTCAGTTTTTTGTTGAGTCCCTTATTTGTAAAGCTGTCACAATAGCGTGTAGGAGTGTACGTTACATCCCACCACTTGCCGCTAAACAATAAACATTTGTCTTCGCTATGTCAATTTAAATAGTATTTAAAAACTTTGCAGTAATATACAAAGATTAGATTATATATAATGTATATGAGAGTAGTATACCTTCAGTATTTTTGTTTGGGCTGAATATTAAAGAGCAATGGAAAAGTAAATACAAAAACTGTCATCATGCGAGCTTCCTGAGAAAGATTCTCATAACGTTTTAGTGAAACATAGCCAGAAAATGAACAAACACAACTTAACAATTACAAATAACAGGAAGTGCACAGTCAAAGAAAGAAATGTTAGGTCATAACAGATCACATACTCAATAGAAACGCAGAATCTATTAAATGAACTGTAATGCATTGAGTTTTAAAGGCAAAATATAAGGGGAATTGCTGTGCTACCAGGACAAAGATAAACTGGAAGACAATGTCCGTGTGCAATAATACAGTTTGGGAGTCGCGATAGCTCAGTGGTTAGTGAACTAGACTACAAAGGACAAGAGGTCGTGTTCGATCCTGATCGACGGCTTCCGGGTTCACCCAGCCTTAAATGGGTACTGAATTTTTTCTGGATAAATAAAGCAGTACGGGCGCAATGCTGACCACATGACCCCAAAAATCAAGTGCCAAAGGTCTATACAAATTATGATCACCAACAGCATATTTCATATTCGCCACTTGGCATGACGGGGCTCTTTACTTTTTATTTTTTTATAATAATACAGTTTCGTGCTATTAGGACAGCGATGAACTTACTCAGGGGCACTATCCCCGTTCAATATCATTCTGTGCTACCAGGACAAAGACACACTTAAAGACATTGTTCGCGTACAAAATTATTGTTCTGTGCTACCAGGACAAAGACACACTTAAAGACATTGTTCGCGTACAAAATTATTGTTCTGTGCTACCAAGACGAAGGTAAACTTAAGAGCATTACCTGTTGGCAAAGATACCTCTATGTATTATAAAGGCAGAAGAACTTAAAGGACATTTTCTCAGTGCACTGATATCGTTCTGTGCTACCAGGACAAAATTAAACATAAAGACATTGCTCCTATGCAGCGATATTGTTCTGTGCTATCAAGATATATGAATGTATGAACATTCCTCTTGTGCAATGATATAATTATATGCTATCAAGACACATGAATGTATGGGGATTATAATCTGCAATAATATCGTTATGTACTAGTAGGATAAATATAGACTTACGCATTGGGCATTGTTTGTAAATAATAATATCATTCTATATTATTAATACAGATGAACTCAAGGGAATTGCACCCTTACAATGACATCGTCATGTGCTATCATTACAGATAAAGTTGGAGGCGTTGTGGTGCAATGATATCGTTCTTTATTCAATAAATTACGAATATCTCATTTTAAATAGATTATCAGTGACTTTTCATTTTCCCGGTGCAAAACACAATCGAAACTTCCCTCCTCCCATCCATCCAACCACACACACGCAACCCCTCCATTACCGCTCTCTCTAAAATGTTGGATATTTGTATTCTAACGTGCAAGTTACCAGACTCATATCACCAAATAAATTGTAAACCAGGATGGTCTACTTTACTTTATTGGCCATAAAATGAGAGCCATCTTGGAAAGAAAGAACCAATAAGAGGTTGCCTTTCACTTCAGAGTATCTCTCAGGGAAATAACTCTTGTTGTAAGTTTGTAGTTTGGTAATGCAACACGTTGGCTGTCATAATCCGTTTGTATTAACATTGAGCAACCGCTCTTGTGGAGTAGACGTGCTTACTGTTAACAAGAAAATTATTAACCAATGTTATGAATCTACCTTAAGAACCCACGCCGGCGCTACGGAGATTGTGCGCTATGCTGTGATCTTTCTGTACAACCAAGCGAGAAATAAGAATGGTAATGGACAATCTGACAATGGACAACATTTCTATAGCAGCTAAACAACAAATGATAAATAAAATTTTCATACCAACTTTGTGCAATGAAAGTCAAACATGAACCCCTTCTAAATCACATTTAGGGAAGATCAATATATGTGAGGTGCGGTGCTTGAGAAAAGTAACAAACAACACTAGAAGAGATTGAATACCAAATGAAACCGTAAGAAAAATGGTAGGAATAAAACCCTGCCAAGAATATATAGAACAACAACAACTTAAATGGTTGGGCCACCTGGTCAGAATGAATCCTCACCAATCACCATCAAGGACGTTCTTCTCGAGAATGCATAGATAAAGACCAAGAGGAAGACCTAGAAGAAGATGGATAGATGCAGTGATAGAGACATGTAACAACAAAGGAAAATCACTAATTCAGACAGTTCGAGCAGCTCAAGAACGACAAATGATATAAACCTTTCGGTATCAGTGAAAAGAGAAAGTAAAAGATGAATGGACACTCTCCGAGTACATTGATCTATGCACAAGCACAAGATCGTTTCCCCTTTTCCTTACAGAATCATGAGGGCAACGGAAGTACAGTTACAAAAATTAATTTCTAAGAAATTAGAGAAATATTTTACTACTTAATTCTTGATTCCTCTGATGCTTAAGTCTTATCATCAGCTAGTATTTCCCATCCCTGCCTGGTCTTTTTTCAACAGCCCTCCATGTGGCCAGGAGCATCCGTCATCTTCTTCGCACGTCACTAAGCTACAAAGGAGAAGATGTTTCTTTTTGATAATAATTTCTTTTTCTTCACAAATCTGCTAAAAACCGATCAAATACAATGAGGCAGAAATCACACTTTTCCCTTGACATTTGTCAGCCAGACGAAAACATCTGCCACAGGAAACAGGTTTCTCTATTTCCTGCACGTGTCTTGCCCAACTACAACATAAGACACGTGCACCTGTGTGGGCATTAATCAGTGGTTCTTAAACTTCTATGTACCGTAGACCCTCTGCTTTCTTCAATTATCTTTTGTCAATTCTTAAATGTGCTGCAAATCTATAATATTTTTTTATCCAGTATCCGTTGAATGAACTCCACAGTCGGGTCCCGCTGTGACGCTCAGGCTAGGGTGCTCGGATCACAATGAGAAGGTAACCGATTCGAACGTCATTGGAAGGATCGGATATTCACGGCGATTACTGAAATCAAAATATTTAAAATCGGGTAGCTAGTTATTATAATCATCATGCGAGGAGTGCGAAACAAAATCAGTCCAGAAATTAGTAATGAACAGTGTGGTTTTGTTAGAGGTAAAGGAACGAGCAATGCCCTATACATCATAAGATCTTTAGTAGAAAGAGCCATAGGGGTGAAAACAGATCTGTCTATACATATGTTTCATAGATTATGCCGAAGCATTTGACAAAGTAAAACACCATGAAATAATTAACATTTTAGAAAGCATAAACGTAGACAGCAAAGATCTAAGAATAATAAAGAACATGTACTGGCAACAGTCAGCGGCTATAAAAAAAAGTAAAGTACCCCCGTCACGCCAAGTGGCGTATAGGGAAATATGGTGTTAGTGACCCTATATTTTACAGACATGATTTTTGGGGTAATGTGGTCAGTATTACGCCCGTGCTGCTTTACTTTCCCAGAAAAAAAATCCGGTACCCATTTTAGGCTGGATGAACCCGGAAGCCGTCGGTTGGGATCGAACCCTACCCCTTGTCCGTGGTAGTCCAGTTCACTAACCACTGAGCTATCGCGGCTCCCAGTCAGCGGCTATAAGAACTGGAAATCAATTGGGAATGTTTCAACAAATAAAACAGGGTGTTAGACAAGGTTGTGTGCTGTCACCGGATTTGTTTAATATTTATAGTGAGATTATTTTAAGATCCATAAGGGACATGCCTGGAATAACAATCGGATGTCATAATATAAATAATCTAAGGTATGCTGATGATACAGTATTAATCGCTAAGAGTGTAAATGAGTTACAAGAAATGTTAGTCATAGTGCAATTTACAAGAAATGTTAGTCATTATAGTGAAATTTACAAGAA